>CM048746.1:169088612-169258612 GCA_026315105.1 Locusta migratoria
TGCCTTGCTTCCACCGGGAGTTCGGTTTCGCCGCCTGCTACAGCGGCTCGATTTTACCCTTCCTTCCACCCTTCGGTTGAGCGAAAGCCCATTGCCACCGTGGCATCAGGCCCAGGTTCACACACACCTCGAACTTAGTTCGCTCCCCAAGGAGAGCACTCCGGATTTGGTATTCCGCTCGAGGCTTGTCGAACTCCGTTCGCGGTTCGATAATGCCGTATTTATTTACACTGATGGTTCCAAGAGCACTGCCGGTGTCGGATCTGCCTTCATCGTCGGGGACAACCGTTTCCAATACAAGCTTCCTGACCGGTGCTCAAACTTCACGGCTGAGCTTTTCGCCCTCCACCAGGCCGTTTTGTATACCTGCCGCCACCGCCACCCTTTCTATGCCATATGTTCTGACTCCCTTAGTGCCCTGCAGAGTCTTAAGGACCCTTTCGCGAACCATCCTCTCGTGTATCGGATCCAACGCTCCCTCCAGTTGCTGGCGGATGACAGCTGTCACGTTTCTTTCCTGTGGGTCCCTGGCCATGTGGGTGTGCCCGGGAATGAGGCCGCCGACACAGCAGCCAAGGCAACAGCTCTTTTGCCTCGCATGGCTACCTTTTGCGTCCCATCGGACGATGTTCAACGGGCTCTTCGCCGGAGTATCGTGTCGCAATGGCACAGTGTGTGGCTTTCACTGTACAACAATAAATTGCGAACTGTCAAACCGATCCCGACCGCTTGGAGGACATCCTCACGCCCCTCTCGGCGGGAGGAGGTCATCCTGGCTCGGTTGCGGATCGGTCATTGCCGTTTCAGCCACCGTCACTTGCTATCCGCCGAACCTGCACCGCTATGCTCCTGCGGTGAACTGCTGACAGTGCGACATGTTTTACTGACTTGTGTTCATTTTAATCATCTCCGTGTAGCCCTTCATTTTCCGTCTACTCTGGAGGAAATTTTAGCTGATGACACACGAGCAGCTGCTCGAGTTTTGAGTTTTATCAACTTGGCCAACTTATCCAAGGATATTTAACTCTTTTAATTGTCTTTTATCTTTCGTTTTTAGCCTCTTGTTGATGTTCTGACAGTCTACATTTTTTTAGATCATAGCGAATCTATGTTCTTGGCTGGGCGCTAATGACCATAGAAGTTGTGCGCCCTAAAACCACAAAAAAAAAAAAAAAAAAAAAAAAAAAAAAAGATTCCGACGAGGTATAAAACATCGATGTTGGTCATGCGATGTGACCAGAATATGATCTCAAAGTCAGGGGTCAATCATTATAAAATGGACAGTATTCCCTTAACTGCAGTTGCAACTGAGGAAATTCCACGTGTGTTTTCTGCGATCCAAGTAATTTCTGAGCGGTGCAGATTTCCCTAAGATAAACGATATCGCGGAACGGGGATAGACACGTGCACGACCTCAGGTGTTTGTATACGGCGAATGAGAGATGACAGAAGCTTCCGAGGCAGGCGGCCGACGGACACGTTTGATTCCAGACAAGCGGCAGGTAATTGGTGCGTCTGTGAGCCTTTGAGGCGGCCGCGGCTGTATTCACAGGGGAGGCGCCCCTATTCAGGGCAAGGGACGCCGCCTGTTATCCGGACGGCTGCGTGCCTCACCAGCGAACCACTTTGTTTACAACCGACCACAGTGGGCCGTCCGCTCTCTGAGGGTTTACGGGTCCCAAATGGAGCGTCGTGCGCTAAAGCAGTCCGCGATTTTAATCTGACTCCGCCCCAGGCCCGTATCCTGTGGTTGGAGCGATAACGTCAGTGTTTAAACAAACCATCAGCTTTCCATTTGGCACAGACTCCTATCATACACGACAATCATTACGTCCACGTTGATCGAAAAAAATGCACGTTATTAGTCTGTAACTTACTATGGCCATATTGCAAATGAAATCAGATGCACATAAAATGTATGTCATTCAGATATTTGGGTGTACAACTCGTCATCTCGAGAGTTACACTATTCTAGGAACTCGTCTCCTAGAAACTGGCGACACTATTTAAAAACAGCAGGCCGTGGTGGCCGAGGGGACTGAGGCGCTCCAGTCACGGTCTGCACGACCACTACGATCGGGGGTTCGAATCCCCCCTCAGGCATGGATATATGTGCCGTCCTTATTATTAGCTAGTTTGTAAGTAGTTTGTAAGTTTAGGGACTGATGACCCTGTAGTTAAGTCCCATAAGCTATACAAACATTTGAACATTTAAAAAGAGAGACGTTAAAATTGCTTTAGGTAACTTTGGGACATTCTATATTCAATCTTGCTACGACAGCTCTGTGTTCACTAATTAATATCTGTATCCCTTTTGATGCTCGTTATGAGCTCAGGATTATTTGCTGCTAAGAGATTAAGTATGTTTTGACATCCATTTACAATTCTAGTTGCCTCATGAACTAATTGATCGAAGTAATTATCAGAAATGCGTTTATTACAATTTTGCACGATGTTTTATGCGTACCTCCTAATTTGAAAATATAATTTCACCAACAGATTGAGGGTAAATCAAAATCACCGCCCACTATTATTGTGTGAGTCGGGAACGTGTTTGCAATTAGACACAGGTTTTCTTTGAAACTTTCGTATCGTCAGAGTCGGGATGCCGGTAAATGGAACTAATTATTAACTTATTACGATTTTCGAGTACCACCTCAACCCATAACAACTCACAGGAACTAACAACTTTAACTTCACGATATACTACTTTTGACGGCGACAAACACGCATCCACCTATTTTGTTTAATCTATCCTTTTTGAACACAGTTAGATCTTTTGCAAATACTTTTACTGATCTTATTTCCGGCTTAAGCCAACTTTCGCTACCTTCGATGCTTTCTATTAACGTTTGGAATTCTGGTACTTTCTCGACGCCGCTACTACAATTTACAACTGTTATACTGATAGTTCCTAGATCTATATTTCTCCTGTGATCGACCTACACCCTTTGAGGCAACCCATTTAGTGTTTCCGCAAAGCCCTCTACCCTAAAAAACCACCCAGTCCACGCTACACAGTCCCCGCTACCTGTGTAGCCGCTTCATGCGTTTGGTGGACTCCTGACCTATTCAGCGGAACCCGAAACCCTAGCATCCGATGGCGCAAGTAAAGGAATCTGCACCCTACACGGTCGCAGGACCGTTTGAGCCTCTGATTCAGACCCTCCACTCGGCTCTTTACCAGAGGTCCACAGTCGGTCCTGTCAACTATGTTGCAGATGGTGAGGTCTGATTCCATCTTGCAAGCAAGACTGTCAGTCTTTACCATTTCAGATAGCCGCTCAAAACCTGAGATAATCTTTTCAGATCCGAAGCGACACACATCGTTGATATCGACGTGAGCCACCACCTGCAGTTGGATGCACCCCGTACCCTTCATGCCATCCGGAAGGATCCGTTCAACATCTAGAATGACCCCACCCGGTATGCTCACGGAGTGCACGTTGGCCTTCTTCCCCTCCTTGTCAGCCATCTATGGTAGGGGCTCCACCGCCAGCCTGTTGGAACTCCCAACTACAAGCAGACCCACCCTCTGTGAAAGCCCGGATCTTGCAGGCTGGGTGGTGACCTCAGGATGAGAGACACCATCCGACTCAGGAACGTTGTCCTGAACAGCGCCTCAAACCTGTTTGCAAGACGGGGAGGCCTCACGATCGATCCCCCGGAATGTCTTGCGCCGCCTTCCAGGCACTAAAGTGACCTCCCACGCAAACACGGGTAGGGTGTCTCCCTCATTGCTGGCAGTATTAGGGCATTTCGCTGCCGCAGGCCGATCGCTGGAGACGACGGGAGTCCGTTCGATCACCACTACCGGCCAACAACAACGACGCCCCTGGATCGCAGCCTCCAACTGTGCAACTGACGTTACACAGCTTGAAGCTGGGAGTGACGTGTCACCAGCTCAGATTGCATCTGCACACAACAGTCACAGTCCCTATTCATGATTACAGTGCCGGAGAAACGAAAACTAATGTCGAGATGCACTCGAAGGAAGACTTCACTGTTTCTTAAAGCGATAATTTGAATCTAATATGGACGAGAGCACAGTATAAATTTACAAATTAAAACAAAAACGCGCAGACAAAAATCAAAATACTATATGTCGCTTCTAATCAGAAGCCGGTTTCACTTACGGAATATGATGGCGGCGTCTGCTGATTATCCGCTGGCGGCTAAACAGACGCTAGAACACTAAGAAAATTTGGAACAGTCATCAACAACAAAAGAAGCTGATGGTCACACATGCTTCGTAGCGATGTGGCATGCTCTCTACCAGAGCTCTCTCGGCAATCGATCTCATTACTTCTCAATACGCAAGTCTTGGAGTTTCCTTCTTGGAAGCTTCCATGGTGCAATTCGACTCTCTAAAGCCCTGTACAGACGGAGATATTTCTTGCGCCACCACTGGCGTAGCGAGTAAATTGCTTCGTGTGAAGTCACCTCGTATGCCGTCAGGTGGCGTGCTGCCGCATTGCTTCTAAATGGCGCGCAGTCGAATGAAGCTATATTCCACGCTATATGGCTGCCATTTGCTTCTGTACGTCTGTTTATGTAGTCTGTAGTGCACTGCGTATGAAAGGAGTGGTCGAAAGAAGCGACAGACATCCTAATTGATGCAAACAGACACGAAAAATGTCTTTATGACACTAAATCGCCTGCATTTCATAACAAACATGCCAAAAAACCGCGCTCGACAATGTAGTCGATGTACTGAAGGAGGTTAGGTTTTCATCCCATGCAGATATTACAGCCAAGATGAAAAGTCTTCTGACAACATTTGCGTCTGAATTTAACAAAATTAAAACTTCGAGTCGGCCGCGGTGGCTGAGCGTTCTGCGACGCGCCAGTCACAATCTGCACGGCCACTACGGTCTGGGGTTCGAATCTCCCCTCGGCCATGGATATTTGTGCCGTCCTTAGTAGTAGCTAGTTCATAAGTATGTGCATCTTCATGTTTTCGCGGCGCAATGACTGTTCAAAGAAGTTTCGGGCGTGCAGCCGCATAAAGTTTTCTTCTTCTAATATTTCGGCTGAGAAACATTCAGCCATCTTCAGAGACGAGTCGAAGACTCGATGGCTGAACGTTTCTCAGCCGAAATATTAGAAGAAGAAAACTTTATGCGGCTGCACGCCCGAAACTTCTTTGAACAGTTCATAAGTAGTTTGTAAGTTTAGGAATTGATGACCCCGTAGTTAAGTCCCATAAGCTCTACAAACATTTAAACATTTTTAAAACTTCGACGAAAAGTGGTATAGGGTCTGCAGACGTTTATCAACCTGAGCTGTGGTACTTTAAGGAACTCCTGTTTTTGCGAGACCACGTTCAGAAAAAGAAAGGAACTTTCAGTACAGAAGTTTCTGGAGAGAACGAGGACTGTACCAACAGCACGGACGTCACAGTAATACTTTTGTTTTTCAATTTCTCCTATGTTTATCACCGCAGATGGAATGATTAAGATGTCACGTTGGGTTGTCATGACGGAATTCACAACACACTGTACCATGTTGTTTACATGCTGTGTCTTGTTGGCTCAGCTAGTTGGCGCGTCTAGTTTTCATTTGTAAGAATGTGAGTTCGAATCCAGCTGGTGACTATATGCTTTTTTAAATAATAAAATTTCACGTGAACTTGAGGAGGTCATGCACAATGTCTTGTATTTGCCATTAGTATACATTCCTAGAATTATAAAGCGCAAGCTGCATACAATTTTTATCATTATTTTCCTGGATTAATGTTATATAAATGAGACCTCAAAGTCTCCTGTTGATATTAGTGTGGTTTACATAATTGTAGAACAGTGTGATCTTCCACAAGATAACTGTAGAAGATGCAGCAGCATCAACATCGTCAATACACCGCACTCCACGTAATAGTGGACAAAAAGGAACAAAAAAGAAGAGTTGTGATGATGAAGAAAACGTTATTTTGAAAAGAGCTGACAACATACTTAGCAGCATCAATAAAAAGAAAGATGCTGCAACTGATCTTGAAGCATTTAGTTCTTATGTAACAGCGTCTCTGTAACAAATAAAGAGTAAAGCTTTTATACAAGACAAGAGATAAATATTTAACACACTTTGCAATGTGCAAGAGGAAGACTTGATCACTAACGACTAACAAGACCGTTTGTTTATTTTATTTCAGTGACATAACATATATTAACTACAATTATAATGCCATAATTATCTTTAATGTGAAATACAATTACAGCAAAATCAAATTACAAACTTTATTACTCATACAAACTAAGTTAATCAATGAATAACATACACTCTTCTGTGTGACATATTAACTTGTCAGTCAGAGCTTGGATGATTATTTTCAACATTTGGCATTGGGTCAATACCTATTTTTTTCCAGATTCCCACTGCCACTGTACATATCCAGTAGTGTTGAAATATTCCTGAAGTGTGTCCCTCACTTTCCTAGCTTCTTTTATTGACATATGATGACCTACTCTTCCTATGCCTCTCAGATTATTTTGCTGCCTATCTCCAGGAATGATAACATATTGACTTGTGTCCTCTTTCTCCTCCAGTTTCCCAACATAGCTCTTTCCATATTATTCCCGTAAAACGTTTTGTAGCACACAAGTAGACATTGTGATTTTCTCTACATTTTCAACAGGCAGTTCCATTTTTTGAGTGGAATTCTGAATTTATTGCTCATTATTCCAAATGCATTTTCAGAACTTCTTCTTGCCCTGCTCAAACGGAAATCAAATATTTTTGTTGCTGTGTGAGAGTTCCTTTATATGACTTCGTTATGTTCTCTGATAAGGGAAAAGCATCATCGGCTACAACTGTATAAGGCACTGCAATTTCAGTTCCTGATAATATATCTAGCGGAGGTATGTTCATTAAATTTTCAGCATCGATAAATATTTCACAGAATGGACTATTCTGGAACAATCCTCCGTCACTAACTCTCCCATTACAACCTACATGCACACATGTAAATTTTTACTGTGCGTCTACAAGTGCCAATAACACGATGCAGTTGCCTCCTTTGTATTTGTGACAGAATGATCCCATACAACTTAGTGATCGAAATACCATATGCTTCCCATCTATAGCACCAACTGTCCTGGAACTGTTTTGATTTGTGTTTCCATACATTTTCTGTTGATGGCATCTGAAAGAGATAAAATCTGATATGAATATCTCACTGGGCCTATCGCACGTACTGGAACTGAAAAATAGGTATAACTTTAAACGCTGGTATCACTAAGTATGACACAGATCTAACACTAACAAGTGAGAATTATTAACAATGAAATTCTCAGCTTGTATGTGAAAATTTTTCAGGCAGGACATAAACATTTTGGGCCTATCAATTAGATGGTTTAATTCTTAACACGAATTTTTACAATATAGGGATACATTTTTAATTAAAGTATGAAAATATACGATTATTAAATATATGGCTTGGCTGAAGAGTGGATCATAGATATAATTTTCACCCGAAATATTTTTTGGGAAGGGTTCAGTTTTTATACATCGTTTTCGCACTACTAGGAACTTTACTAAAATAAACATTATCTTAAAATCCGAGTTTTGGAGTTATCTTTAATGCGCGAGGTGAAATTTTACTTCCCATCCCAGTAGCCTCAACATCAACAACACAACACAACATAAAATCTTTGCCAACATATTAATATTTTTTAGAAGTACACAGAGAATGATTTGATTGTTTCGTGCAGACCATGAAATAAGTAAATAATTGATCCTGGTCTACGGTTGACAGAATCGTGTATCAACTCTCGTCCGCTCAGTAAAAATAGTTGCCCTCGTAAAACGAAGATTTCATGACAGAACATTTGCGTTTTCACCCGAGTGGCTAATGCCAACGTCACATTATTGCTAACATTATCACGCGAGGCCGCCAGGACGGTAAGTAAAACTTAGCACGACGGTTTTGGCCCACTTTAGGTTACGTTAGTAACACTAAAAGTGGGCCTTTGCGATCGTCTTTTGACAGCTCGAAATTTAAATAATGATAACGACTTAACCATTCACCTGACACGAAAATTGAATAACCGAATTTGTAGAGGAGAAAATTCTCTACAATTTTTCTGTCTTATGTTTTTTCATTATCTTGTATCGTTTTAGAGATATTTGCAAAAATAACAGCGATTTTGGGATGTATTTCTGTCTGTCCGTAACGTGTTCCCCGTTTTTAAGACGAACCGTTCAACCGATCTACACCAAATTTTACAGACATAATTGTAGACCGACAGAGACCAGAACCACCCTTTTTCTAATTTTTCTGACAAAAAATACGGTAGTAATACCAAAAAAAGCCGTTTGTAATGTAATTGTAATTGCAAACGAACCGTTCATCTGACACGAAAATTGGATAACCTAATTGGTTGAGGGTAAAATTCTCTACCACTTCGCTCTATTGTTTTTTTTTTCATATTTTGCATCATTGCAGGATATTTGCAAAAATAACGGAGATTTGACGATGTATGTCTGGTTGTAACGTGTTCCCACTTTTTAGATCGAACCGTTCAACCGATCGGCACCAAATTTTACAGACATAATTGTTGGCTACCACAGACCAGAATCTCGCTTTTTTCAAATATTTCGGACAAGAAATACGTTAGTAATACCAAAAAAGGCGTTTATAATGTAATTTTAATTGCGTATAAGCCGTTCATCTGACGCTGAAATTGAATAACCGAATTTGTAGAAGAGAAGATTCTCTACAGCTTTGTTCGCTTATGATTGTTTTCATATCTCGTATCGTTTGAGAGATATTTGCAAAAATAACGGAGTTTTGACAACCTCCACTGAATTAGCGAAAACCAGCGTTCGCAGATGTCACGTGACATTCCTCGCCCAGAACTCTCTCTGGCATAAGCCATCTTGCGTTTCGTGTTTGATGATTTTCTTATTTTAACTTACACGTTGTCATTTCAAAGCAATGGCGCACTGAAGAATTAACAAAAACACGTCGTTCTTCGTACGATAAATGATAATCTAGTGTCTACAAATGCCATATTAGCATCAGTTAGCAACGGCCATCAATAGTATGAGATTAAAGAAAGCAGCTGCTATGTGTTGGTCGTAGCGTAGTGGGCAATGTGTTGAACTGTGACGCTGATGGTCAGTGCTTCAAAACCCACCTACCTAATTTTTTTCTTGTTTACATTATTATTATGGTCCAAAATGTTTGCAGAAACTTATAAAACTACAAAACTAAAGTGGGCCATAAAACACGTCAGTGCGATTTTTTGGAGGTTTTGGACACTAAAATTTTTTTCGGAACAATGAAACAGTGGCCAACTCTACCTGTTACCAAGAATTGTAACAGATACTTTCACGTATGAATCCTTCAAGCACTGCTAAATGGCTTCACAAGTGTCAGGAATAGTTGACGATATCGTGCTTACAGGTACTCTAAATGAAAACATTAGGCTTCTGTAGTTTTATCCAGTAGCTAGATACCTCAGTGTTAGCACTAACCTATGGAAAATTATTCAATTAGTTACAAATACGTACTGTACGTATAGCTCCTTAGTAACAGGATATATAAAGGTACATTCTCACCTCTTTGATGCTGAGATACAGTCTCGCATAACAGTGTTTTTCTTTGTTATTCGTGGTCAAACTAGACGAAGAAATGTCATGAATTCTGTCTCGCCCACCCTCAGAAAACTTTTGTAGGATACCTTGTCCTCTAACCTGAGTTCCTGATGTAATAGACTGTGTAATTCCCGACCTCCATCATCACGTCTTAAAATCCACGGGCCTATTAAACGTAAATTTCTTCGCCGACGTCGCCGAGATATAACCGCAGCGATGACTGCATAAACAGCAGCTGCCACTTTCAGTTGGTGGTCAGCCATTTTCTAAAATAGTGTTGCGCCATCTGCAGTCATTGTGTGTTCATACGCAGCTGCAAGATGGCATGTCATCTTTTTTTTTTTTTTTTTAATGGCTTTTGGTTACAGTGACCATACAACCAGCGGTTATTACAGTGACAACATTACAATAGAATTGAGATTCTTACAATGTATAGCACAATATTAATAAGTATCTTACATCACACAGCCTTAGAATAAAAGTAGAAAAATCATATGTACAAGACATAAAACACCATATGAGAGGTGCAAAGACAAATAAAAGCAAAATATAATATAAAATCACTTATGCAGTTTCACACTGTGCATGTTGAAGTTAAACACGCTAGCTCTAAAATTAGAGTTGTATGCCGGTGACTTTGAGGTAGTCCTTCAGTAAACTGTACTTAAACGTGTCGAATCCATGAAGGAGGACAGTGACACTTGTGGGGAGGGGGTAACCCCTCGCAACCAGCGTTCGGTAGAATACACTTTGTGCGGCCGTGTACTTGGTGCATGCCAGTATGATGTGGTTGAGACCCGTCACTGTCGTTACATCTTTGTCGCAATGCTGAGAAGCGATGAGTTTCAAACGGTGTAGGTGGGCAGGGTAACATCCATGTCCCAGTCTCATCCGAATGATAGACGTTGCATGACATCTACTAAGCGTCATCGATGAAAAACATGGTCGTGAGGAGACATTTGGTTGTATAGCTGCCAGGTGTCCTCTCTTAAACGCTCTAGAGAGGTGCCATTCGTGGTCCCAAGTGCGATAGGCAGCTTTTCGAATTGTCGTTCGGAAGTCTGTAAATGGAATCGGCGTGGGGCAGTGTTGTCCTTCCGTAATACTTCTCTTGGCAAGGCGGTCTACTGTTTCGTTATGGGGTATACCTCGATGTCCTTTAATCCAAAGTACGTGGATGTCTATGCCCACTGTCTGTGCATTTGTTATGGCCTCCAAGACGTCCAATATATATCTATTCGTTTGATTGTCAAACTTCGGATGTTGCAATTCTTTCAGCACGCTTTGAGTGTCCGTGAGGATCAATATAAAGTCAAATGTTCGTGTGCCGTAATAAATGGCCTCCCTGATGGCCAGTAACTCTGCCGTGTAAATAGATGTCGCAGGCGGTAGCGCAAACATGTGGTAGGTGCCGTTGGTGGGGCAAAAGAAGGCGTATCCCACCCCTGCTTCAGTTTTAGAGCCGTCAGTATAGATGTGAGCATGCTATGGCCAGTTGCCGAGAAGAAACTGTTCCACGTCGAGAGTGATGTTGGTCCTCGTTGTGTAGTCGGATGGTAAGTGTGTCACCGGGACTGGGTTGAAAAACAGATGATAAGAATAACGGAAACAAGGAAGTTTGGTGTCCTGTATGATGAGTGGGAAGAGATGTCTCCATTTTTTCATCTCTTGGAGCGAGACGTTGTACCATCTCATTGCACCATTTGTGGCGCAAGAAGTGTCTCCGTCTGTACAGGGCTTAATGCACATGTTCAATAGCTGTCTCATTGTCAGACCATGCGATGAATACCTTCCTCTTCCAGAAATTGGTCCACCGGAGCAGCGTGATGGGGACGGTCGTTTTCGGCCATAAAGAGGAAGTCTGGGTAACCACACCTGTGAGGACTGGAACACATGGTCGCAGTACCTCATCTCTGTACCTCTGAACGGTAAGTGTTTCTCGGGCCACCAAGAAAGATGTTCAGGTTGTGACGAATTCCGCTAGTTGCCGATCCCTTTCTAATTAAGCGTCCAGACGAACTGTGTGTGTATTCCAGGGCAAAGTTCTTTTAACAGGACGCCAGGGGATGGGGGGGTACACGTTATAAAGCAGAAACAAAAACTTAGTTTGGATTCTGATGTTCGATGAGATGGCCGATGTGCGTTGTGGTTCAAGTCCGCTGATCCAGGTTTATTTCGGAGCTACATTCACTTAAATGAAATGGTGGTCGACGTTAAATGATGAAAATGACGAACTCACTTATTTCAACTTTTCTGAATAAATGTTTTATTATCATTATTGAATGTTGCACAATTTCTAAAAATACAGTAGCAGGTAACAAAAATGTTAACAGGTTCGCAGCTATGAACAGAGTGCCAGGGCATGGTTTCCATTCAAATATTTTCCGCGTAACCGCGTAATAAGACTAATGACAATCTTCTTCAGATATTGAACACATAATACAATAATACTTGAAATATGCCAAAATACATAAATTAAAATATTACATTTAAGCTTTTACTCTTTATCTAAATTTACGTATGTGTTTTATGAAATTTGTATTTTAATGGTATACGAAAATTAAAAGTCGTGCTTAGACTCATTTTAAACCAATTCGATTTATTTACATTATCTGCGTTTTTGAAGTGCACACTTATCTGTTTTGCCAATATTGTGTAGGTGTACTATTATTGAGACACGGAATTTTAATGTATTTCAGTTTGTGGTCTATTATTTAAAAATGCGGATTTGTATAAAGTCGTAGTCGTTTTGTCTATTTCGAAGATAGTTTCTTAGTACCATGCGGATTATTAATTTTAGTGTTTGACAAATGATCAGTATTTAATTTAGGATCCAGTGGTATATAAAACATGGTCTGCCCTACTTTACTTAAACAAAAGGTACATATGTAATCATGTTTTGCAATAGTTATAACATGTGTTAGTGTTGTTTTATATCTTTATAGGCTCAGCATATTCCGTAACTAAGTGTAATGCATTTTTGGTGTTTGCAGCTATTATTTACTAAGGTATCAAAAATTGAAAATTACATAAAAGGACAGCCAAACTTGTGTTTAAATCAACATACTATTTCTTAAACGTGTTTTACTAATAGTGTTAATAATATTTCAAACTGAACGCGAAAAATCTGATATTTTACATGTCCGGTAGCGAAGTTTCATGTAGGTGTCCGATATTTCGTGTTTGTAATGTTGGTAACGAATTTGTAGGGAGCGTGCAATATAGCAGAAACGTTACAAGGTCCATATGGCCGTTCCACATGACCCCTCGTCACATCATGACGCCGCACAGTGGTCTGAAACAGCCGAAAAGCTGGCCAAAAGTCGAAGAATATTCGAATAAGATTGGAAATTTGTATATACAGTTTTTGGGGTCGCTGAATTCGATTTTGAGGGCAAATGTCAAAAATTACAAATAGCGGATCGAATATACCCAAGTTATTTAATAAAAAACGTATTATATTTTAATCTAAATTTGTAAAATATGGATATTTTGGATCGCTGATTACAAGTATAGGATTAATTATATTGAAAAAAGTTTTTACAATAACAAGGAAACAATGATCATTCTGAAACTGTGCAAAAAAAATGTCGTTATGAAAATTAATCTGTATCGTTGTCTGAGGCTGATTCATAATTTTCAGACAAAGCAACAAAAAATTGATTTCCATTGCAGTTGCGATGCTAACTCCTCTGTGTTTTATTTAACACGCAGTTGTTCCGATCTTCTTCTTTTCGTTAGATCACTACAAGGAGGTTAGAATAAAGGAAGGTGGCATTATCTATGCCCAGCACATACGTCAATTGTAGCCTGTCCACCATCTTGGTCAGTTCTGGAAAGCTATTTCTCCGTTAAAACTATGCGTTAAGTCGACCCTTTTGCTGTTAAAGCATTGAACTGACAGTCACGGCAAAGAATGTACTCTCAAACAATATACTTTATTGATTAAATAGTAATAAATACTCATTATAATATATTTCAAAACTTAATTTTTAACGGCTAATTTGCACTCTTTTAACCCGTTGTATATCACGACAAAACAGTTGGACGTTTTATTCCTGTTTTAAGTGACAAATAACATTAGCTCTACAATACGAACACTTCTCCAAAACTGACCAATATGGCGGAGGCAGGCTTCACTTTTTCTGCATAAGGGCGTCTCCCTGTATTCTAACCTCCTTGGATCATTAGTACCTGAGAACTCCGTGTAACATCGACCAATCGTAGATGCCGTGGAATATTCAGTAGTAAAATCATTCTACGGTAAATATGAAATTAATTTATTACACGTAAATTATAATTGAAATATTTTAAAAAACGCACATCTAATAGTAATCGAAACTTCTAAAATCATCGATATTACAAATACATTTACTAACCGTAAAAGTTGTAGAAGAATTAAGCTACTTCTCATTTTACTGAAAGAATCCTTCGATTTTCCTAAACGATGCTTTCTATCTTGATCTCGAACTGTACAACAGCTTTTACGCATCATGTAATGTATCCCGATGTATTCTGAAATACAACTTGGCCTTTTCAGCCACTTTATCCTCCAAACCCGCAAGCTGCTTCTTTACATACGACTCCAAGTAATTTTTTATCATTATGTAGATTTTCTTTCTAGTGCATACTAATTGGTTGCTACCCGACCCTGGCAGGTAAATTAATGCGATGTAATACTAAACAGAAGCAAATTTAAATTACTTAAATATATGTAGTTTGTCGAAATGTAAACATGATTCAGTACTGTATTATTCTGCCAACTCCATTATTTAATGAACACCGTGAAAGTAATATAAGTGGCGAGTGATATTCCACCACTGTCTTGTATTAACTCTCAAAGTGCATACTGGGTGTAGAGTACCCGTACCGGACCCTTTGCACTCCGCGCACGGTCTCAGTAAGCATGCCATTATAACGAGAATCGCAAAAAGTCGCAGACAGTTCTTGTACATTTTGACGGAAGACATTCTACGCTACATACTACACTGTCGTACATCGCAGGATCTCAGGCGATCATTACTTTTTCGATCATTTAAGACAGATATACGTGTGAATGGAGGACATTATGAAGTTACGTTTTGAAGTAACTTTTACCAAATACCGAGCATAAATTTATGAGGACGTAACTTATAAACATATTCTATGTACTTCCTTAACATCGTTCATCAAACACAATTGAAAATGATCACTTACAATAAAAGTTATTCAACTTTAAGCACGGCATGTAATCCGATGCGGTTCTGCGTAGCGTGTGTTACTCTGCCAACCGTTACTCTGAACTTCTTTCTTCTGTATCAAAAGTAGCTTTCCTTCCCTGTGACTTAATAAACAATGCTGCCCTCTGTCCTCTAAACATGATTGTATGGGACTAAACCCATAATTACGATTTTCATTTTTCGACTTTTGGCACCACTGTGCCCCGCCACTACCTGACTGGTCCCTTTCCACGACTTTCCTGTGTTCGTATTGGCTGCTAGGTTCTCTCCAGATTATTCTGCGGCGGGCATCATTGTGTAAAGTGAAGCGGCACTGAGTTGTGTACAGCACATTCCTTCATTCACTCATGGTCCATTTTGGATGTTGCCAATTCCATACTAAACAGTACATACCGAAACGAGATTTGCGGCCTAAACGAAACCGTAACCGAAACTCATGTAGTTAAGTAAAAATTTCAGGTAAATTTACATTATACCATAAATCACTAGTTTTTCCACATTTTCTAACATCCCCCCCCCCCAGTAATAAGCCTACTTGAGTGTGTGTAAGCCTAACCAAGAGCCCATAGAAGATGGACATGGGAGGCGAATAGGTTTAGACAAATCGACGGTTCTTTTACTAAAGTACTTCCAAACTAGATTCTCTCCTACTCATTGTGACATTTTCTATCTAAAAAAAGAAAATAAACAATAAAAGAGTAAGTTAGAGAAGAAGTAAACGGAACTCGATACAGCTGAATGTCCATATTTCGAGTCACGGAATTACGAACTTTCCATAAAGCTGGGCGTCGTAAAACAAAACAAAAACTGAATCTGCGTTCATTTATTTAATTTTTCTTTTAAATATTTGCCAGATATTTAGATATGTTCACTGATAGGATGCTTATCTTTGAGAAAATAAATGTTTAAAAATATCATTCTGCACTTTCATTTAACTTCACATCTATCATTATTTTGGAGGGGTCTTAAATATTTATTTATTAATTTGGGAGAAAAATTGAGATACAGTTTAGAAAAATATCACTAGACCACATGACAGTAGTCGGTCAATTTTAATAATTTTCCATATTTTGGATAAATATGGTGGCGACCCCAAAATAAAATGGGAATATTGCTGATCTAAATTAATTTCTAAATTAATGACTGTAACGTATATGCATTATATGTTTATGAATGCCAAATAGGAGATATGTAGAGTTGTTTGTCGATTGCAAATAAGGATGTGAAGATGGCAACAGAAAGCTAGCGCACCCAAGAATTTTTTTAAAGAGGCTGCTGCGAGAGTGACGATTGGGGTGAGAGTTTAAATTAGGGAAAATTTAATTTTTTAAAACTCACAACCACCAACTGCGAACCATATTCCTAAACATGCAAAAACACTGGAACTGTGATTTCTGCTGTTTGACTCGTTTTCTAGGGGATGATATCACAAGTTCGCAGCTTTCCTTCCCTGCATATGATTAACAAAAAAATTCATAATAAAGTCAAGTTCATGAGAGAAAAGGGTGTACTAACTACTATTTTTGAAAACACAAGAAAGTTCACTTTATGTTGTTTATTTCACAATATTAGAACCCTGGGGCTGATACGTCTGTACGTCGACACATTTATCAAAAAAATTATAGCTCGTGAGCCCCCAGACAAAATGAATATTTGTCGCAAATTGTTTTCGCACCAGGTGCCTGTCTCAAACACCGTTTATGTTCATGCCTATGCGACGACAAGTGTTACATTAACACAGTCACTTTTAGTGCGATGCACACCTTGTTCCACTGGCTAAATATTCACAACACACAGTAGCACTCGATACAACTTGGTGCAGTCTACGACAAGCAACCACACTTGGCAATTGCCACACAAAAATCTAAAGTCTCCACCTGGAGATCCACATGCCGACTGATGCAGAGCGACGCCGCCCGGCCAGCTACACCACTTGCTCCCGACTCGTCACTTCCTGCCCTCGCGCGTGCGCCGAAAGCTCAACTGCCGGGTTTTTTCCCTACGTCATCAACTTCCCCATGTGAGCTGTTCTAACCGACTTCCAACGTACAGCGCTCAGCCAATACATTTCTAAAACTTTACTTAAAATCAAAATAATTACACTACACCTTAAACAAATATCTTCTTACGTTTTTATATTAGTATAAACATCCTTTGTACTATTTATTATAATCATGCAATTTCTTATATCACAGATAAGTGTTTTAACTGAATATTTCAAGATAAAATACACAAGATTAATTGAAAATAAAATGAGAAATAGTTAATATATTATTTTTATAAACAAACATTGCCATGCTAGTTGTGTAACTGTCTTGTATTCATTGGTAATTTATTATTTTTCATTGTCAATTAAACATATTACGTCAGATGAAACTATATCAGCTAATGTATTGTTTATTTATCAACAGGCTATTTTGTAATGAGGGCCTTAAAGGTTCCTAACTGCATCATATTACTTCAAATGCCAGTAGTATTAGAATATTTTATTTCACGCTGTGCACTGCAATGTGCCTGGCACTCGCCATTGTCCCTCTCTCCCCTCACCGGAAACGAACTGGAAAATCCTAAGCTGGTACAAGCCACCATCGTCGGCCTGCTCGCTGGTCTCCCGTCAGCTACAAGCACACAGCAAATCTCAACGTGGAGAATTTCTACCTATGGCCTAACTATAAATGTTGTCACCCAACTGTGTACATACATTGCTACCATAATTAATAAGATTAAAATTGTGTAACATTTAGTGCATTGGCATGGTCAATGTTTGCAGTGAACTTCATACTGTTTAATTATCAAATGCTGTTAATTGCCAGTATTTATATTGGGCGGTAATCTCTCACTGCTTATGGAAGCAAACAAATTATTATTTTCTGCGTATTTTGTGTTGTGGTAGATACTACGAAATGAAAGAGCCTCGATTATATGTTTCTTTCTGAATTATTTTCTATATGTTTTATATGTACATGTTTATTAAGTGTTCATTTGGAAATAAAGTGTTGTTTTTGTATTTGCAGATTTCATTGTGTTTTGTTGTTTAACTTTATCTCATTTTTGGTAATTGAGTCGTGACTCTACAGTTGCTAGGTCATTGTCCACCTATTTAGTAATCATTCCTGCTGTGTTTTTTCCTGCATTGACTCTAGTAATGTCACAGACATCGTTGATCAAATGGTCGATGTTCAATCAGTCGTTATGGTTATTTTTCCATCTCAGTTCTTGGTGGATTTTGCTACCTTCTGTGAATTCAATCTCTTTCGCTTGCACAGGTGTTGTCTTCACGCGCGGGTGCGTGATTTTTCAGGGTGTTATTTCCTCAGTTGTACGCTCTTGCCTCTCGAGAGCTATTTGTCGTGCCAGTGTGCGTGTTTATTCGTAGTGTATCCCGACGGAACGGCTTTCCTGAGGGGATTTTCCCAGTCAAGGAGTTTGATTGTAATTGTGGCATCGCGTGCCCAATTTTCGCTGATTCTATGTCCACACTGGTAGTGTTAGGATGTGGTTCTTATCGTGCAGTCTCTCTGGTGTGATGCTGCCCGATTTTCGAAGTTTAATGGCTGTCAGTCAAGAAGATTTAATAGAATACAAGGTCACATTAACCCACCATAAAAATATTAAAAATGATACTTTATTTCATATACCATGATTGTTGAACTAATAATTTTGCTACTATTTCAGAAGGAATTAATTTATTCCTAGCTGAATCAAGTCGTGTAGTGGAGGAAGACAACATAAACATTTACATTACCATAAATCCCGATGTACCAGGATGATCAGACAAGGGAGTATAAAAGTCCAATTGACAATAAAATCTATCTTAGTAAAGATGGGCGCCAGTAGAGATTCTTGGGCATGCTTTACAGTAGTTTTGCTTCCTTGAGAATGCTCTATCTGTCGGGATAAGTTGCTTAGCAACGTATGTATTAGTAGCAGTTACTAACATAACAACTCTATCATTCTAGACACCCAATTTGTGATAATGGGAAGTCTTTATAATATATTACAGGAGGTCTCAGATGCACAAAACTGTCTCATAGGAACCATGCTCTCAGTACTAGTCGTAAAATTATAATTATTAATTTCAGGGTCACTAAACAGTCATTTATTATGGTGTGGCAAGTAGAAAAAGCCTATAATTCGCATCCGGGATTTTATTTAGACGACATACCTACATCTACATCTACGGTACATCTACACATATACTCCGCAATCCACCGTAAAGCACGTGGCAGAGGGTACACTTACCACTACTAGGCATTTCCTTTCCTATTCCACTCTCAAAAAGAAAGAGTAAAAAGTAATGTCTATACGCCTATCTATGAGGCCTAATTTCTCTTATCTTGTCTTTTTTTATCTTTACGAGAAATTTAAGTAGGCGGCATTCAGCTTCAACTTCCGGCCCTCTTAATTTCCTCAACAGAATTTTTCGAAAAGAACGTCGTCTTTCCTCCAGCGATCTCCATTTGAGCTGCCGGAGCATTTCCGTGACACTCGCGCATTTGTCGAACCTACCAGTAACAAACCTAGCTGCTCCCCTTGAACTGCTGCCTTCAAACTGATCTGCTGTGGGTCCCAAACACTTCAGAAATACTCAAGACGTGGTCGTATAAGCGTTTTATATGCGGCCTCTTTTACAGATGAAGTACATCTCCCCAAAATTCTTCCAGTAAACCGAAGTCGTCTGTCCGGCTTACAACTGTCCTTATATGTTCATTACATTTCATACCGCTCTGCAATGTTACGCCTAGATATTTGAACGACGCAACTGCACCAAGACGCTCACTACTAATGCTGTATTTGAACATTATGGGATTGGATTTCCTACTCATTTCTATCGCCTTACAATTTTTTTACATTTAGTAGTAGCTGCCATTCTTCATACTACCTAGAAATTTTGTCTAAGTCATCCTGTATGCTATTACAGAGAATTAAAGACGATTCTCTCCCATACCGTACAGCATCATCAGCAAACAGCAGCACATTACAAGTTACTCTGTCCAGCAGAGCATTTATATCGATAGAAAATAATAGCGGTACTATCACACACCCGTGAGGGACGCCTGACGATGCATTCGAACCCCCGACCGTAGTGGCCGTGCAGACCGTGACTGAGGCGCCCCAGTCCCCTCGGCCACCGCGGCCGGCTCTGATGAACACTCGCCGTTGACAACAATGTACTGAGTTCTATTACTTAGGAAGTCTCCCAGCCAGTCACAAATCTGCGAACCTATTTCATAAGCTCGTATCTTCGTTAGCAGTCTGCAGTGTAGCGCTGTGTCAAATGCCTTTTTGAAATTACAATCTACCTGTTGCCCTTCGTCCATGGCTCGCAAGACGTCATGTGAGAAAAGGGCAAGCTGGGTTTCACACGAACGATGTTTCCTAAACTCGTGCTGTTTGATAGAAAGAAGCTTATTCGTCTCAAGGAAATTTACTATATTCAGCAGAGAATGTGCATCAAAATTCGAAACTAATGTCAACGATATTGGCCTGTAATTATGTTGGTCAGTTCTCTTTTCTTTCATATAAACGGGAGTCACCTGCGCTTTCTCCTATCACTAGGAACTTTGCGCCGAATTAAAGATTCACGATAAATGCAGCTAAGGGGCCAATGCCGCAGAATACTCTTTGTGAAAGCGAATTGGTATTCCATCCTGACCAGCAGAGTTACTATGTCCTCTATTTGGGTGTTAGAGCGTTGATCGAATTATTAAGTGGTTCTCTGCATACGTACTCTCATTAAATTTTGATAAAACACAATATATACAGTTCTGCACAGTAAATAGCACAACTTCAGTAATAAATATAGACTTTGAACATAAGTCTACAACTAAGGTAGAATTTTCAAAGTTTTTTTAGGTGTATGCATTGATGAGAGATTAAACTGGAAGCAACACATAGACGGTCTGCTGAAACGTTTGAGTTATTGCAAATTTTGGCGATAACAATCTCAGTAAGTTAGTTTACTATGCCTATCTTCATCACCGCTATCGTATGGCATCATACGAAGCGTTTGAGTTCAGGTACGAATGCTGTTAGGGTTATTGCAAATTTTGGCGATAACAATCTCAGTAAGTTAGCTTACTATGCCTATTTTGATGACTGCTTTTGTATGGCATGATATTCTGGGGTAAGTCATCATTGAGTAAAAAGGTATTCATTGCACAAAAGCGTGTGATCAGGATAATTGCTGGAGCCCATCCACGATCATCCTGCAGACATCTATTTAAGGATTTAGGTATCCTCACAGTAACTTCATAGTATATATATCACTTATGAAATTTGTTGTTAATAATCCAACCCAGTTCAACAGTAATAGCAGTGTGCACAGCTATAACCCCAGGAGAAAGTATGACCTTCATTATGTTGGACTAAATCTGAGTTTGGCACAGAAACGGGTAAATTATGTTGTCGCAAAAGTCTTTGGTCACCTACCAAGCAGCATCAGAAGCCTGACAGATAGCCATCTAGTATTTAAAAATAAATTAAAAGGATTTTGAATGACAACTGCTTCTACTCATTGGATGAGTTTTTAGATGTAAATTGAAAAAAAAAACAGTGTCATGTAATATTTTGTTTAATGTAACGTCTTGTACAGACAACCTTCATTAATTTGACACGTTCCACATCATTACAAAGTGTCGTATTCATGATCTATGGAACAACTATTAATCTAATCTAATCTAATCTTTCTACGGTCCTCCTGCTTGAAAGATTTGTAAAGGTTAAATTTAGATCTTCAGCTTTCCGTTTGCTTTCTTCTATTACTGTCTCAACGAGAGACTGGATTAGTATATGAAACGGTACGATAAAATATTTTGAAATAAATCGCACTTTGCGATCAGTTATGGCTTCACTTATTAGGTTTAGATGGAATACCCAAGTGCGGCGAATGAAAGATTATGCCCGACCGGGATTCGAACGCTGGATCGCTTGCTTTCTAGGCAGACGCGTTGACCACTCGGCCACCGAGGACACAGTGACCCGTGCGACCGCAGAAGACTGCTCCCCGCACGTCCCCCGCCACATCCAAATCTCCATTCGCCACGTTGTCTCTTTCCTATTACCACAGCCTATTTGTTCTGTAATGCTCGCAGCCTGAATACTGTATTCCGGCATCAGGGAGAACAGACCATGAGGTATCGAGACACAATTAATTGTCGTCAGGAGCCCACCCTCGGCTTGTATACAATAATATATTTTTGACGACGTTACAGAGTTCATTTAATGAAATAAATCGCAATTTGCGATCAGTTATGGCTTCACTGTACTAGGTTTAGATGGAATACCAAAGTGCGGCGAATGAAAATTTGTGCCCGGCCGGGATTCGAACGCTGTAACGTCGTCAAAAATATATTACTGTATACAAGCCGAGGCTGGGCTCCTGACGACAATTAATTGTGTCTCGATACCTCATGGTCTGTTCATCCTGATGCAGGAATACAGTATTCAGGCTGCGAGCATTACAGAATAAATAGGCTGTGGTATAGGAAAGAGACAGCGTGGCGAATGGAGATTTGGGTGTGGCGAGGGAGTCGTAGGGTAGAGTCCTCTGTAGTGGCACTGGTCACTGTGTCGTCGGTGGTGGAATTGTCAACGCGTCTGCCTAGTAAGCAGGGGATACCGGATTCGAATCCCGGCAGGGCACAAATTTTCATTCTCGGCACTTTGGTATTCCATCTAAATCTAGTACAGTGAAGCCATAACTGATCGCATATTGCGATTTATTTCATTCATTGAACGCTGTAACGTCGTCAAAAATATATAATTATAAAATGTTATGTTCGCTATGTTTGTATAGGCTGACAATTGGGTCATACCTATCACAAACTTTTTGTTTTTGAATTAAATAAGTAGCCTCTGTACTTCGGCTTCAGCAGATATGAATTTCTCGCAGATTTAGGTAAATAAACAGGCAGTCCTAAAACGTCTCCAGTGGTGGCAATAGAAGGCAGGTGCCTTTACACTTCCATTTCTTTCCCCTTGCCTCATTTCGGAGAGAGCAGCGAGGAAAAGGTCCCGTCTGCCGGCGACGCAGGACTGCGCTCTTATTTCATAATTATCGTTTGCCAACACGGGCTCTTGAGAAGCGCCTACCGCCTCTGCCCCTGGCCTCCTCATTTCCCAGCTCTAATAAGATGATCCAATTAGTTTCAAAATAAGCTGCTCGGCGCCGGTGCGGATACCTCGGCAGCGGCACCGGGGGCCGAGCAGCCATCATTACGGCCTTCAATAAATTGGGCGAGATTTGGCGTCGTTAGCGGCGCATGCGCAGACGCAGGGAATGGCCCTCTGCTTGTCTGCCTTCTGCGTCACTCTCTCGCTCGAGGGGCTGCGTCTGCAGGGCGACCGACGGAGTTGTTTACCCCCCTTCCCCCTCTTCAAAACTCCGTAAGCTGTCGTTGGTTGTAGTTAATAGTGATATCTAGCCGACAACGGGTTCATAACGCCGTCGGCACATGGAGCGTGTATCCGAACGTATACGGTCAACGTGATATGAGAACGCCATGCCGCTGAAAGGTCAGAAATGGCGCGATTTATACACATAGACTTACTAAAAAAAAAAAAAAAAAAAAAAAAAAAAGGACCACTCGCTGGCGCTAGTGTCGCGTCCCCACATTAAACATGACAAAGCTGCAATGTACAGGGAAAACGAAAACAGTGCGTAAACATTGTTCGTTCGTGTGCTGCTTTTAATTGTAACAGTGAAAATGGTAGCAAAGCCGAAGTCGGAAACTGTGTTACATTTCACGGATCAGTCAAATCAAATGTTCAAATGTTTGTATAGCTTATGGGACTTAACTACGGCGTCATCAATCCCTAAACTTACAAACTACTTACGAACTACACTAAGGGCGGCACAAATATTCATGCCTGAGGGGGGGGGGGGGATTCGAACCAACGACCGTAGTGGCTGTAGTGGCACGAAGCAGTCCCCTCGGACACCGCGGCCGTCCACAGATCAGTCGTTAATTGTATACCGTATAGTATTTTCGTGGGGAAATAATAAATCATGTGCGTTTGTTTTTGATTAGGTTTCCTTTTACAAATTATTCTCTAGAACTGATAAAATTACTTTGTTGCTATTTATGTACGAAGTTGATATCAATGAAGAACTAGGCGTATAAGAGGTACTTACCTTTTTAGTCATGAATATATGATGCAGACGTAGGTCGAATAATTGCTTTTACATACTTATCAGGTGGTTATTGTACTTTGTAATTGGCCAAATATTTGATCGAATGTTGCATACTTAGCCGCTTTGAGAGGTACTATCTTTGTTAAAACGTAATGTGCAGATGAAATGCTTATTTAATGTTGTATGGTTTATTACAAATATTCACACCCAAATTCGAGGAAGTTGAAAGACAAATTGTGTATAATATGTAAAAATGAGCGTGCAAAACGTAAGGCGTAGTCGGCAAAAAGTAAGCAGGGTCTGCAGAGAATTACGTGGATTAAATAATAATCGCACTTTCTGCTACTTCTCAAGTTTCATGGAATCATCTTATGCAAATATCTCGATGCAAAATCGCTCCACCTTCTCAGAAAAGAGCCTTACATCCTTAAACTTCATGTCTCCATGGAGACGTATTTTGGAAATTGGGAAACTTCATTCATTTAAGAATACTTTTTAAACAGAGTGCAGTACTCAGTAATTTTTTAAAACAAATATCTGTTTATTTTGGGTTTCATTTTTCTCCTGTTGCGTCTCATACACTTGAAATCACAACCCCAGTACTGACATTCTTCCCTGCTTTAAGCGGCGTTCAGCTGCTTCAATTCGGAGACAGTTGCCTCACTTTATCCGCTACGGCGTGGTAGGGGCTTGTTTATACATTGGTGGACACAAGTTGCCAGATGCTGATAGTGGCGCCACCACCCCCTCCACCCTCCCTCACCCGCCGCTCGGCGTCCAAGATAATCGGCTCCCCGCCGCCCCCTTAGATATATTTTAATCAATAAATCTGCAGAAAGTTGTTCCTCGGCTTGTTTGCGCTTGCTTCAACTAGAGCGGAGGCGTCAGCCTACCAAGCTTCTTTATTTCACACTTTCGTTCCAATCATAAAGCCTAGTAATTTGTTTCGAAAAGTTACTGAACGATGTTCATTTTTCTTTGATAATAAACACCAAGAACATGCGCATGAACACTAAACACAGTAAGTAACTGTTTACACTGTTAAGTAACTGTAACAAAATCAGTCTGTTACGATTGAAGAGACCAACTACCTTGGGGTCGCGTGACACTGTAAGCAGCACCTCCTCCTAACCTTACGCATGAGCAAAGGCTGCTCCCCCCCCCCCCCACATCTTTT
This sequence comes from Locusta migratoria, assembly GCA_026315105.1. Taxonomy (NCBI): domain Eukaryota; kingdom Metazoa; phylum Arthropoda; class Insecta; order Orthoptera; family Acrididae; genus Locusta; species Locusta migratoria. Next base: position 169,113,739 of record CM048746.1, read on the forward strand.
CAAACAGTTAAATATTTGCTGTTTCAGGCTTTCCCGACGTAACATATTCTTGAATGGTTCACGGGAGTACCGTCGGATGCTATTGTAATAATCGCACAATATTTCTGCGAGACAGCTGCTCGCCATCTTCAGGTTGTGGCGCATTTCTTTTTTACTTGACATAAATTAACGCCACATTTTTATACATCACCTGTTGCAGATGTTCAGTGGTCTCGAAGATCTTGTAGCTCGCCTGCCATTAACACATTACAAAATTATGTTATGCCGTTGGGTTCTTGGGAGTCTTGCGGAAACTACAAATATGACACGTTTCATTTTTTACGTATATTTATTTATCCATTTCAAGACTGACTGACAACAATGCTAACTACTCCATTAGTACTCATACTACTACAGACTCCTACTTCATTCTCCATACTGCCTGCTACCTCATACTGCCTCGAGTTCGCGCCAATTCGCCGTATTAATATCTGTTAATATTTCTAGAACAATCTAGAACACGGAAGTACAACATTTAAATATTTAACAATTTGTTCAATAGACATTAATGACTCCTGCTTTACGCAAAGATAGATAAAAGTATGACGGATGTAATAAAAATATTTCCATATCAAAATGAAATAATACAAAAGATCGTAAGTATACAACAATTAGTGCAGTGTTAATATATGATTACATTGTTGTTACGACTTTCAATACTTAATTAATTTAGTTTGTTAAAAGACCCTAGTAATGCAAATTATAACGATTAAAATAACTTGACAGAAGCGCCATAAGATACTTATATGTAATATAAACATGCAATATTAGGTTAAAATACTACGACCAACTATGGTATCGAATACCTCAGTTATTTAAACAAGCGGAACCCTCCTGGCTAAATATATTACAAGGTGAACTGCCGCTGTTGCTTTTTTTTTTTTTTTTTTTTTTTTTTCCTTTATGGAAATTTTAATGCCCGAAGGCAGGCTGGCAGCAGCCAATGATGCTGCTCTACAGCCGAGCGAACGTACACAATGGACAAAACAGAAATTAAAATGAAAGGTGATAAAAGGCGCTTTTACAATAACAAGATGAAAAATTTGGGAGAAAGTTAAAAACTATGACAGCGGACAGAAACATACATGATCGTTAAAACAAGACAATGCCACGCTGGCTAAAAAACACTCACTGCAGACGACGAGACAAAGACGGCGACATTGAGGTAAAAAACACTGAACACTGGTGTACGCAAAGTTAAAAAACACTGGGCGATGATACACTATACACACGAAGCACTGAACACTTAAAAAACAGCACTGTACTGGCCCTGCATGGGAAGCGGGGGGAGGATGGAGAAGGCGCAGAGGAAGGGGAAGGAGGGGGGGAAGGGAGAGTGGGAGGAACCGGAAGGAGCTCCTGGGGAGGTGGAGAAAGGAGGGGGTGAGCCAAGCGGGGGATGGGAGTGGGAGGGTAGGCGGAGGGAGGAGGCGGCGGCAATCCACAGAGAGGGGTCAAAGTTGGAAGGAGGGATAGATGTCAGGACGGTTTTGGAGAACGTCGTCAGGGAGAGGTAGGTGGCGGAAGCCACCCTCGGAGAGGGTGTAGAGGGTGTGGAAGTGAAGGGAGGGAGGGATGTGGCGGTAAAGGCGTGGCAGGGGCCCGGGATCCAGGAGGAGAGGAGATACCAGTGGGTTATGGGACTATCTTGCGGTGGATGTACTTGAGGCGGATGTGTTGCAGGAATTTGACCAGGTCTGGGAATTGGATGAGGTCATATAGGATCCGCGTAGGGGAGGGGAGGCGGATGCGGTAGGCGAGGCGAAGGGCGTGGCGTTCGAAGATTTTGAGGGATTCGTAATAGGAGGGGGGAGCGGATATCCAGGCGGGTTGGAAGCAGCAAAGGACGGGACGCATGAGGGAACGCTAGGTATACAGGATGGTGAAAGGATTTAGTCCCCATGTCCGGCCGGAGAGGCATTTTAAAAGGTTTAGGCGGGAAAGGGCTTTTTGTCGGACGGTTTTGAGGTGAGGGTTCCAGGAAAGGTCTCTGTCGAGGGTTAATCCGAGGTAGCGGAGGGCCTTGGTTTGCGGGATGGGGCGACCATGGAGGGTGAGGTACAGGTCTCGGTGGCGAAAGGAAGGGGTGGTGCGACCTATGATGATTGCCTGGGATTTTGTAGGGTTTACAGTAAGGAGCCACTGGTTACACCAGGAGGAAAATTCGGAGAGATGGGACTGAAGGAAATGTTGGGAGCGAGCGAGGGACGGGGCAAGGGCAAGGAAGGCATACTGAAGAAGATGGACATGAGGCTGAGGTCGGGGCATATCTGCTGAATATAACAGATAGAGGAGGGGCGAAAAGACGGAGCCCTGGGGCACCCCGGCAGAGGGGTAGAACAAATAGGAATTTTGGTTATTGACAGTGACATAGGATGGACGTTTGGAGAGGAAGGAAGCAATGAGACGGACGTAATTAATAGGAAGGGCGTAGGTTTGGAGCTTGAAAAGGAGACCGGAATGCCAGACACGGTCGTAGGCCTTCTCAATGTCGAGGGAGACGAGGATGGTGGCGCGACGGGAATTTACCTGGACGGAGAGAAAGTGAACAAGACGAAGGAGCTGGTCATCGACAGAGAAGGACGGCCGGAAGCCACATTGGGAAAGGGGAAGGAGTTGGTGTAGACGGAGGTGTTTGTGGATACGGCGTGAGAGGATGGATTCAAGGACTTTGCTGAACACTGAGGTGAGACAGATGGGACGGTAGGAGGAGGCTTCGGAGGGCGGTTTGTCAGGTTTAAGGAACATTAGGATGCGGGAGGTTTTCCAGAGGTCTGGGTAGAAACCGATGAAGAGGATGACATTGTACAGTGAAGCGAGGGCGGAATGGAAGGAGGGGGGACAGGCACGGAGGTGCCTATAGGTAATGCGGTCATGACCGGGAGCAGTGTTACATTTTGTGCGGAGCGTGTGTATGATGTCTTGTGCTGTGATAGGTGTGTTGAGGTCTGAGGGGGGAATGTGGTCCAAATATTGAAAGCCAGGGGCGAGCGGAGGGACTGAGGTATCGGTGCGCTCATGGACGTCAGGGAAACGGGAGTAGTCGAACCTGGGATTGTCGGGCAGGTCGAATATAGTGGAAAGGTGGTCAGCAAAAAGCTGTGCCTTACTGGCATTGTCAGGAAGAGGAAGGTTATTATGGAGGAGAGGGTAAGCGGGGACTGAGTGACTGCCAGTAAGGCGGTGGAAGGCTTTCCAATATTTGGAGGAGTTGATGGGGAGTGTAGTATTAAGACGGGTGCATGTCTGTCGCCAATCACGGCGTTTCTTCGCGTTCAAGAGGTTCCTGATGTCGTTGGAGTTGCCAGTGGCGGAGGAGTGTCTCTCGATCACGGGTCCGCAGGAAGGAACGGTACAGACGACGGGATTCTCGGAGCAGGAGGACGGCTTGTGGGGGGAGGGGGGGACGGTGAGGATGGATGGCTTTTGTGGGGATATGGGTTGCAACGGCGTCAGCAACAGTCTGGTGCAGGAAAGAGGAGGCATGGACGATATCATCAGGGGTATGGAGGGTGAGGGGGTGGCTAGCGACCAAGGTTTCAATGGAACGACGGTAGGCATCCCAGTCGGCGCGGGAGTAATCATGGACTAACCGAGGAGGGGCTATGGGACGGGTGGCGCGGCCGGGACGGCCGTGGGGGTTGAAGGTGAGGAGTACAGGGGCGTGGTCACTGCCAATGAGGTCAAGGACTTCCGCCTGCAGGCGTCCCAGGAGGTTAGGAGAGACAAGGACAGCATCAGGAGTGGTATTGCTTTCAGGGCGTGTAGGACTCGGGAGGGGAACAAGGTCGCCCCGAAGCGTGGGTAGGAACTGATGCCACCGCTGGAGTTCGGCTGCAGAGCGGGAATGAAGGTTTAGGTCGGCAGCAATCACATAGGTCGTGAAGGAGTTGGCTATGTGGGAAATGAAATCGTATGGGATGGGAACACGGGCGCGAATGTAAATGGTTGCCAGGGTAACGGTGAGGGAAGGGAGGAAGAGCGTTAGGATGAGGTGTTCGGCAGGATTATTGACAGGGGGTTGTGGCCAGACAGGGTGGTGGCGGAGGTGGCCAATCGCCACTCCGCCTCGAGCCACGGGGGGAGGACCGTCCGTGCGGTGAAGGGTGTATGGAGTGGTAGAGACGGAGCGACGGGGTTGGAGGAAGGTTTCATTGAGGAGGAAGGCATCCACGCGGTGTTGGGAGAGGGTATGCATAAAGAGGGGTTTGTTGGTGGGGAGGGAGTGGATATTGTGGTAAAGGATACGATGGGGCGAGCCTGCCATAATAGGTACTACTGAGGGTGGGAGGGTGAGGAGGGGGCGACAGGAAAGAGGTTAAGGGAAGTTAAACGAGGGTGGCGCCGTGGGAGAAGGTGAAGTGGGAGTTGTTGCAAGAGAGTGTGGCAATTGTTTCCAATTGCCACACGGAACGGGCGGCGAGGACGATCTGTTGGAGGGAGTGTGGACGCTGGAATGGGTGGATATTCTGAATGACGGTGGTTACGAAGCGGATGACGTCCTCCACTGTGGGAGGGGGAAGCAGGGAATGGTTGGGGTGCATTGGAGGGCCAATGGGATGGATGGGAACTGTCAGCTCTGGGGAGGTGGGTTGAGGGCGAGCCTGACATTTATAGGAGTAGGTGGGGTGGGGGCCGCCACAGGTGTTGCAGGTGGGGGGAGAGGACAAATTTGGGCATTGCTTAAGGAAGTGGGACTGTTTGCAGTAGGGACAGGTGGGCGGGTTACGACATTTTTCGGTGAGGTGGTCGTTATAGGTGAGGCATTTGCCACACCTATAAGACTGGGGGGGTGGGGGGGAGCGGGAAGGATCCACCTTGTAGTGGCGGTTGTAGATTACCGCCCCCTCAGTGAGGAGACAGTCGATGGAGGCGGGATCTTCGGAGAAGACCCGCATGAGGTAGGTGGGGCCGTGGTCATTGTTGATCCGCTAGGTGGATCGGATGTGGAGGTCAGGGATGGATTGGAGATGGGCCAACACCTCACCCTCCGTGATCACCGGGCTAAGCTTGGTGATCATGGTGGTGAGGGTGGGTGGGCGGCGAGGTGTTTGTGGTTGAGACTGGGATGGAGCGGCGGAGGTGATATGAGGCGTGAGGTGAGCATGCTCGCCAAACGTAATCCGGGGAGCGTGCCGGAGAAGATCTGTGTGGAAGGAGGGAGAGGGTGTTTTTATGAGGACGGAGTCCTTCCGAGGGATGAGTTGAAATGGAGGTGCTGAGGGGGAGTATTTATATATTTCACGGGACAGGTGGCGGTTGTCTAAAAACTGAGGGGCAGGGCGAGAAAGGATGTAGGTAAAAAGTTGAGGGGCCAAGGTGACAGAAGGTTGAGATGGGGGAATGGGGGAGGTGTCCATTGTCGGGCTGGGGGGGAGCGTAGCAGAGGCTGTGGTGGAGGGGGCTATTTTGGAAGTGCTGGGAAGGGGATCCGCGCTGGTACGTTTGATTTGTTTTTTCGGAATTGTTGAGGTGGGGATATACTGGGGAATGGGTTGGATTGGAACATGGCGGGGAACTGAAGGGCCAGACACGCGAAGTTCAGGAGCAGGCGGAGCCGAGGACTCTGCCACCGTGGCACGGCGGTGAACGATGGGCGTGGGGGGGGGGCAGACAAAACGGGGAACTCGTGAGGGGCGGTGACTATGGTAACTGGGGAAGGCGGGGGAGGCAGTGGAGCATCAGGGGCGGGGGAAGTGGCGGAGAGGACATTTAAGGGGACGGTGGTGCGAGGAAGAGATGAGGGGCTCCACGTGATCGTGGTGGAATGAAGAGAGGGTGTGGTGGTGAGAACAACGGACGTGGTGGTGACGGGGGGCAAAGTCATAGTGGGGACGAAGGTCGGTTGCGAAGACGCCGGTTGTGGAAGGGGTGGAGGGGGCGTGGAGGATGAGGAGGTCGACGACGATGATGGTGGAGGTGGTGGCGACGCCATGATTACCGCAGCTGCAAGGGGCAGTCCAAGCGGTGCAGGCGGCGGCGACGGCGGCGGCTGGAGACGGGCACGAAGCGACGACGGCGGCGGCTGCTACGGCGAGGGCGGCGACGAGGGCGGCTGGAGACGGGCACGGAGCGGCGGCGGCGGCGGCGGCGGCGGCGAACCGATCCCCCGGGCGGCGCCTCCAGGTATGGCTGGGCGGCGGCGGCGACAGCGACAGGTGGCAGACGGCAGCGGCGAGCAGCAGGGCCTCGTGACACCGGAAGGGCGATGAGCAGCACGACTAGCAGCAGGGACGACGGCAGACCTGGAAGCAGATCGGACGAACGTTACAAACAACGTCACGGTGGTGCCTGCTACCAGGCGGGAATGATGGCCGCTGTTGCTTCTCTGCTCGCAATATATATGGCGGCTTGTTACCACGGCGCAGGCGCCGCTGCTGTGACGTCATGGCAGACCAGAGCGTCGACGGCGTAAACTTGGAGAGCCCCCTACCGGAGGGCCGTTGAGCGGGCCGCTGGTGGTCTGCACAGGCGCGGCGCGGGCAAGAGCGGCCGCTGGCGGTGGACCCCTTGTGCGCGCGCCAACCGGAGGAAAAAGTGCGTGTTTTACCTGTCTCGACTCCGATGACCCATCTGCGTCGATTGGTGACCATCGTCTGTCTGCGGATTATGCTGCCTCAGTACTGCCAAGGCCGGTTCCCATGCTTTACTAAGTTGGAATCCCGTGTCTCTATTAATTAAATCCTTTGATATGCGTATTTCGACGGCCTCTTTAACTACTGAGTCCCAGTAGGTGGAAGCGGAAGAAAAGATCTTTGTCACTTCGTAATTCATGCAGTGTCCCGAATCAAGACTGTGTTCAGCCACAGCCGATTTTTCTGGTTGACACAATCTTGTGTGGCGTTTATGTTCGTCGCACCTGTCTTTCACAGTGCGACACGTCTGTCCAATATAAGACATTCCACACTGGCACGGGATTTTGTATATTACCGGTCTCCTGAGGCCGAGGTTGTCTTTCAGTGGTGTGTCCTTCAAGATTGGCAGACTGTTTAAAAAACATAATATAAAGTGTGTCTTCCTCCCTCCAGACAATGCTGGACTCCGTTAAAGACAACCTCGACCTCAGGAGATTTTTCTATGAATTTGGAAAATTTGTTGATAGTTGATAAGAGAAATAAGCGTTAATGAAAAAAGATAGTAGACATGAAGAGCAGTCTTTTCTGGAATAGTGATTTACCTTGAAAGTGACGGGCGTTCACCTGTCGAAATACTGGCTGTTGTCGAAGACGTTGCCCAACTATATTCCCGTAAATTATTTGAACATTACATACACAATAAGACCAATTTTCAGAGCAAAAGTAATCGCTGTAGGGGTAGTAAATTAGAAATTCTTCCGCACTACCACATCTGGCTCAAGTCATCAGTTGTCAGCAATCGTAAAAAATTGAAAGTCTTAAGACAAATAACATATAGAGGATACCAGGGGAATGGCTAAGGGAAACCAGTTTTTTTTTTTTTTTTTTTTTTTTTTTTTTTTTTTTACCGTATTAAAAGTGTATCTTTTTCGTACAGCTAACACTGCTTTATTATCATTTTTTCAGCCATATATCAGGTGAAGTTTATTGTTAAACGTATTGCGAGAGTATAGGCAGTGGCGCCGTTTCCCTGGGTTCCGGGTAATAATAAAACTATACTTATGACTTTTGCGGTGTCTCAAACAAGCGTGAATTATAAAATGTATTTTTATTCCAATTTTACATCGACAAGTACTTGAAGATTTTTTAAATGTTTAATACAATATTTTAACACTTATTTGCTATTACTTATTAATCGTGTAGGTTTATCCTTGATTTTCAAATAATAATAATTTCGTGTGGCTTATTGGCCTGGTGCAAGTCTTTCAACTGGACGCCACTTCGGCGACTTGCGTGTCCCTTGCCTACCCCAGTTATCCAGCCGTGGAAAGTGGACCTTCAGCTTAACGTGGAATCTGAACCACGTGTCGTTCCTGGCGACTCCTCACATCGCTGAGAGGTGAAGGATGGGCTAAAGCGCAGACTGAAAAAATCCGAGGTCCGACCGGGTTTCGAACCCGCGACCCTTCGGTTTCCAGTCGAGCACTTTACCCCGCTTTATCATTTCTACTTATTTCAATACTGAAATACTGCATGACGCAAGCTACTTGCTATTTGCTGTTTCCAGTTTTGTAATTAAGAAAAACATAACTATCGATCCTGGCAAGGGGCGACAAGTGCAAGGTATCCCGAATAAATAAAGCTTAATGGTAATTTGCAAGGTATCCCGAATAAATAAAGTCGAATGGAATTTGACTAATAGGTATCCCTAATGAATTAATTAATTAAGTTTAATGATATTGAGCAATAGTACGTATCTGAAAAACTGAACTTTTAAAAAGCGAACAATGTGAGGTAAGCCTTAGAGAACATTAATATGCACAACGGACACGCCCCCCAAAGGGTACAACGAAACTGGTTAACTTGAATAATGAAATGGGGGAAACAATCTGACTGCGACACAGTTAAATAAAAATTCACCTACCTCGTATATTCTTATTACAAAACAGGAAACAGCAGGCATCTCGCGTCATGAAGTATTTCAGTATTAAAATATTTAGAAATGATAGGTTGGTAGTAATGAATTTCAACAATAATCATAAATGAAGAAAATACAAGAAAGGGAAAAATATTACAGAAAATTAAATTAACATCATGCATTACAATAATGACATGCTGGAACACATACTTAACGACTGCCTTCTCCAACAGCTTCCTCGCGCTACCTCACGCAACTAGCAACTCTGGCAACTAACTCGCCTCGCCTCGCTGCGGAGCGCGCGGTTGCTCGCCGTCGGAGGTTCGAGTCCTCCCTGGGGCATGTTTGTCCTTAGGTTAGTTTACCTTAGTTTAAGTAGTCAGTAAACTACGGACTGATGACCACGCAGTTTGGCTGATACATTTACAAACAATTGAACAACTAACTCGCAACTGACTTGCTCTATCGCAGCCAGATCGCTTACTCTACAATCGAACTTCCAAAGATTACTACGCCACTTACAATATACATCTGTGGCCAGTTCACAAAACTAAATATTACAGGAAACTAACTATGTCGGGACCATAAGGACCTTACATGGTGTCAATATTACGAGCCGGAATTCTAAAGACAGTACATGGAATGGTGACACGCGAATTCACCGTCAAAGGAGAAATTGAGACACAGCCGTCTGCAAAAAAAGAGATGTTACAGTTTTTTGGGATTAAAATTCAGTGCGCTACAAGATGTCACTGATAAAGATGATACCCCAGATTTCCAGTGTAAGACCAGAGAGGGATGCCAGTTTTCGCCTGCAACTTGATAACGATAGGCCCAACACTATAGTCGGGCCGAAACACGATGATCCCTGGCTCCGCCTACTGGGCTGGGAGACCGCCTCGGCCGCGGAAACTGAATGCAGCCGTGTTGCCAAGCAGTTGGTTCGCTGCTGGCGAGTATAGGTACCGGTCGTTGTTGTATGACAGAACTGGCAAAAGTGCACAGCGTAACCGAACGCGCGCATGCGCAGAGCAAAGCTCGCGTTTGACTTACTCCAATGGTCTGCTGCCGCAGCCGGCGCTCAAAGCCGATTGGCGCAAGCACCAGGGATCATCCTATTTCGGCTCTACTATAGTTTTGCGACCACGAAACTCATTGCAAAATTCGGCTGAACTGTGATACCACACCCACCATACAGTACCGATTTAGCGTCTTCAGACTTCCTTCTCTTTGGTACTCCAAAAGATAACATTTTCAAGATTCGAATGCTGTTGTAAGCAAGTGGTTTGCCTCAGCTGGTTCCGACTTTTACAAGCGCAGATTGCAGGCTCTGGTTTGGTTTTGGCAAAAGTGCATAACACTGAAAGAGATAGTCTGCAGCTGAAATAATTCTCCATATTGTTGTGCTATTATGATTCACTCCCTCGAGCACCGGTGTGTGTGTGTGTGTGTGTGTGTGTGTGTGTGTGTGTGTGTGTGTGTGTGTGGGTAGTCCTTAGGTTAGGTTACGTTATTTTAATTAGTTTGTAAGCCTAGGGAATGATTACCAGACTAATTGAAATTAGAATGGAAACAGTACAGATCACAGAATTGCTGTTTTTATTTCATGTCTGGTTTCGGTCAAGAGTAGACCATCAGATCATGGACTGTGGCTCGCCGTGTTCAACGCCACCAGCTGCCACCATGGTGATAATCATCTGATGATGGTCTACGCTTGATCGAAACCAGTTATGAAATATAAAAAAACAGCAGTACTGAGATCTGTATTGTTTTAATTCTAATTTTAACTGTTGTTTTAACATAGCTGTTTCCCCATCATGTTTTCTAAAATTAATAACCAGACTAGTTAATTCCCGCAGATTTACAGACATTTTAACTATTCAAGAGGATCTCATCATCAGGAAAAACATAACTGTCTATCTACGAGTCAAAACGTGAATTGTTAGCTACCTTAATTCCCCCCAGGGGGCCCACAGTTCTTTTGTGGGTACGTGTGTGGCGCGCACGGGGCCCCGAGCCGGAGCAGTCTTTCTTCTGCCCCAGGCTGCACTTTCCCTCCCGGTTTATGCCTTCGCCCGGAGACGGGTATATTTCGTGAGCTACGGTGGTTCTTGTTGTCGTTTTTCTTCCTTCGTTCCTTCCTTTCTTACCCTTTGTTTCTGTCTTTCTCTCCTTGTACTCTCCTAGCCTTCTCCTCCTCATTAGTCTCCGCCTCGGCGTTTGAGACACTTCTTTCCTTCTTTCTCTTCACTTCCTCTATTCTTCTTCTTTCCTCCCTGTGCGTGTATGAAGGCCGACCCACGCATTATCATGCGTAGCAGGTGACGGGGTAACGCGTAATTCCCCGCCCCGGGTAGACAAGTAGGCCAGGCCCAGGGAGGGGTGATTACCCGAGCTGGTACCTTCCGAACGTGCCGATTGGTCCGTCCGTCAGTTCTCGGGAGGTGTGACCTGAGGTGTGAACAATCACCTAAGGCGGGTAAGCCCTCGGAGAGGGCCCCCACTAGGAAGGAGCGCGCCATCGGAGACGCCGGTAATCACGGGGGACACTTCCGCGATGACTTCCTTCTCTTCTTTAGTGACGTTGCCCCAGAAACGTAAGTTAGATTCGCCTCAGCAAAAAAAGACTCTGCCTAATGTACCTAAATTTCTTTCTCGCACTGACGGAAAGGATTTCAATTCTGTCAATCCTTTCGTTATACAGAAAGGTGTTGATGCCATTGCTGGCCCTGTTAAAACCTGTTCACGTCAGCGCAATGGCACATTGTTGCTGGAAGTGGAAAGTGCCTTCCAAGCTCATAAACTACTCCGGACTACACTGTTACACACGTTTCCTGTGAAGGTGGAAGCACATCGCACACTCAACTCGTCACGGGGGGGGGGGGGGGGGGGGGTAGTCTTCACGAGATCCCTTGACGGGTTGTCTGATGAAGACATCCAATTCTATATGTCCGACCAGGGTGTGACAGCCGTCCATAGGGTAATGAAAAAGGTTGATAACCAACTGACACCGACTCGTACTGTGTTTTTGACGTTCGACGGAGTTGACATCCCGTCGAAGGTCAAAGCAGGGTATGAAGTCATCTCCGTCCGCCCTTATGTACCTAACCCAACGCGCTGTTTTCAGTGCCACAGGTACAACCATACCCGTGAATCTTGCCCAAATGCAGCAAAGTGTGCCACTTGTGGTAGGGACGCCCATGAGGGGGATTGCCCACCTCCGTCCCCTCACTGCCTAAACTGCAACGATGACCATGCGGCTTCATCTCGCGACTGCCTTGTATACAAGGATGAGAAGGTGATCCAGCAAATTCGGGTTACGGAGAAGGTATCGACATCTGCCGCTCGAAAGTTGTTGGCGAGTCGAAAGCCCACTGTCCTCCCAGCGGGTACATACAGTAAGGTACTCACCTCAACTCGACCTACCAAGGATTCCAGTACCTAGACTTGTGACTTCACTTTCGCTGACACAGTTGTGCGATCCGCCAGCCCAAAGATTGCCCGTTCCACGTCCCCGCTTCCTCCTGCTGCTTCTAAGGTACAGTCTTCGTCAACCTCTAGTAAACCGCGGGCACCTAAACAAGATGACCGGACCTTGAAAAAGGAATCCTTGAAAAAGGATTTTCTGCGTTCTCAGGCTTCCCAACCGTCTACTGCCTCTTCCCGCCGTCACTCTTCCAGAAGAGCTGACAAGAAAAAGAGTTCCTCTCCTTCCCCGCTGAGGCGTGACCCATCCGTCACGCCGTCCAACAGTTGCCGGCCTCGGCCGTCTTCTGTTTCACCGGGTCGCTCCGTCTGCCGGGCACCCGGCCCTCTACCGGCGGTGGAAACTGCCCCTCCTGATCAACTCAGGGAGGTGGCAGGCGCGTCGGTCGAACCTATGGACCACGACCCTTTGCCCCTGGACAGCGATAGCAGTGCTCCCTCGAAATCCGGTCCTCAGCGGCCGTCGAGGTGACCCCGCTTGCTAGTTGGTTTTTATCCTTATTTCTTCTCTCATTTTTATCATGGCGCTCCTTCAATGAAATATTCGCGGCATTCGTTCTAATTGGGAGGAGTTAAAACTACTCCTTCGATTGCACTGCCCGCTTCTATTCTGCCTCCAGGAAACTAAGTTGCGTCCACGTGATCGTGCAGACTTTCCACACTACACTTCTGTGCGGTTCGATCTGCCACCCGTGGAAGGTGTCCCAGCCCATGGAGGGGTCCTGATGCTCCTTCGAGACGATGTCTATTTCCATCCCATTTCCTTGCACACTCACCTATAGGCAGTTGCCGTCCGCATCACTTTATCCACACTTACCTTCTCCCTCTGTAATATCTATTCGCCATCGTCATCTGCCCTTACTAGGGCAGATGTGCTACACCTTGTTGACCAGCTCCCTTCACCTTTCGTGTTGGTAGGCGACATTAATGCCCACCACCCCCTATGGGGCTCTCCGGCACCTTGTCCGAGAGGCTCCCTTTTGGTGGACCTTCTCCAACACCTCGATCTTGTCTGCCTCAACACCGGTGCACCGACCTTCCTTTCTGACACAACACACACTTACTCCCATATAGACCTCGCAATATGCACTCCTCAGTTTGCCGGTCGGTTTGAGTGGTATGCACTTTCTGACACGTACTCAAGTGACCATTTCCCTTGTATCATCCACTTCCTGCATCATTCCCCATCTCCTCGTCCCACCAGTTGTAACATTTCCAAAGCCAACTGGGGGCTTTATTCTTCCGTGGCTGTTTTTCACGATGAGAATTTTCCCAACTGTGACAGTCAGGTCGACTACCTCACAGAGGTTATTCTCACCGCTGCTGAACGTTCCATACCTCGTACATCCTCTTCTCCACGTCGTGTCCAGGTCCCATGGTGGACTGCAGCCTGCCGCGACGCGCTTAGAGCCCGGCGCCGTGCTTTACGGACCTTCCGCCGTCACCCAACTTTGGAGAATTGCATCAATTATAAACGTATGAGAGCGCAATGTCGTCGTATCATAAACGACAGCAAGAAAGCTTGCTGGACTGCTTTTACTAGTTCTTTTAACCGTTTTACTCCCTCCACGGTTGTTTGGGGTAGTCTACGCCGTTTATCCGGCATCAAGGTCCACTCCCCGATTCCTGGCCTGACCGTGGAGAACGCAGTCCTCGTGCACCCCGCAGCTGTTTCCAACGCATTGGGCCGTTTCTTTGCGGAGGTTTCGAGCTCTGCCCATTACCACCCTGCCTTTCTCCCTCGCAAACAGGTAGAGGAGGCACGGCCGCCTTCTTTCCACTCTTTTAATCGTGAAAATTACAACGTCGCCTTCACCATGCAGGAGCTAGACCGTGCTCTCGCCCTGTCCCGATCTTCTGCTCCCGGGCCCGATTCCATTCATATTGAGATGCTGAAGAACCTCTCTCCTGCGGGCAAGTGCTTTCTTCTTAGAACCTATAATCGCATATGGACAGAAGGTCATGTTCCCACAAGTTGGCGTGAAGCCATTGTTGTCCCCATCCCCAAGCCAGGGAAGGACAAACACCTTCCTTCCAGTTATCGCCCCATTTCTCTGACGAGCTGTTTCTGTAAGGTGATGGAACGCATGGTTAACGCTCGGTTGGTCTGGCTCCTCGAATCTCGCCGCCTCCTGACTAATATCCAATGCGGTTTTTGTCGACACCGCTCTGCTGCTGATCACCTCGTTACGTTGTCGACCTTCATAATGAACAACTTTCTAAAGAAGCATCAAACAGTAGCAGTGTTCTTCGACTTGGAGAAGCCATACGATACCTGTTGGAGAGCGGGCATTCTCCGCACATTGCACACATGGGGCCTTCGGGGCCGACTTCCTCTTTTCATTCAAGCGTTTTTGGCGGATCGCAAGTTCCTGGTACGGGTGGGCTCTGTTTTGTCAGATACCTTTTGCCAGGAGAATGGGGTACCACAGGGCTCCGTCTTGAGTGTGGCGCTCTTTGCCATTGCAATCAATCCGATCGTGGATTGCCTTTCAGCCGACGTCTCCGGATCTCTTTTTGTTGACGATTTCGCAATTTATTGTAGCGCCCAGCGGACGTGTCTCTTGGAGCGTTCTCTTCAACGCTGTCTTGACCGTCTATATTCCTGGAGCATCGCAAACGGCTTCCGATTCTCCACTGAGAAAACTGTGTGTATAAACTTCTGGAGATACAAGGAATTTCTTCCACCTTATCTACATCTCGGCCCTGTTGCTCTCCCTTTCGTGGAGACTACGAGATTCTTGGGACTCATGTTGGATCGTAAACTTTGCTGGTCCACACACGTGTCCTACCTGGCTGCCCGTTGTGCCCGATCCCTTAACGTTCTTCGTGTCCTCAGTGGCACGTCATGGGGAGCGGATCGTACCGTCCTGCTTCACCTTTACCAGGCCATTGTTCAGTCGAAGCTCGACTATGGAAGCCTTGTATACTCTTCTGCACGGCCGTCGATTCTCCGCCGTTTCAACTCTATCCACCATCGGGGTTTACGTCTTGCGACCGGTGCATTTTATACTAGCCCTGTTGAAAGTCTGTATGCCGAAGCTGCTGTATTACCCTTGACCACTCGGCGTGACATACTTTTATCTCGGTACGCATGCCGCCTGCGGTCGATGCCCAACCATCCATCTTACCGATTATTTTTTGACGACTCACTCGATCGCCAATATCAGTTGTCTGCGATTGCCTTGCTTCCACCTGGAGTTCGGTTTCGCCGCCTACTACAGCGGCTCGATTTTACCCTTCCTTCCACCTTTCGGTTGAGCGAAAGCCCATTGCCACCGTGGCATCAGGCCCAGGTTCACACTCACCTCGAACTTAGTTCGCTCCCCAAGGAGAGCACTCCGGTTTTGGTATACCGCTCGAGGCTTGTCGAACTCCGTTCGCGGTTCGATAATGCCATATTTATTTACACTGATGGTTCCAAGAGCACTGCCGGTGTCGGATCTGCCTTCGTCGTCGGGGACAACCGGTTCCAATACAAGCTCCCTGACCGGTGTTCGAGTTTCACGGCTGAGCTTTTTGCCCTCCACCAGGCCGTTTTGTGCACCTGCCGCCACCGCCAACCTTTCTATGCCATATGTTCGGACTCCCTTAGTGCCCTGCAGAGTCTTAAGGACCCTTTTTCGAACCATCCTCTCGTGTATCGGATCCAACGCTCCCTCCAGTTGCTAGCTGATGACAGCTGTCACGTTTCTTTCCTGTGGGTCCCTGGCCACGTGGGAGTGCCCGGGAATGAGACCGCCGACATAGCAGCCAAGGCCGCAGCTCTTTTGCCTCGCATGGCTACCTTTTGCGTCCCATCGGACGATGTTCAACGGGCTCTTCGCCGGAGAATCGTGTCGTCATGGCACAGTGTGTAGCTTTCACTGTACAACAACAAATTGCGAGCTGTAAAACCGATCCCGACCGCTTGGAGGACCTCCTCACGCCCCTCTCGGCGGGAGGAGGTCATCCTGGCCCGGTTGCGGATCGGTCACTGCCGTTTCAGCCACCGTCACTTGCTATCCGCTGACCCTGCACCGCTGTGCTCCTGCGGTGCACTGCTGACAATGCGACATGTTTTACTGACTTGCGTTAATTTTAATCATCTCCGTGTAGCCCTTCACTTTCCGTCTACTCTGGAGGAAATTTTAGCTGATGACACACTAGCAGCGGCTCGAGTTTTGCGTTTTGTCAAATTGGCCAACTTATCGAAGGATATTTAACCCTTTTAATTGTCTTTTATCTTTCGTTTTTAGCCTTTTCTTGATTTTCTGACAGTCACCAAATTTTTTGAGATCTAGTGAATCTAAGTTCTTGTCTGGGCGCTAATGACCATAGAAGTTGTGTGCCCTAAAACCACAAAAAAAGAAGAAAAAAAAAAAAAGCTACCTTAATTGGAGAGATCAGAAAATTTAAAAACAGAAATGGATATGATGAATCTGTATATAGTGGGGATTATTTAAGTTCAGTGGCATGATGAACAGTACCTCTGGTCAGGTGAGTACAGGTTTACAAATACTAAATCAAATACAGGTAATGCAAGAGTAGGTCTAATAATAAGAACAAAACAGGAATGCAAGTGAATTAGTATGAACACCAGAGTCAAAACATACACAAAGTATATATCCATCACAGCAGTTGAAGTTTATACGACAACTCGTTCCGCGATTGATCAGCATAATTATTGAAGTAAACTTTTAAATATAACACGTTTCCAAAACGGACTAAGTAGTAGGAAATAATTTCTTTTAGTTCCATACAGATTTCTAAACCAATGCATATAGTTCTGAAAATATGTGATCTATAATTTTTAATAGCCATGAAAATATTTGTATGATTTATAATGAACAAGAAGGGGAGTGTAAAATCGATAATTGGTTTGACCAATTACAAATCTTACAATGCTGCAGCTATTAATATTTCGAAATCCCGAATTAACAGAACTATGTATAATGTGGAGTCAGGAAACGTTATATCCCAAGGAGAAATTATTTTCTACTTCTTTCCCTTTTAAAAGGATGTATAATAATCTATTTTTATTTAAAATTTATTTTCTGATTTTTAGCCTTCGTCTACGAGATTTTTCAGCGGTTCATAAATATTTTGTTGCAAGTCTCGTCTTACGTTTAAGGTTCATGCCATTGTCTTTTAATTGATTTTAACTGCAATAACATATTTGTACCCTTGCCTACTAATACAACAATGTTATTTCCCTAGAGAAAGAACAGAGGAAGAAGAATACCCTCCACTAAAGAAGATCTGAGCTATATTTAAGTCACAAATCTCTGTCTGACTGGGAAGTTAGTCTCAAAATCAACGGCGTACTTATTCCTTGCAAGACCGTCAGACAGACAAAAAAGGATGGAAGGAAGGTTAGGGCTTAATGTCCTGTCGACAACATGGGCATTAGAGTAAAAGCTCGGATTGTTTTTGTCAAGGATGGGGAGGAAATCGACCGCGTTCTTTCTAGGGAACCAGTTCCAGTTCAGAAGTTAACATTTTCCGATTGCATTACAGAATTAAGAGTTGAGAGAGTGTTTCTACTCTTATGAGTGTTGATTTGTCAATAACCATACTGAACTCTGAATTATTTTAACCCGGCAAATATTTCATATATTGTGATTACTAAATGGACTCAGTTTCTCATGCATCTCTGAGGACTACCAGTTTTTCAAGCATCTTTCATGACTACTTAGCTGTGCTTATTGTACTACCGTTCTTGTAACTAACTTATTTGTCTTTATTATGACTGTTAACTTTACAGTCCGCTTATTTGAGATAATTTACTGGAATCAACCTTATTCAACTTAATAAATAACATTCTTACAATTATGTGATGAAAATATTGTATTTTTTTAAAATATATTTTAATTAACCAGACAGGTTTCTAACACAAGAACACATGTTATCTTGTCTAAAAGATTTACATATGTTTTGTAGTCATGGTACCTTGCAGTATTAATATAATTCATAACTGGCATTGTTGCAGATATGTAAAGCGATTTATTATTAATATGAAGACATCAAGGCACCATGAATACAAAACATTTGTAACTACACTCCTGGCCATTAAAATTGCTACACCACGTAACTGACGTGCTACAGACGCGAAATTTAACTATCATGAAGAAGATACTGTTATATGCAAATGATTGGCTTTTCAGAGCACTCACACAAGGTTGGCGCCCGTGGCGACTCCTTCAACATGCTGACATGAGGAAAGTATCCAACCGATTTCTCGTACACAAGCAGCAGTTGACCGGCGTTGCCGGTGAAACGTTTTTATGATGCCTCGTGTTAAGGAGGAGCAATGCGTATCATCACGTTTCCGACTTTGATAAAGGTCGGATTGTAGCTATCGCGATTGCGGTTTATCGTATCGCGACGTTGCTGCTCGCGATCCAATGTCTATTAGCAGAATATGGAATCGGTGGGTTTAGGAGGGCAACACGTAACACCGTGCTGGATCCCAAGAGCCTCATATCACTAGCAGTCGAGATGACAGGCATCTTCTCCGCATGGCTCCCACGTCTAGATCCCTGAGTCAACAGGTGGGGACGTTTGCTAGACAACCACCATCTGCACGAACAGTTCGACGAGGTTTGCAGCAGCATGGACTATCAGCTAGGAGACCATGGCTGCGGTTTCCTTTGACGCTGCATCACAGACAGGAGCGCCTGCGATGGTGCACACAACGACGAACCTGGGTGCACGAATGGCAAAACGTCATTTTTCGGTTGAATCCATGTTCTTTTCACAGCATCATGATGGTATAATCCGTGTTTGGCGACATAGCGTTGAATGCACATTGGGAGCGCATATTCGTCATCGCCATACTGGCGTATCACCCGACGTGATGGTGTGGGGTGCCATTGGTTACACGTCTCGGTCACCTCTTGCTCGCATCGACGGCACTTTGAACAGTGGCCGTTACATGTCAGACGTGTTACGACCCGTGGCTCTACCCTTCATTCGATCCCTGCGAAACCCTTGATTTCAGCAGGGTAATGCACGACCGCATGTTGCAGGTCCTGTACGGGCCTTTCTGGATACGGAAAATTTTCGACTGTTGTCCTGGCCAGCACATTCTCCAGATCTCTCACCAATTAAAAACGTCGTTCAATCGTGGCCGAGCAACTGACTCGTCACAATACGTCACTACTCTTAATCAACTGTGGTATCATGTTGAAGCTGAATGGGCATCTGTAGCTGTACACGCCATCCAAGTTCGGTTTGACTCAGTACCCAGGCGTATCAAGGCCGTTATTACGGCCAGAGTTGGTGGTTCCGGGTACTGATTTCTCAGGATCTATGCACCAAAATTGCGTGAAAATGTAATCACATGTCAGTTGTTGGTAGTTGGTGTCAGACAAGATTAAAGGTGTTCTATTAAATTTAACACCGCGACGATAAGCATGTGCCTGAAACCGGTTTAATAAACTAAAACATAAAAAACCAGGCAGCCTTGTAATTTAACAGCTGTGATAATGTCATTTATTCATTACATGAAGAATAAAAGGAGCACTGAATACATACGACGATTCTCCGTTGGGGTGGTGTCTCAAGTCAACTCAAATCCGCACGATGTGACTGGGTGCCTTCATCTACCCATTCATGCCAACATGGGTCCACCGTGACACCTGAATGGCTCACACCTCTGGTAGCTGCACTATACAACATCCCTGCTTAACGGAAGCCAATGGCGTGGTCTCTGTCAAATACATTCAGATGGTGGATGCGTTGTCGAACGCATCCGCGAGGCATCTCGGGTGCTTCGTAGTGTACTTAAAAGCTTTTCACCACTGTCTGAGGCACGGTCGTTGACTGGTACCAACTTCGCAACAACAGAGTGGTTCCATCACGAATGTACTCTGGTGGACTTTCTACACATTACAGATCCGTGTTAGTCAAATCATTTACACAGTCAGTGGTATACATGTAACAGAAATGGATTAATATTGGACACTTATTTGGGGCGAATCAAATTTTTGTTAGGAAGTGCACTTAACGAACTTCAAACGCGTCTCTTTATTGCAAAATAATTTGGTATCCCATTTCCTTTCACACCGGTTCATTTCGAAGATTTCTTGTATTTCAAAATGTTCAGATGTTTGTAAATCTATCGGACCAAACTGCGTGGTCATCAGTCCGTAGCTTACAAACTACTTAAACTAAGCTAAAGTAACCTAAGGACAAACACACACACCCATATCCCAGGGAGGACTCGAACCTCCGACGGCGAGCAACCGCGCGCTCCACAGAGAGGCGCCTTAGACCGTCTTGTATTTCAATCCAGAGGCTGTATCTCTATCCGGTTATGTTTTACAATCCAATATCTGACTTCAGAAACACCGTACGTTACCATGACTCCAGGTCTTTTCCAAGAATACTTTCTCCTCTTTTGATTCTTGAATAGAGTATTGTTGATTACTACACAGCCGTTTGCGAAAAGTGCAGCACGGAGAAGAAATTATCCGAATAGCGCCTGACCTGGTGGGAGTGGCGACAGGTTCGCCTCCTACTTCCCAAACTTCACAGAAGTTCTCCTGCGAAACTTACAGGAATAGCACTCCTGGAAGAAAGGTTATGGCGGAGACATGGCTTAGCCACAGCTTAAAGGATGTTTCCATTCTGGAAACATCCCTTAGGCTGTGACTAAGCAATGTCTCCACCATATCCTTTCTTCCAGAAGTGCTATTCCTGCAAGTTTCGCAGGACAACTTCTGTGAAGTTTGGACAGTAGGAGGCGAGGTACTAGCAGAAGTTGTGTGGACGGACTGTGAACCGTGCTCGGATAGCTCAAACGGTAGTGCGCTTGCCAGCAAAAGCCAAAGTCCTAGTTTCGAATCCCGATTCCGGCACAGTATTTTAATCTGCCAGGAATCTGTCGATTAGCACTCCTCAAGTAGGTTGTGTATGGCTGGATTAAAGGACAACGTATTTGTGTAAATGTAAGGTTTAATGGGCATTGTACATTGTATTATCGTAAATAAATTGTGACTAAAGGACAATCTACGAGACACGGCACGTGATTCAAGCATGCGCAACACTGTGTCGTGTCGACTTGTTCTTTGGGCGGCAGTCTGCTGCCGGTCAGAAGCACTTCATCCTAAAACGTCACTCTCCTCCAGATGCGCAGCATACGCCACGCAGAGTTTGCCTCTTCATGCTTGCCTGTAAAGCGCTGCCGTTTGCTCCCAGCGTCACACGGTACAAGCTTCCTAGGGTTTTATTTGCGGACGGAGAAGTTAGTACTGCTTCCTCCCACAAGTCCCCTAAAACCTCCACATCCTTGTGGATGCTGTTGCGTAGCAGTGTGCGTTTGTACCGCGCTATAGTACGCATGAGGTGCCGTAGTTGCTGTCCAAGTCTTTATGGAAAGTTCTGACTAACCTGTTGTCTTCTATAGTTGTCTCCCCAGCGCAGAAGACAGCACACAGGTCGTTGGTTCTTCTACAGCATATAAGTGAGGCTAAAATAAGTTCTGTAGAATGGAAGCATAAGAAGCGACTCGCGAGATTTTTAATTGTCAGGGGTGCCATTTATTAAATAAATAATTAAATATGAACAACTTTTGTTAATACGACACGGCCCATGCTGCCCTTAGCTCATGTTGAGACCTCGACTGTTATCACTATTACACAAATCTTTACTCGTGACCGGTGCGGTCCGGCGCGTATAGTAGTCAGCTCGAGACTGAAACTGCGGCGCGTTGCCAGAGGGCACCTGACGCTCTATTTCGCGCCGAAACAGGGCCGTCGCGCGCCTTCTGCAAAATAGCTCTTCTCTTGTTACAATAAGAGAAGGCACCTTAAACTTTTTACACTGTCAAAACCTAGCCAGTCCTTGAGAGATATTCATCATAAATTCTCAGCTCTGAATAATTAAATTTCAAAAGATATAACGTGACGTGAAATGGAGCAGCCAATGCGAGGAGAGCACCAGTAACATAGGCGGGCTTTCCCACGGGAACGAGCACCTACTGTGCCATATGCAACTGCTGCCCACCCCACATCTCTGTCTTTCTTCCGCGTTTAAGACACGTACGATGTTAGCAAAGAAACGGCCAGAAATATGAAGTGGCCATAGGCCAGGAATATTACAACGGCAGTAGCAAATGAGTGTTCCGTTATGCGACAAAACCGCTCACTCTCCAGAGACTTAACATCAGCAAGCATATTTGAATATTGGCGTGGCAGTGCATATAAATGTACATATAAAGGGTTAATGCATATTTAATTTGTGTATATTTATGCGTATTTTTACATTTTCAGCAATAACGAATGAAATACAAATATTTCACCACGATACTTTAAGAATAATTTATGTGTTAATTTATTTATTTTATTACAGTAAACTGTTAACTAATTTAAACACCGGGTGTACTCAGTCTCGCAAATAACACAATGAAAATGATGACCAGCTGCACCTTACTACCTTCCATCAGCAAATCAGCTTCTATTTTGATAATAATAATTAAAATAAGAAGTAGAAGAAGGAAAAATTTTTCTATAATAATAATAATAAAACTGTAAATGCATGATTGCCACTTTAGACTTCAGTCTTCAAGCCTTCCAGACGAATTTTCATACCGTTTTCACAGGAAACTTGAGCGAAGTTTGGGTTAACATTGACGCGTGATTTCATCAAAATCTAATCACGAACAATAACGAATACTGCAATTTAAAATCTTTTCAGTAACCGTCGTTTCTGTCTGTCCATCTATTAGGAACATCTTATCTCCAAATCCAAGAATTTGCATCGGTTTTTCACAGGAGAATTGGGCGCATCTTATAGCAACATATAAGCTTCTTTTCTTAAAATTTGGTTCACGAAAAAATATATCGTATTTTAGAGTTTTTTACCCGCGACTGTAATGTCAAATTAAAAATTTTCTAATGTTCGTAAATCTATCGGACCAAACTGCGTGGTCATCTGTCCGTAGCTTACAAACTACTTAAAGTAAACTAACCTAAGGACAACACACACACACGTGTCCCAGGGAGGACTCGAACCTCCGTAGCGAGGCGCCTTAGACCGCTCGGCTACTCCACCGCGGCACTGTCATGTCTGTCTGCCTCTTTAAACACGTTAATCTCTAGAACTTACACACGGATGTTCATGGTATTTTCACAGGTTAACTGAGTAATCGTGCGATTAGATAAGACACCCAATTTCATCAAAATCGAATCAGAGAAGGTAAAGATATCATAATTTAAACCTCTGTCTCAAAGCATTCGTGTGTGTGAAGCAAAGAACTACACTAACTGTCACCTAAATTTAGTTTGGGGCAACATATAAGCTTCATTTCATAAAAATGCGATCAGGGAATGCAACGGTTTCGTAATTTGAAGACTTATGTGCATGCCAAGCTTCTGAGTGCGGCGTAGTACAGCAAAGCACCAATAAAGGCGCTGTTAGTTACGTAGTGTAGCAAATAACTAACAGATGGAGCTGCTGCGTTTACTTCCATGCTTATGCAGTTTATGTGCAGGTAGTTCAGGAGACTGTTTACAATTTGTTGGTATATATTTCACGGCGTGTTCACTAATTAGAACAAACGCACTTTTAAGAGAAAGCTCTTGTACACGTAAATATGTCGTAATATCGCTGAATGTAAATTCTATTTAATTAATAA
The DNA here is from genome assembly GCA_026315105.1 of Locusta migratoria. NCBI lineage: Eukaryota > Metazoa > Arthropoda > Insecta > Orthoptera > Acrididae > Locusta > Locusta migratoria. The sequence continues at coordinate 169,137,377 of CM048746.1, forward strand.
CAGTGTAAGAAAACTTTAGGAGTCAAGGTAAAAAATATTGTCGGCAGCGGGATGCGAACCACCGTCCAAGCCTTTCAACTACTCAACTCCTTATTTCCACTAACATCAATGATTATCCACCAATGTGACATTTTTTACTCTAGTTTACAGTTAATCATATCTACTAAGAACGCCGTGTTTTTGTTACCTCTTCAGTCTGTCGGTACTTCGAAATACCAACCCGTGATATATGAAAATACGAAAGAGATTCATCTGTTTCAGCGTGCCAACCATAGATGTTCATATTTAGTTTCTTGCCAAATTCAAATACGTTTCGATTCCGCTCCCATTTAAGCCTATTACATCGTATATTGACTTAAATTCCAAATCAAGAGGTAAGCAAACGATTTCTTGTCACGTAATAACTGGTAGAAACTCGTTTGCCAAATTTAAACATGGCGGATAATGCGAAATCGTGCGCAAAACATCTGAATGTGCAGAGTTATAGCCGGCCGCGGTGGCCGAGGGGACTGAGGCGCTTCAGTCACGGTCTGCACGGCCACTACGGTCGGGGGTTCGAATCCCCCCTCGGGCATGGATATTTGTGCCGTACTTAGTCTTAGCTAGTTCATAAGTAAATTTGTAAGTTTAGGGACTGATAACCCGTAGTTGAGTCTCATAGACTATACAAACGTTTGAACGTTTTGCAGAGTTATACATCCAGTTTGTATAGAGATCACTGGCAGTAAGAAACACATTTTCTCTGTTCTGCGCATGAAGTCAGCCTGGAAGCAGCCGGGCCAAACAGTACATTGTGGAAATTGGTGGAAGCGTTGCCTGTGTATTTGGTGGATTACTTCGAGTTATTCCCTCATAAGTACAAAGTCAATAGTGGAAACTTTGATGAATTCTGGGGTGTTATGGCTTTTGCTATAACTGCATAGATAATCGATTCCAAACTTCCGAACAAGTGAACGTGTGTAAACTAAGTTTTACAATGTAGAGCTGTGCTGTTACAGGCTGTTATTCCTACAACCGGAACGCAAAGGGAACTGACGAAATGTATCATAATTTTCCGCGTAATGAAACATTACAAATACTATGGATGTCCAAATGTAGTAAGAAAGACAATGTAAATGTTGCGAATGCACGAATACGCTCTCGCCATTTCGCAGAATTAGATTACGTGAGGGACTTAACAGTCTGAGTTGCTCAATTTGCCGCGAAGAAGAGTGCTTAAGCTGTGCAATTTGCCATGCAGTAGTGAGTGTCAGTGACTTACCTGTAACAGAAGACAGAAGCAAACGGTATGACAAACCCGAACTACCGAAAAGACTTCTCGAGACGCCACGGAAACTGTCACCAATTAAGAAACATCTTGATAAGGGAACATTTAAGGATGAACAGCTTTCTACTGACACAGATAAAGTTACTTTGATGGATACTATAGCGGTGTTAGAAAGAAGGAATGCTGTTCTTAGCAACAAGTATGTCCGACTTCGAGCGCGTAATAAAAATCTTCGAAGTCAGCTGTTACGAACGCGACGACTTCTGCGCGAGGAAAAAACTAATAAGGGAGTTACTGTGTCTGATGAAATCATTCGTGTGTTGGGAAAAATATGTTCACCCATTCAAATCAAAAGACTTTTAAATGATTGAAAAAAGCGTTCGATGGAGTAAAGAAGGCATAATTAAGTAAATCCATTACTCTGCGTGCTATATCGCAAAAATGTTACCATTGTCTGATGAAAAGAACTGGGTATCCTCTACCGGCAGAATCGAAATTGAGGGCGTGGATAAACCACTCGTTTAGTAGAAGTCCTGGCGTTTTGAAAGAATGTTTTAACTATGATGAAAATGCAGGCTGAAATATTGACCGACAGGGAACGAGTCTGCGTTTTGTCCTTCGATGAAATGAACATTGATAGCAGGATTTGTTATGATCAACAATAAGGCAGGGTGTTAAGGAAGCTTGGAGTTTAACGTCCCGTCGACAGCATGGTCATTAGAGACGGAGCTTACGCTCAGAGTATTTGGGTAAGGATGTGGAAGGGAATCGGCCGTGCCCTTTCAAAGGAACCATCCCGGCATTTGCCTGGATTGATTTAGGGAAATCACGGAAAACCTAAATCTGGATGGCCGGAGGTGGATTTGAACCACCATCCTTCCGAATGCGAGTCCAGTGTGTTACCACTACGCCACCTCGCTCGGTGCAGGATGTTAAGTCCCCATAGTAATGTTTTAGTTGTTATGGTTCGTGGACTGTTTGCAAATTGGAAACAACCGGTTTATTTTGATTTTGATACTCGTATGACAGCTGTCCTAAACGAAATTATTCTCGCCTTAGCCAATAATGAATATGAAGTTGTAACTTGTGTTGCAGACATCGGAACAAAAAACATTTCTGTTTGGAACGAGCTTAATGTGACGCACAAAAACAGTTGTTTCCAGCACCCTAGCGACACACGGAAACGTATTTGGGTATTCGCATATGTTCCACATTTGCTGAAGTTGTTAAGGAATCATTTGCTAGATGACGGAATTATTCTAGAAAATAAGGCAGATTCGAAAACGGTTTTCGAGAGACTTTTGGCTTTAGACAGTGGGGAGATGAAAATGTGTTACAAGTTAACTCCGCAACAAATCACTGTTTTACTGTTAAGAACAGAGACAGAGGGTGCGCTTAGCAGCCGAATTGCTGTCTCACAGAACTCCTCAGGCCGCTCGGTATTTAATGTCAGAAGGAGTCATCCAGTAATTTCATACAAGTGGTCGATGATACTTTCGACATCTTTAATTCAAGGAATTGAGAAAGTAAGAAACCGCTTGCAAGTGGATTCGGAATTCATTACGAAGCACAAGAGCAATGTCTGCGCAACTCTTACAAATGCTGTGAGAGCATGCGCGCTGGATCATCAAGGCATTTGTTACCATTTCATAAAACGTTCATGGCAATCTCGAGGAGTTTTTCTAGGGCATGTTGTGCTTCCATTCTGGTATTCGAGAGTATGACTATGACGTCTGTGAAAGCGGGGCATTTTATCTTTTCCTTATTTCTGCCTAGTTAATTTCAAAAACGTTTGTAAATCTATCGGACCAAACTGCGTGGTCATCAGTCCGTAGCTTACAAACTACTTAAACCTAGGTTAACTAACCTAAGGACAAACACACACACCCATGCCCCAGGGAGGACTCGAACCTCCACGGCGAGCAACCGCGCGCTCCGCAGCGAGACGCTTTAGACCGCTCAGCTACTCCACCGCGGCCTAGTTACTTTGACTTCTCATTCCCATGTATGAATAATTTTGTCACACACCTCTGTGATGGGTGAGAGACCATCACCTTGCCGGACGCCGGTTTTGATTTCAGATGGCTCTCTCATGAATTAGACTTGATGTTAATGAGGCCCTTTTGGATTAGATTTCGGGTTTTTACATCAACCTTAACCTCTTTTTGAGTCTGGAAGAGTGTGTCTCGATCGACGGAGTCATACGTTTCTTTGAAGCTACAAATGTCACTTTAGTATTCCCGCCGTGTCTTATGGATAGGATCATGCGGAGAATCCAAATATGTTAGCTGCAGCGACTTTTTTTTTTTTTTTTTTTTTTTTTTGAAACATGATATTCGCCAATTTGCGGGTCACTCTGTGGTCCAGTCGGTTTAACAGGGGCTTCGGAGAGAATATTATTTGTGACCGGGAGCAGGGATATTGTTCTATAGTTGTTTAGATCAGTTTTGTCCCCCTTTTGTGGAGTGGGTAAATGAGACCCAGGTCGGGGGTTCGAATCCCCCCTCGGGCATGGATATTTGTGCCGTCCTTAGTGTTAGCTAGATAATAATTAGTTTGTAAGTTTAGGGACTGATGGCCCCGTAGTTAAGTCCCATAAGCTATACAAACATTTGCATGAGAGCCAACTTCCACTCTTGTGAGATTTTTCCTGTGAGTCAGTCGTTTTCAATAATTTTGTACATTTTTGGATGTGATTTTGTGATCCGACCGTCTTCACCGGGTGCGCTGTTCTCAGTGCTTTCGTTATTTCAATGATTTCATGTAGGGTCGGTGGCTGTGAGTCTGAATTGGGCTCAGGAGATTTGAAATGCAATTTTTCTGAGGGACTTTCGCAGTTGAGCAAAATGTTGAAGTACTGAGCGAGAATTTCACAGTTCTTCTTCGTAGTTGTTTCCAAAGATCCGTCAAGTTTTTTTTTTAAACAGAGATTGGGTGGACGGTTGAAATGTTTGTAAATATAAGGGACTTAACTACGTTGGTCATTAGTTTTTGCTGTGGTCAAATTTCCTCTCTATTCGCGCCACACGATCATCTAATTTCCTGACCTCATCCTTGTATTGCTGATTAATGGTCATTTGACCTTGTTTGAAACGGTCAAGGGCGAGATATTCATTAGTTTCATTAAACGGGGTAGGATGCGTTACATCAGAACTTTTGTCACTGTTATCACTGATTTGGGTAATTTTAACAGTAATATCCTCAAACTGTTTATTAATTTTATTGATCTGTTCAGTCGTGACTGACTGGAAGTTCTGCAACTTTTCATCAAATAGATTACTCTGTTGCTTCAATTGAGCGAGTTCAGTAGTTTCCATATTTTCGACTCGTGACGCAAGACTTTCCACTACCGGGTTAATCTCGTCGCTAATATCTTGTCTTATTTGCTGAGATTCACGTTTGAAAGTATTGAGCAGTTGTTCCCTGAACCGATTGTTGTCCTCATTTATTCTATTAAAACTACTTTGAATACTCACAAACCTCGAATCGCACGTCTGTTCTATTTTCTCAAGTTTTTCATTTAATTTCTGCGATTGTAATTGACTATTCTCATTTAATTTAGAGAGCTGTGACAATAAAATTTGCATGAAATCATTTGGTAATACGTTATCCATAGCCGTCGCACAAGTATTTTTTGTCGCAGAGCTAGGCGGAACCGATGCATTATTTTCCGCAACCACGTTACAAGAATCGGAATTCTGTATTGTCGAATCCTGTACTGTATCATTATCCATATTGTCTGTTCCTGAACTAATCTGTTCCGCGTTTTCGGACACGGTATTTACTGTCGTATTTGTATCAGTGCAGTGAGAAGACTCTTGTAAAAATTCAGCTTCTCTCCTTGCATCATTCAAGGTCTCATTTTCGGAAGCAGATTTAGCATCAGCGCGGACTCTCCTATTCTTCGACATTGTTAACAGAATTTTGCAGTAAAGTGACCAATAATATTTATTTTCACCTACTGCATATTTTTTGCAAATTACACACAGTAATTATGAGAGAACAATAGGCTGAATCGGGCAAGTGCAACATACAGTCACAATCGAGATTACGCGAACCGTTAATTATCACACGAGTTCCGCGGTACTAGAACTTTCATCACAACAAACATCAGACAATATAAAAGAGAGGCTTGTTCAGTAGTAATGCAATTATTTGTATATTCAATTAATCTACTATAAACAATACTACACAATCTCAAGAATGGTAAGTAACAAACTACAGAAACAATTACTATGCTACTGTTGCTACAACAGAGGATGGTGCTACAAAAATTAAATTAAGAGCCAAAAGGTAAGTTGGTTAGTGGAAAAGACAAACTAACTGAAATAAGACTACGTATCTAACTACGTCACGATCCTGTTTGTGAACTATCCTGGCAGAAAGGGCGCCAGATAAAAGCTGTACGTGTGTTGTGGAATGTTGAACCTATCGTTAAATCAGACAATAAATTGTTCATTAACACAGCTATTTGGTTTAATTATGGCCCTGATATTGATGTATAAGAAACAGTGCATTAAACTGATTATGTGCGCAACGGATATTTTAACAAAACAACTGTGACATGTAACCTTTTGAATCAGACACTGACTATACTCAAAAATTTTGACTGCGAGAAAGATATAAGAAAAACCACAAATCACTTTCTTAATGCTTGACTGTGAGAATTTATGTAGATCAGTTTCTAATTATTGAAATTTAAATTAACTATCATTTTACTATGGCACCAATAATGAAATATGTTCAATAATATTATTCAAATCAACACTCCACTAAATCAACTAATTATCAAATGAAGGAAGTAGGTTAATTTTCTAACTACGTAAATGAAATATGAAACAGGGTTAAGTTACTTATTATTGATAATCAGCATTACATTACCTACATAATACAACTTCTGACTTGCTGGCAAAGCAGCCTCTGCTCTACATCGGAGCCATACACACAACCCAACCGCTCTCTAAGCGAGCTGAACCACTAGTGCTACTCTCTCTCTCAGTGCGAGCTACAATGCTATGCAATACATGATCTTTGCCAGAGATGAAACTTTACACATATCGATACATACAGTAGAAGCGATATTATACATTTTCTTGCAAGCAAGTTACTCAATACAAAACAGGAGGCACAATATTAGACATTTTCTTACAAAAATAATTTTTTATGGACACGTTTCAAGTCTCTGAAAATAACCATTTACAATAATCTTGTTTAGCTTTGCAGCTCTTCCTGGATTCAAGTGTAGTGCCTTCCTTCTTGCAATGTCTGGGTGTCTTTTTAGAAGGAGCTTGAGCCATTTGCGTCCAGCCTCTCTCTTCCTCTCATTAAAAGGATTCTGCACACTATTCTTTTCACAATATACATATACACATTTTCTGAACACTTTTGCCGTAATTGGATACCCAACTTCAACAAGTTTGTGGTCCAAAACGTTTGAACTTATGTGGTTTCGTAACGTACGTCGAGGAATCCTGTATGTTTTCGAAGCGGCTCTAACAGGCAGCCCTTCAGAAACAGCTTCAATAGCTCCATCTAAAAAACTCATTTCCAGTAAGCCTGGCGTTCCTGATTAGACCTGTGAAATTGTGATTATATATATTTTTTAAAGTACCGTACTTCAGTTACAACTACGAAACATTATTGATCTAAAAGTGGAATGCCCTACCACAGAGATTACCCAGAATGAATTTAAATTGTTTCCTCTGGCAGTTCGTGAACGACCGACTAATAGCTCAATAAAAAATGTATAATTTATATTTCATTTTGAGATAGTAAATACGTGTTACATCATGTTTGCGAGGATACACTACAATTAAATATGCATTGTCGATATGCACAGCTCTAACAACATGGTGCCTAATAAGGCACGCCCGGGCCTTGTTTGGAGCGCCATGGATGAGCCTTATTGGGAACAAACAGTTAAAACGCTTATATGTTTATTGTTTAAAAAGAAACGTTTTATTATGAAGATTATGCCACTATCTTAACCCAACTCTGCATCGTGTTGCCGTGTGACAACGGAAATTTTTGTTTCTTTTCAGGTGTACTTCTTGTTGCCAGATGGAAACACCGTTCATATGGTATACATTGTAGTTTGTTCTAAGCATTTAGTTTATCGTTTCCTACACTGAAGCGCAGTCATGAACGCGGGAAAAATGTAACAAAGAGCTCTCCAGTGGATTTTACTCACTGTTGAGGATTAAATTGTACACTACTGGTCATTAAAATTGCTACACCAAGAAGAAATGCAGATGATAAACGGGTATTCATTGAACAAATATATTATACTAGAACTGACATGTGATTACATTTTCACGCAATTTTGGTGCATAGATCCTGAGAAATCAGTACCCAGAACAACCACATCTGGCCGTAATAACGGCCTTGATACGCCTGGGCATTGAGTCAAACAGAGCTCGGATGGCGTGTACAGCTGCCCATGCAGCTTCAATACGATACCACAGTTCATCAAGAGTAGTGACTGGCGTATTGTGACGAGCCAGTTGCTCGGCCACCACTGACCAGACGTTTTCAATAGGTGAGAGATCTGGAGAATGTGCTGGCCAGGGCAGCAATCGAACATTTTCCGTATCCAGAAAGGCCCTGCAGGACCTGTAACAAGCGGCCGTGCATTATCCTGCTGAAATATAGGGTATTGCAGGGATCGAATGAAGAGTAGATCCACGGGTCGTAACACATCTGAAATATAACGGCCACTGTTCAAAGTGCCGTCGATGCGAACAAGAGGTGGCCGAGACGTGTAACTAATGGAACCCCATACCATCACGCCGGGTGATACACCAGTATGGCGATGACGAATACACGCTTCCAATGTGCGTTCATCGCGATGTCGCCAAAAACATGCGACCATCATGATGCTGTAAACAGAACCTGGATTCATCCGAAAAAATAGTTTGTTGCCATTCATGCATCCAGGTTCGTCGTTGCGTACACCATCGCAGACGCTCCTGTCTGTGATGCAACATTAAGGGTAACCGCAGCCATGGTCTCCGAGCTGATATTCCACGCTGCTGCAAGCGTCGCCGAACTGTTCGTGCAGATGGTTGTTGTCTTGCAAACGACACCATTAGTTGACTCAGGGATCTAGACGTGGCTTATGAACTACCTTATACTAAAGATGACACTAACATCCATGCCCGAGGGGGGATTCGAACCCCCGACCGTAGCGGCCGTGCAGACTGTGACTGGCGCACCGCAGACCATTTGGCCACTGCGGCCGGCAGGTTTTGGTTACTACAATCTTGCCTTTTGAAGCGTCTGACCTGATAGCGAAGTCTAATTTTATTGTGAATTGCCGTCTGATTATTTGTAAAGGCATGGTTGAATCAAAAGGTGTGAGGTAAATTCGGTGTATTAGAACAGTATTATCGGAATCAATTAATTTAGCAGTGATGATGTACTCGTCTAAGTGATTCATCACTTATCTTGGACCATTAATTAATCCCAGTTAGTTAAATTACTTTATTTGTGTATTTTTCGTTGTTACATAGACGTGTATAACCTAAAGTGTGTGATTATCTATGCTTTACAAAGTCGTGTATAGCCGAAATTGTGGGATAAACTATGCTTAGATCAAAGAAGGTCTTTGGTTTGCATAAAAAATCTAAACAACTGCAGGAGCTGTCGTTCATCTTAGTTAATAGATGGCACCTTCTACATTGCTTTTATATCGGCCGCGCAAACTAAGTTGATACTCGGCGTGGTAGCTGAGCAACCGTAAATACATGGCCCATTTACGATCGTTCGCCGGGTATCAATTTATATTGTACAAACAGTTTTTGTGTGTGTGTGTGTGTGGAAACAATAATTTTAAACTGTCTTGTTAACTGATTCTTCCGTCGCTTCTTGGTAGAACAAATTCATTATGAAAATTAAAATACATAATTTTGTGTTTCCAAAATGATACTTTCACTCTGCAACAGAGTGTGCGCTGATATGAAACCTCCTAGCAGATTAACATTGTGTGCCGGAACCGGGACTCGAACCTGGGACTTTTGCCTTTCGCAGGCAAGCGCTCTATCGCCTGAGCTATCCCGACACGGCTCACAATGCCGCCTCACAACTCTACTTCCGCCAGTACCTCGCCTCCCACTTTCCAAACTTCACAGAAGCTCTCCTGCGAAACATGCAAGACTAGCACTACTGGAAGAAAGGATATGGTGGAGACATGGCTTAGCCACAGCCTAAGGGATGTTTCGAGAATGAAACCTTCACTCTGCAGCGGAGTGTGCGCTGATATGAAACTTCCTGGCAGATTAAAATTTTGTGCCGGAACCGGGACTCGAACCTGGTACCTTTGCTTTTCGCGGGCAAAGCCGTGTCTCCACCATATCCTTTGTTCCAGGAGTGCTAGTCTTGCAAGTTTCGCAGGAGAGCTTCTGTGAAGTTTGGAAAGTAGGAGGCGAGGTACTGGCGGAAGTAAAGTTGTGAGGCGGCATCGTGAGTCGTGTTGGGATAGCTCAGTCGGTAGAGCGGTTGTCCGCGAAAGCCAAAGGTCCCATGTTCGAGTCCCGGTTCCGGCATACAATTTTAATCTCTCAGGAAGTTTCAATTTTGTGTTCTACGGGTTTGTTTATTTTATGAATCGATTTTCGGCTTATTAGGCAATCATCAGACTATCTGTGTATTTTTCGTCATTAGCGGAGAACGAAACCTTGAAAATGATACTTCAGTCAGTAATTTTGGGTAAGTAATGCGGGAGATACGGCCTACCAACAGAAAAACACCGATGAGAAGTATCATCCTATATGATGATTAGAAGCACGCACCGACAATACAGCCCCTGGTGGATAATGAAGTGGAGATGCAGACGAAACCGGAACGGGTAAGGATCCTATAAATCCGAGCTGAACTATCCGCCATTGTTTCCACAAGCTGTAGGAGTTGCCACGTTCCGGAAGAGCTCACTCGTTACCTCGCGTTTCATTCCACTCGCTCATACTTGCAAACTACTCACTGTATGAACGTGTAATTTTCATCAATGTCTTCGTTAAGAACTACACTACATTTTCATTTTAGTTATATTTATGGCAATAATTTATAAACAGCATATACTGATAGTTTACGAACATGCACTTCCTGACGACGTTACGGAATTTTCGACATGCGAGGAATTTTTTTCTGTTGAAGTTAGGTGAACACATTAAGCGAATGAAATGTTCAAAATACCTCAAATTTTCATCCTCTCCAAACAGAAACTGTGAGAAATGTATAACTTGAGATAATGTCAGTTAAATGTAACGCAATGGGATCCACCCGCCCGTCTAGTAGTAACACGTCTTTCATATTAGAGCTCCTAATAATTAGGCAAATGATGTTACTGCATAACACCCACACTTGAAGATACTGGTACTGACTTATTTTATCCCATTAAATTTAATAGTTGGTCACAGCAAAAGTGCTGTGTCTCTATGTAATATGCAATTTCAGTTTTTCAGTTATATGAAAAGGATATTCTAAATATCTCAATACAGAGAGCTTTATTATGTGAGGAAATGAGAACAAGTCAGTTCGTTAGCTAGTTAAGAGATCCTTGCTATCTGTCATTTACAAGTATTCAAAAAATGTTCAAATGTTTGTATAGCTTATGAGACTTAACTACGGGGTCATCAGTCCCTAAACTTACAAACTACTTACGAACTAGCTAACACTAAGGACGGCACAAATATCAATGCCCGAGGGGGGGATTCGAACCCCCGACCGTAGTGGCCGTGCTGACCGTGGCTGTCGCGCCGCAGTCCCCTCGGCCACCGCGGCCGGCATTTACAAGTATTCTCACATAAAATCCTCATTAGATCTAGTAACTTCAGTTCTGTTACTGCTAGGCTTTAAACTGACGGAAATGTAGCTCCTATTAGGTTTTGGAAACTGAGTAGTTGGACAAGAAGCAAAGAAACAAACATTTGTGAGTGACGAAGGAATATCTGCAAATCGAATAATATATCACTAACTTTACTCTTTTTCACTATGTATTTCCTTGCACAACGCGACAGTCAATAAAGTTTTGCGTAGTAACCATGTGGCAAAATACTCCCCTCTTTGCATGTTATGATTTGTCAAAATATCATTTTTATACCTCTAACCGTGTATGAGATACGCGATGATTCATTCTCGCCTTATCGCCATCGGAAATGAGTGCGCTAAATAAAATAAAGTTTAGCGGTATGAGAGAAAGGTCAAGATCTCCTCCTAAGCCGAAAATAAAATTCAGTCAATTATGAAAGTTTCATCCGCAGCAACAAATGGTGCAACAAGCACCAAACGGAATATCATAGCAGCCTCTACTTTTTACTGCAAACGTTTTTCTAATGTAGCGCAGTCTCCTATTTCGAAAGCCAATATCTTATTAACTATGACTATTAACGAAATGACGAGCATTTCGTCGCAATGCTGACATATAAAGATTTAAGTAGCGGAAAAATTAAATATTTCTACCAATTAGTTTTTGCGAAATCGTTTGTGAAAGATGGCAGGGCATGCGCATCTACGCTGTTAGTGCAGCGCGATTCCAACTATGTTGGGGAACACATGGCGGACGATTCAGTCTGGGTATTTAGGAGCTCTAGTAGACCGTGTGATGTCACGCGCTCTGTACTGCTGCCACGGAGAAACAAATGTTTTAATTAAATAATAGACACAGATTACAGACATTGTATATCATCTCTATACCATCAGAAAATTATAATGTAGATGTAATTTAATGCGAGGATAACACTGTTATAGAATGAAGAGAATTGAACATAATACAATTTTCTCTACAATTTAAAGCAAAGCTGTACAGTATAATTAAGTAGAAATTTTCCATTTAGTTTTTCTTTGGTTAGTTTTTCAGTGTTAGGATGCAATGTTTGATAGATTTTTTAAATCAAAGACTGCATGTAAGGTTGTAATCTGACAAGCTGTTTCAGTATTGGAACTTTGCTTATTTCATAATAGCCGGCCGCGGTGGCCGATGGGACTGAGGCGCTCCAGTCACGGTCTGCACGGCCACTACGGTCGGGGGTTAGAATCCCCCCTCGGGCATGGATATTTGTGCCGTCCTTAGTCTTAGGTAGTTCAAAAGTAATTTGTAAGCTTAGGGACTGATGACCCCTTAGTTAAGTCCCATAAGTTATACAAACATTTGAACATTTTTTACATTTATTTCATAATAGAAAAGAATTGTTGACACACATACGTCGAATCGAACATACACAACATCCTTGGAGCAACGGCATATAACCTCAGAAATCTGTTTTGAGAAACTTTATAATAAAGATCTGCCAAGCCTTCATTGTGTTTATATTTGTCCTTCAATAAATCGCCATATTGTAAATTCAACAGTTCTATTTGGAACCTGATAGAAACGTTGGTGCAAAGAGCTGAGACATAGTAGATAGTATTTCCAGGAACGAGCTTCTTCCAAGTAAGGCCGAAGTTTTCAGCAGCTTTTTCTGCTCCTTTAAAAATGTCAAACCCGGTGGTGGTGTCCGTGAGAGGGCTCAAATCTAAAAATTGCTCTGTTATATTTAGCTTATCATCGACGCCCCGAATGAAAGAACGTAACTGTGCAGTATCCGATGTGTCAGTACTGTCATCGACAGCTCAGAATTGTGCTACAAGCGCAGCGACAGCACACGGCCGGCTGGCAGAGGCCATGCCGCTCTCCGCCGCGCTGCTATCTTTAGCGCGCGCAAATATTGTTTTCGCGCAGCTCTCTTTTCGTGCAACTCGGCGCCCGCTGAAATTTCCGGCCGTGTGACTCCGAAAAGCGGCCGGCGGGCTGTCCCGATTTGCCGTGTCAGCGGTCACCCCGCGCCCACGCTTCCGCTACCCACTCCCCACTCCCCCCTTTTCCTCCCCCCCCCCCATACCCGTTTCCCCCGCCCCACCCTGCACCCAACACACCAATTCCCTAATCAGACACACAGCTTGCCCTTTATTCACATGAAGTGTTAAGTGCCATCGACAAGGGATCTCAAATCGATTCCATATTTCTGGATTTCCGGAAGGCTTTTGATACTGTACCCAACAAGCGGCTTCTAATGAAATTGCGTGCTTATGGAATATCTTCCCAATTGTGCGATTGGATTCACGATTTCCTATCAGAAAGGACACAGTTCGTTGTAATAGACGGTAAGTCATCGAGTAAAACAGAAGTGATATGTGGCGTTCCACAGGGAAGCGTTACAGGTCCCTTACCCTTCCTTGTGTTTATAAACGATTTACGAGACAATCTGAATATCTCTCTTAGACTGTTCGTGGATGATGCTGTCGTTTATCGGTTAGTGAAGTCAACAGAGGATCAAAAGCAACTGCAAAGCGATTTAGACAAAATTTCTACTTGGTGCGAAAATTGGCAATTGACACTAAATAAAGAAAAGTGTGAAGTAATACCTAAATACCTAGGAGTTACAATTACGAACAACTTGACTGGAGAGAACACATAGAAAATATTGTGGGGAAGGCGAATCAAAGGTTACGTTTCATTGGCATAAGCTTCGAAGATGCACCAGCTCCACCAAAGAGACTGCCTACATCACACTTGTGCGTCCTCTCCTGGAGTACTGTTGCCCCTTGTGAGACCCTCACCAGGTGGGACTGACGGAAGACATTGAGAACGTTCAGAGAAGGGCAGCTCGTTTTGTTTTATCACGTTACGGGGGGAAGGCGTCACGGAAATGTTGCAAGAATTGGGGTGGAAATCATTGAAAAAGACGTTATTCATTGCAGCGTGATCTGTTTGCGAAGTTTCAATCACCGACTTTTACTTCTGAATGTGAAAATATTTTGCTAGCACCCACATGACCATCCCAATAAAATAAGAGAAATCAGATCGAAAACGGAACGATTTAGGTGTTCTTTCTTCCCGCGCGCTATTAGAGAATGGAACGGTAGAGAAAAGTTATGAAAGTGGTTAACGAACCCTCTGCCAGGCACTTAAATGTGATTTGTAGAGTATTTATGTAGATGTAGACAACACATTGTCATGTTTTCACTGACACCCTACAGCAGCCCTTGTAACGCTATTAAAGCTCCCATCGACTTCTATTTCCGTTCCGACTAAGACTTTCTTCCGAATGCAGGAGCCTACTAAATTTAAGATTCTAAAGCGTGCGATTTTGCACCTACACCTCACAGAGAAGCACGAGGGCACATCTCACTTAACAAGGTTTCTGATACAAAAGTCAAGGTCTTACATTATTGTAATTTGTGAGTGATGGTTTCAATATTGACGTATTGAAAATCATACCAAATCAACATTAAGTAAACTTCTGTTAAGAGTTCAAGTTCAGGATTAGTTCAACATTTAATATTAGAGAGAGTATTATATTGTGTACTGTCATGTCAGGGAATTGATAAATCGTTACAAAAAGGTACGGCCAAACTTTCAGGAAACATTCCTCACACACAAAGAAAGAAAATATGTTATATGGACATGTGTCTGGAAACGCTTAATTTTCATGTTAGAGCTCATTTTAGTATTTCTCTTTAAATGTAAATTGAAATAACTCGTGCAGACAATTGTCAAAATACCCAATTGTTTCGTTAGTATGTACTGTACTTCCTCGATTCGCGTCATCAACTCAGATTCTTTGTGAACGTTTGGGCAGGAATTGTTGGTGATGTCTTGATTGGGCCTCATGTTCTTCCACCTACGCTCATTGGAGCACGTTATCATGATTTCATACGGGATACTTTACCTGTGCTGTTAGAACATGTGCCTTTACAAGTACAACACAGCATGTGGTTCATGCACGAAGGAGCTCCTGCTCATTTCAGTCGACATGTTCGTACGCTTCTCAACAACAGATTCGGTGACCGATGGATTGGTAGAGGCGGACCAATTCCATGGCCACCACGCTCTCCTGACCTCAACCTTCTTGACTTTCATTTATGGGGGCATTTGATAGCTCTTGTCTACGCAACCCAGGTACCAAATGTAGAGACTCTTCGTGCTCGTATTGTGGACGGCTGTGATACAATACGCCATTCTCAAGGGCTGCATCAGCGCATCAGGGATTCCATGCGAAGGAGGGTGGATGCATGTATCCTCGCTAACGGAGAACATTTTGAACATTTCCTGTAACAAAGTGTTTGAAGTGTGTTTCCATTCCATGATTAATGTGATTTGAAGAGAAGTAAGAAAATAAGCTCTAACATGGAAATTAAGCGTTTCCGGATACATAACCACATAATATATTTTCTTTCTTTGAGGAATGTTTCCTGAAAGTTTGGGCGTACCTTTTTGCAGCAGGTTAGTAACGTTATTTCAATGACTTGATAGATTAATCTGGAAACGACGTCTGTTGAGAAGTGCTGGGTCCGTTGTTGCAGCAACTGCAAACAGCTCGGCTTCTTACATTCACCGATAGTCACACCTAGAAATATTAATCTAATCTTTTTTTTATGCTCAGAGAACAATGTTGGGATGACTGATGCTTTTCTTGATGAAATAAGCAAAGTCTTTCCTTCAGTGGTATACACGGTCTAACGTCCATCACCTCTTTTAGCAAGTCCCTCTTGACACATCAACGTACAACCCAAAATTCAACCAACACAAAAATACTAATGAATGACTAACAAGAGTGAAAAAAATTAAAGAGTTTGAATTGTAATGCACTGTGGACGTGATTAATAGAAAAATCACAGTACATAACTGAGGTAAGCATCTTCTCGTACATACAATGACATTTAAGCCACAACAAATAATGAACACTTCAACATACCTCTGATTATGCATATGAGGTTAATAAATTAATTATTGTGTGCCAATCTGTACATGCAGATACGGTATACGCACTATCTATGTGCCATATTCATAGTAGGTATCAACAAATATCTTCCTTGTAGGTTTCAGAGTAAGAGCAAGATAAAAATTTGAAGACTTCAATTAACTTTCTGTAGGTAGGATTTAAACGCATTAATCTATCTGAGACTGATCAACTTTATGGATCGTGGATAAGCAAAACTATAAGCATACAGCTAAGGGTTTCTATTAACTTCAAAAGGCTCAATGCATACATGTAGAAAAACTTCTACTCTGATCTTAACAAATGGACTACACTCAGTGAAATATTACTTGGTTTTTAGGTTCAGTTACTAGATTTTTTTTTTAACTTCCTCAAAATTATTCATGTTACTAGAATCACAACTTAAGTTGACAAACAGAAGGTATACTTTCATATATGTTTTCAATTAATTCTTTAACTAATATTTTGGTAGATGACTTAACATTTATATCATGGTTTGGAGCTAACATTTCTCAGTAACTTAACACTATCATTTTGAGATTCCTCAGCAGTATCAAGCAATTTTAACATCTTAGAATTCCAGTAAAGCATCTGTTCAGAGACTACACTAATCTTAAATACTACATCATCATCATTTTTCATTTAAATATTCATTATTTTCATATTCATTTTCTTTATCCCTTATTAAAACTTTCTTTTCAATATATGGAGCATTTTTCACTTCCATTTCAGTAACTTAATAACTATTTGTTCAGTACTTTCACTGAAAATTCTTAACCTAACTTAAATTTCTCATGAACAGCACTTCCCCTTTTTTCTAACTTGTCGTATCTTTTGACGACTACACAAAGACTTCCACATTAGCTAGTGGTTTATAAACATCATAACGTAAGACTCCAAAATTCCTGTCAAACACATTAAATAAACCTGCATCATCTACCCATTTTCTTTTTCTGTACTTAAATTCACACGGTATTTTTATTCATAAATCCTTCTCAATATTTGTTATTATTTGCAACTGTATTAACTGTAAACATGAATTCACTATTTGGTTCAAACTGTATTTCAGTATATTTACTTTTCTTAAGAACGAAGTCCATTGGCCTATACATTGGCATAAGTAAAAAAAATTCTTATTGAAAACCCCCAACTGGTATATCATATTAGGTACAGTATTATTATTTGGTATAAAGTTCTTATGAACTGATGGTTAACATCCACCTAAACATTTTTTGTTCATATTTTCTCAAAAATTCCAACTGGTAATAAAGTTTAGGCTTCACATATTTTAAGTTTCAATAAGCATATAGCAAAAATGTATATATCAAAAGGTATGTCTCAGCTGTTTTCATTTATCAGTGGTAATTAAAACATTTTTCAAATAATCATAAATATTTACACTGAAGAAAAACTTAAAGACTACAATTTTTTTCTGTACTGTGAAAATGATTCAATAGAAGTACACAGCACACGACTGGGGACCTGAACTGGTGTCAGCAGTTTCATAACTAAAGAGTAATTATGCCCCTAAGGTATTACACCAGTACATAGCCTGATGCATCTCATTTTGTCTGTCATCAGGTAGAATAGGTAGTAGTAGATTACAATTAGGTCCAAAATTAAATGCAAACAGTTGGGTCTGGTTTGCCCAAGAACACACTTTACACCTTAGACTTTGCTTAAGTGACATAATTTCTGAAGTGTCATTCAAATCAGATGAAAAACAATAATTGTCCTGTGGCATAAAATAAATAGGACGAAATTTCTCTTTAGGCCTACCGGTAACATTACTACTGGTAAACAAATTACATTAGTACATCTAGGAATACTCAAAGTTTCAGCATGTGACTTTTCTTGAATTTCGTCTACACACTGTGGTAATTCTGTGACTGTACATTTACTTTCGACTTCTTGCTCAGGGTTATCTATACAACGGTTACATTCAGTTTCTACTTTAAAATCAGAATAATTAAGTTTGCTATTACATTCTTCAACATCGCGAATCTTTCCAGTTAACTCTGTTTTAGTATTCTGGCTCTGAGAATTTACATAACTAGAAGTGTCATCTATTTCTTCAACACTGTCACTCGTCTGTGAAACTTCTGCAGGAGCGGCTACCATAACACTTTTTTCTACACTATTGAGTTTTGTGTCTAAAATACATTGTTTTAATTCTGTCATTGCGTCATTTGTTTTACAAATTTCAAATTTAATGGAGTTTGTTTGAGATTTTATGTCAGATATCATGGTTCTCATGATATTCATAGTTTCCATTTGTAATTAAAGTTTGGAGTTCGTGGTTTCCATTTGTAATAAAAGATCGGTTTTCGTGGTTTCCATTTTTAATAAAAGTTCCAAGATTGATTTTCTTTCTATTTCCGCGTTTGCTGCCATATTACTAATCTGTTGTCCAGTCTCTTGTAAATCACTAGAAAATGGGACCTGCTGCTTTCTTGTAATCGGTGTAGAACTCGCAATACTAGAACCTTCTACCCCACTGTCAAAGTCCGAAACTTGAGTACTATCATCTCCCTCCTTTCTTACTGTATCCATTTTAAAATAAGTTTTCAGTCCACATAAAACCCCTATCACACAAACAGTGACTACAAAAGTTACTAAAAAAAAGTACTTAGCTGGTCACAACGATGCGGCGATACAGGAATCTAGTAGTTCAAATTACTGCCATCTTCCTCCATTAAATTTTGACATCGTAGGTGTGGATAGTATTGTAGTCGAATTGTGCACTTTTATGATGGTTTTACTGCACATCCATCATATACATTATTTTCCTTGTATCCTGAAACACATTTTATATTAGCGAATACTCATTAAAATCCTTTGATCATGTCACCACTTCTAACATTTTACATTAGTGAATACGCTTTTAAAATCCTGGTCACACGGCACCACTTCTGACGTCCATCACCTCTTTTCGGAATGACTCCAACTGAGCCCTAACGTTTTCCTGAATTACGGAAAGTTTTGTTAGTTCACAGTCTAAAACAAAGTCATTCCACTGTAGGTGAAGTTGGACTTATCTTATATGCTGGCTGAAGTCCATTGCGTTGTGAGTTATCTTCGGCATTCACTAAAGAAATTGATTCTACAGGATCTTCTTTTAAATTAAAACCATCACAGTTGATATGGAAACGATTTTATTTCCACTTAAACATTGCACAATCAAGAACTGCAGCAGCAAGCCAACAAAGCTGCTTACAGGTTTCTGGCCACTCACAAACTTCATCCAAGACTAAACAAACAATGGTTTCTCTCAAACATCCCTCCACGCAACCGCGCAATAAGCTTAATGACAAAGTTTTGTAATTCACAATTAAACAATATTCTTTTACATTAAATTTGCCAAAATACAGAAATTAAAATATTACATTTAAGCTTTGACTATTTATGTCATTGTATGTACTTGTTTCATGAAATTTGTATTTAAATGTAGTATACAAATTTAACGTCATCCTTTTGACTAGTGTTTACAGTGCTCAAATTATTTACATTATGTGTGTTTTTGAAATGCACACATATTTGTTTTGCCAATATTGTGTAGGCGTAATATTATTGACACATGGAATTTTAGTGAGTTTCAGTTTGCGGTCAAATTATTTATTAATACGGATTTGTATATGGTTGTCGTAGTTTTGTTAATTTCGAAGATAGTTTCTTAGTACCAAACGGATTATTAATTTTAGTGCATGAAAAATTATCAGTATTTAATTTAGGATCTAGTGATATATAAAACATGGTCTGCCCTAATTTATTTAAACAAAAGGTATATATGAAATCATGTTGTGCAATAATTTATAACATGTAGCATTGTTGTTTTTATACAAATTAGTATCTATATAGGTTCAGCAATTTCCGAAACTAAGTGTAATGCATTTTTAGTGTTTGCAGCTATTATTTACGAAAGTATTAAAAAATGAAAATTACGTAAAAGGTCTGCCAAAGTTATATTTAAATGAACGTACTATTTCTTAAAAGCGTTTTACTAGTAGTGTTAATAGAATTTCAAACAGACGGCGAAAATGTAAATATCACATGTCCGGTAATGAAGTTTTACTTTAGGTATCAGATATTTCGTGTTTCTATGTTGGCAACTGATTTTTAGGAGTGCACAACATAGCAGAAACGTTACAACGGGACTGGTGGATTTATCACAAAGTTCACTGTTATTAAAGCCTTGACCGTGTAGGAGTAGGTTAGCGTGTATATCCACTAAAGTACCCAAAATGTTTTCTGTCACACACAATGATCCCTCCAAAATTGATCTAAATACTAAAGAGAAATGCATACCTTTCCAGCAGATGTATTTATTCCAGTTCGTGATCTCGGAACTGGTTAAATCTTGACTACATAACTTCGTTTATATAAATAAGCTGAATTATTTCGAAATCATTTAATATCATTCCGAAGCAAGTTAGATATCTGCTCAAGATGTAGTATCTCATTGAATTCTAACATAGAAGTACTCTCTCTTTTATTACAAAAAGAAAACTAAGCATAGGAAAGCTTCCAAAGAATAAACAGAGTATCAGTATCCTTTGATCAGGGTGCAGAGCTTTCATTTGAATGCACAGTGGTTGAGAAAGCCAATAATTAGTGATCTTGTATGTTGTTACTGTTGTGGTCTTCAGAACGCACACTGGTTTGATGCAGCTCTTCACGCTACCCTGTCCTATGGAAGCCTCTTCATCGGAGAATAAATACTGCAACCTAGATCCTTACTGAATTCGTCCCTCGGTCTCCATCTACGATTCTTACTTCCTTCTAATGCTAAGTTGACGATTCCTTGATGTCTCAGAACGTGCTCCACCAACCTATCCCTTCTCTTTATCAGAATATGCCAAAAATTCCTTTTCTCCCCAATTCTGTTGAGCACCTCCTCATTAGTTATGTCATCTACCCATCTAATCATCATTCACCTGTAGAATCACATTTCGAAAGCTTCTATCATATTTTTGTCTGAACTCTTATCGTCCACGTTTCACTCCCATACAATGCTACACTCGAGACAAATACTTTCAGAAAGCACTTCCTAACTTTTAAAAATAATATTGAATGGCAACAAATTTCGCTTCTTCAGAAAGGCTTTTCTTCCCTTAGCCATTCTGCATTTTATAAATTTTTGCTTCGGTCGTTATAAGTTATCTTGCTACCCAAATAACAAGACACATCTACTGCTTTTATTGCCTCATTACCTAATCTAATTCCTTCAACATCGCCTGATTTTCTGGCACTACATTCAATTACCCTCGCTTTACTCTTGTCAATTTTAATCCTTTCAAGACACTGTCAACTCCGTTTAATTACTCTTCCAGCTCCTTTGCTGTCTCTGACAGAATTACTATGTCGTCAGCAAAACGCAAGTTTTTTATTCCCTCGCCCTGGACTTTAATTCCCTCTACAAATTTGTCCTTGCATTCCTTCACAGCTTGCTCAATTTACAGACTGAACAACATTGCGGAAAGGCTACAACCGTGTCTTACTCCCTTCCAAACATTGTGACACTTTCATGCCCTTCGACTCTAATAACTGCAGCCTGGTTTTTTGTAGAAGTTGAATGTAGCTCTTCACTCCTTGTATTTTCTTCATGGTACCATCAGAATCTGAAAAAGAGCATTCCAGTCAACACTGTCAAAAGCTTTCTCCAGATCCACAAACGCTAAAAACGTAGGTTTCCCTTTCCCCAATCAAAGATAAGTTGTAATGTGAGTATTGCCTCGCGTTTTCCTACATTTCTCCTAAATTCTAATTGATCTCCCCAAGGTCGGATTCCACCAGTTTTTCCATCTGCGTGATACATTACCATATTTTGCTGTCTCAAATCTTCACTTGAGGTTTACATAGCGTTTACTTAGAGCGAGGCAGCTTAGTTCTATGATAATAGTGAAAAAGTCTTTCTCGTTGCTCTCTGATATGGTGTGTCATCACCTCAGACGACCACTACAGTTGTACACCTGCTTGACATGGACATTATGAGGTAATCAATCCATTCATGATGGATATTTGGCTATTCTTCTTCCATGAGTGCAATATCCAGCTCTGCAACCGTTGTGGGAGGAGCTCGTCTCCCTGCAATGCGTTTGCCAAGTGCATGCCAGAAGTGCTCAATCGGGTATAAGTCCAGTGAACAAGCTCGCCACTCAATTGGTTCAGTTCCCTCAGCTTCAAGCATGTTGTCCATTAGTGCAGCTCTGTTGGGACTAGCGTTATCGTCCACTTGAAAGAACCCATCTCCTATGGCGCCAGCGTAGGGCACAACAAAAGCTCGAAGGATCTCGTCTTTAGTCTCCTCAAAACCAACAACAACAACAACAACAACAACAAGGATCTCGTCTTATACCTCTGAGCAGTCAATGCGCCATTCTGAACGCAATAGAAGTCCGCATGTCCGCCAATACTGACTTCTTTCCACACCATTCGTCCACCATCATGATATGGTGATGTTTCCTGCACATAAGCAGGAGTGTTCAGAGTTCCACATTCTCTCCAGATGAGGGAACGACGATTGTCTGGCTGAACACAAAATCTTATCTATGAACGGAGCCCAGCGCCATTCGTTACGACTCCAATCCTGATGTTACTCGGACGAGTTTCTACGGGCTTAATAGGTCACACACCATAGGCCTCCATCCATAGAAGCCACTTTCCCGAAGGCGATTTAGGACTGTGTTGATACTGATCGATCTGTTGCCACCTGGATGGTGCGTTGCAGTTAAGTTCCATTCAGCCTCATGTCTCGACGGGCTGTTAACCAGAGGTAATGGTCATCTCTTGCTGATGTTACTCGTGCACGACCTTGGCCTTGTTTTCTTTTAATGGTTCTGGTGAATGAAATAGCTTCCAGATCCTGGAAATTACACTTTGGAACACTCTAATCGCTGCAGCCACCTCCGTCTAAGTCTATCCCGCTTCCAACCTTGTTGTGGTTCTCCATGCCATAAGTTTGGGTAAGACACGTTGTTGTTACATTGCACTACTTCCTCACTACACTATCCGACCCCCAACTGCTTGTGCAGTTTGTTTAGTAGACTAAAGTCAAGATCATCCCCCTCTGCAGCATCTTTCTATCGTTACCACTATATCGGTTGATATAATGTTGTATCCACTCCGTAAAACCGACAGAAAGATATTGAAGAATTTTAGTTCATTCTGCCGATGATAGTACTTCAGAACCTATCTCAACTGATCCCCTAATTGTTTTGACCAGTGTATAAAAATAAATGTGTGTATTCCCCTGAATGTTTCCTGTAGACTCCAAGGTGGCTGGAGCAATTTCGATGAAATCCCTTGATTAGCCCAGCAGATAATTCTGTGACATATGTTAGCGATCCAATCAAGATATTTATTAAAGTAAACGTGAAAGGTTGTGTTCGGCATATGGAACGGCAGTAACGCCCCTAGCGGAGAAAGACCAAACCGTTTGTATCATTCCGTTCACCTGTAACTACGGAGGTGCTACTTGGAGCGCTAGCGTCGCTTCCGTGACTGTTCGTGTTAGACTGTACATTGACAGCGGCACTACTGTTGACTCTTTTGTTCGCTAGGGGCGATATTGGCGTACCACGTACCAGACGCAAACTTTTACGCCTTTTACATTTAGCCACTGCGTTAGACTCTGATATTAATACGTAAATATCGAAAAACAGTCTGAGAATTATATAAGCATGGTATGCATTGTGTTGAGTCGTACATAGCAACCACAAAAATACGTACACTGTTGTGACTGAGGAAACACCATACAAATTCACAATACAATTGAAGACCTCGGGGGTAAATAATGATAACCCTCAACTTTTGTATTTTTAATGTATTTGGTGCAAACAATCACATCTGACAGGATGTTTCGTTTTCTTTAAGTAGTAAACGAATCTGCAGAGAGATGGCAAATATAATTTTAAAATAAATATTAAAACATGTAATAGAACATATTTTCCAAACATACAATTCATCATATCTCAGAACTTTATAAATGAGTATTATCATTATTTTCCCCCAAGGTCTTCAATTTATTTCTCACATAACGGTTATAATCAATTGACCGGTTTGGTCGTTCGCAGTTTAAGTTCTGTAATGTTTTACGACACAAAATTCTTTTCCGATAACAAAGATAAATTAGCTCCTGATCGTCACTGACGGTGACTTCACTCTCACGATAATTGAAATTAAAGTTCCTAGCTGTATAGCGTAACAAATCCGCGGGCAGGCAGACGTCCGGAAGGCAAGCGGCGTAAGTAGTCCAGGAAAATAAAGGCCTCTACACACGTTCCCATTTGTCGGGACCAATTTATCGACGGTACGATAAATTGGACGTGTGGAGGAGCTTACCGACCAACTTTTCTTGTCGGACGGTTGGTCGGGCTGACCGTCCGACATCGCCCACCTCCCCAATCCCCCAATACCACTCCACCCATGGAGGTAAGATGACTCCACCCGACAAATTTTACCGTATGCAGCGCTACCCGACTAACTTCCTGCCTGCGATCGTCTGCTGTCAGTCGGTTGGTCGGAATCGGCACGTGTGTAGGGGCCATAAGCCTTAAAACAGGCGCAGGCCAGTGAGCAAGCGAGGGTCTCTGGCGTAGAGCTGTTCGGGCAGGAGTGGTGTGCCGCATTCTGAACGATGCTTTCGAAACCGCTAGCTTATACTTGTGTATTACTGTAGTCTCCATCCAACTGGAGCGCGGTGGCATGTGAATCTGTGTGGTCTGACCGTGCCAGCTGTAAAATATAGTCCTTATGTCGTTTTCTGTAGGTCGATCACTCGCATTCCTCTTCGACGGATACAGTACAGTTTGAATGTAACGGCCGCGGTGGAGTAGCCGAGCGGTCTAAAGCGTCTCGCTGCGGAGCGCGCGGTTGCTCACCGTGGAGGTTCGAGTCCTCCCGGGTCATGGGTGTGTGTGTGTGTGTGTGTGTGTGTGTGTTGTCCTTAGGTTAGTTTACCTTGGTTTAAGTAGTTTGTAAGCAACGGACTGATGACCACGCAGTTTGGCCCGATAGATTTACAGACATTTGAACATTTTTTTTTTTTAATGTAACGCCTGCTGTACAGTTGGCAGTACGGCCGCGGTGTACGGCAGATAGCCTGCTCGGTAGGGGCTACTTCAGTACCGGGTACATCACACACAGATTTTTATAGACACCTATAAACAATAAAGCAGAGTGTCCGTGTGTTTGTGCGTACATATTGCATACAAATCTACAGTTTGTGTGCCAATTTTATGACATTTTGCACATGTAAGTTTCACTCCATGAAGACGGTCGCCGTTAACGGTTAGGATCACGTACAACATTTACGGTACTTCAAAGTCATAAGCAATGAGAATGCGATAACAATTACCGCATTACGCAACAATGTTTCACATTTTCTCCTAAAGCAGTGGACTGATTTCAACCAAATTTGGTACACATATTCCTTACCGTGAAGTACAAATTCTGTAGTGGTAATAACCACATACGACACATGGTTCAGTAGATACAACCTAATAAACGACATAGTTGCAAGAAACTGCCACGTAATGCAACGAAACTTTATTCACACACTGTATGAGAATGACATTACGTAGCGACTTGCAGCCAACTTTAAACATATTTTCAAGCCTTTATTAAACTTTTTCTCGCTGAGACCATAGCAAAATTATGAAAGGAAAAAGTTTCTCGCTTGCTACTTTTCCGCTGTTCAGGGACTAAAGCTACGGCATTCGGTATGACGATAAAATTTATAATATCGACACCACAAATTGTAGCCGCCGAAAATTTTACACAGTATGATACACACATACAGCTGAATGTACTTTCTAAATTGTATCACAGTGCGACACGTAGTTCATGAGATATGAGCACATAAACAGTAACGTTCATGGAAAACCGCCCCATCAAGCACAAAGTTTTAATCTATTTCTTCTTTACTAGTAATAATTCGCAACAGATTTTACATACAGCACTTCTAAAAAAATATATATACCTGAAAGACTATAGAATTTTACAACATATAACTCAATAAATGAAAGATCGTACGAATTTTATACGTAATGTGTATTTTGATTACTATCTTTGTTTGGATACAGCACTGATAAATTTGTGCAACATGCAAGACAGCTTTATTTCTTATATATTCTCCAATAGATATAACATGTTTTTAGAAAAAAGTAGATGGCCAGATAGAGAACGGGTAGGAGAAGTATTAACTGAAGGCAGCAATAAATAAATACCCGGACAACGCCGGGTTTTCAGCTAGTACAATAAAAATTATACACGTGTGAAGCTTGGACGCATCGCTAGTAAAAAAATAAAATCAAGCTGCGATCATAAAATTTAACTGTGTTAACGTCTTCTTGAATGCAATGCTTCAAGGTTATTTTTATTTAAGATAGTTGTTCACGTCTAACTCCCAAAGGCGGGAAAAAATCCTATGATATAAAAGCCCTCGACGTATGCAGATTTAAATGTGGTGCGCAGGCGCATGCGCAATGGTGAAACTACATATCTACATCTACATACATACTCCGCAATCCACCATAAGGTGCGTGGTGGAGGGTACACTCTACCACTACTAGGCATTTCCTTCCCTATTCCATTCCCAAATACAACGAGGAAAAATGAATGCCTCTATACCTCCTCCCTAATTTTTCTTATGTGCCTTTGTGATGATTACGCGAAATGTAAGTAGGCAGCAGGAAGATTGTTCTACACTCAGCTTCAAATTCCGGCCTTCTAAATTTCCTCAGCAGAACTTCTCGAAAAGAACGTCGTCTTTCCTCCAGCTTTCACTATTTGAGTTCCCGGAGCATTTCCGTGACATTCGCGCATTGGTCGAACCTACCAGTAACCTTGTAGGACACGGACTAAAGTGTGTCATCTACATGTACATACATCTACATACAAACTCCGCAATCCACCGTAAGGGGCGTTGCGGCGGGTACACTTTACCACTACGAGGCATTTCCTTTCCTATTCCACTCCCAAATAGAACTAGGAAAAAAAAAAGAACGCCTATATGAATCCGTACGAGCCCTAATTTCTCTTATCTTGTCTTTGTGATCACTACGCGAATTATAAGTAGGCGGCAGCAAGATCGTACTATACTCAGCTTCAAATTCCAGACCTCTAAATTTCCTCAACACAATTTCTCTAACCTAGCTGCTCACCTCTGAACTACTTCTATGTCTCCCTTTAAACTGATCTGCTGCGGGTCCCAAACGCTTGAGCAATACTCAAGACGTGGTCGCACAAGCGTTTTATACGTGGTATCCTTTACAGGTGAAGTACATCTTCCCAAAATTCTCCCAATAAACCGAAGTTGGCTGTCCGCCTTACTCACAATTGTTATTACCTATTCGTTCCATTTCATATCGCTCTTAAATGTTACGCCTATATATTTGAACGACGCGACTGCATCAAGAAGTTCACTACTAATGCTGTATTCGAACATTATGGGATTCCTTTTCCTACTCATGCTCATCACCTCACATTTCTATACATCGAGAGCTAGCTGGCATTCTTCACACTAACTATAAATTTTGTCTAAATCACCCTGTGTACTATTAAAGTCCATTAATGACGACACCCTCCCATACACACAGCATCATCAGCAAACAGCCGCAAATTACAAGTGATTCTGTCAATCAAATCATTTATATAGATAGAAAACAACAGCTTTCCTGTCAGTCCCTGGGGCACGCCTGACGATACACTCGACTCTGATGAACACTCGCCGTCGAGAACAACGTACTGCGTTCTACTACTTAGGAAGTCTTCCAGCCAGTCACAAATCTGTGAACCAATTGCTTAAGCCCGTATCTTCGTTAGCAGTATGCAGTGTGGCACCGCGTCAAACGCCTTTTTGAAATCGAGAAAAACACAATGTCTTTTGCCCTTCATCCATGGCTCGCGCGATGTCAAGTGAGAAAAGGGCAAGCTGATTTTAACATGAACGATATTTCCTAAACCCGTGCAGATTCATAGAAAGAAGCTTTTCCGTCTCAATGAAATTTACTATATTCGAGCTGAGAATATGCACCAAAATTCTACAGGAAAGTGATGTCAGCGATATTGGCCTGTAATCATGTGGGTCAGTCCTCCTTCGTTTCTTATAAACGGGAGTCCCGAACTGGTATTCCATCCGGAACAGCAGACTTTTTCGTATTTAGCTCTCTCAGCTGCTTCTCTATACCGGAAATACCTATTAATATGTCCTCCATTTCGGAATTAGTACGTTGATCAAATGATGGTACATTTGTGCGGTCTGTCCTCTGTCGGTAGGCGACTAAAACTCAGACGTCAAATGATAAAAAAAATTAACTGTTGCTACACGTGTCGTAATAAATAAAATGTTTTCTCTATGATAGAGATCCCGGGTCCCAAGCCTAGTCCAGCTGAAAACCGACGACACGATTAATAAGATCTTGCGTCAAACACATTTCCAAACATTATTTAATCACTGAGTTCCAAAAGGATCTCTTCGTGGCCAAGATTTCTGTGGCTGAATAATCCATAGAGTGTCCTTTGGATCTACAATGCTCGGCTATGGCCGACTTACTGGGCTGCGAAAGACGGACGTGACGTCTATGTTCCATGCACCTTTCATGCACTGTGCGCGTCATATGGCTAATGTAGGCTTTGCCACACTCGCAGGGTATTCTGTAGAGCCCGGCTTTCTGCAATTCCAAATCGTCCTTAACTGAACCGAGAAGAGCACTAATCTATGCATGTGGGCGAAAATTTACTTTGACTTCGTGGATTCTTAGGATCCTGCCTAATTTCGAGGAGAGGTTACTGACGCATGGAAGGGACGCCCTGGACCTGAAAGTTCTATGTATTCAAAATATCCAAATGTTTGTAGAGCTTATGGGACTTAACTACGGGTTCATCAGTCCCTAAACTTACAAACTACTTATGATCTAGCTAATACTAAGGACGGCACAAATATCCATGTCCGAGAGGGGATTCGAACCCCCGACCGTAGTCGCCGTGCAGACCGTGACTCGCGCCGCAGACCGCTTGGCCACCGCGGCCGGCTATGTATTCCTGATGTTGAGAGTGGTAACGTTTCTTCCTCCTTAATGCTGTGCTGATCTTACCTGGAGAATATCCATTGTCTATGAACACTGATTGTAGATGTTCTAACTAGTTAGCCAGGCTGCCTTCATCAGACACAAAATGTGCCCAAATGTACCAACGTTCCGAGGACTCCGGTAGTTTTTACATGGTGATCACAGCTCGTCGACGCTTGCAAATAGATGCCCCAATGTGTTGGCTTCCGGTAAAAAAAAGGTAAGCAGCCATTCTTCTCCATTTTCATTGTAAATTGGATATTCTCGTGGATCAAATTCAGATGTCGCAGAAAACGTGACAATTCTTCCCCTTATGGCCACACCATGAAAGTGTCATCTACATATCGCCAGAAGACTGTTAGTTTAAGTTCTGCCGAATTAAGTGTCCTCTCCTCAACGTCTCGCATAAAAAAAGTTTGCAACCGGAGAGGGGATAGGACTGCCCATGGGAACACATTCAGTTTCTCAAAATAATCACTGATCAATTAAAAGTAGTTTGAGGGTAGGATGTGATGAAAAGCTCTGTTATGATGGTCGCAGTACAGAGGGTATAAAATGCAGAATGGCAATGGAAAAAAGCCTTTTTGATAAAGAGAAATTTGTTAACATCGAATATTAATTTACGCGTAAGGAAGTCCGTTCTGAAAGCATTTGTGTGGAGTGTTGCCTTGTATGGGAGTGAAACATGGGCGATAAACAGTGCGGACAGGAAGAGGATAGAGGCTTTCGAAATGTGGTGCTACAGAAGAATGCTGAAGATTAGGTGGGTTGATCACGTAACTAATGAGGAGGTAATGAACAGAATTGGGGACAAATGGAATTTCTGACATACCATGACTAAAAGAAGAGATCGAATGGGAGGACACATTCTTAGACTTTAAGGAATCGTTAATTTAGTATTGGAGGGAAGTGTTTGGGGGTAAAAACCGCAGAGGGAGACCAGGAGATGAATACAGTAAGCAGATTCAAACGGATGTAGGTTGCCGTTCTTATGATGAGATGAAGAGGCTTGCTCAGGGTAGAGTAGGATGGCGAGCTGCATCAAACCAGTCTCCGTAGAGTGAGCTCAATAATATATCACACTGATAGCGTTGAAGTGACTTTAATATATTGATACAGTCAGCAGAGTTGCGTATATGATGTTAGCATTTCCACACAAAAGAGCTCAGTAATGAGACAAGATATACAGCCAAGTCATACGTGGGGGCACGGATATTGCTGACAATTGGTCGTAAAGGTACCTCTATTTTGTGAATCTTCGGAAGACCAAATAACCTGCGTGACACAGAAATGTGTGGCCTTAGTCTATTCTTAAGATCTTCCGGAAGAGAGGAAGACTTAAACAGCCATTTATTTTCCTTTCTGACTTTCCTGTGGGACTTTTTTTAATCTTCCAATACATCGGTCCACTCAACAAGCTGCAAATTTTCTGGTTATAGATGTCCCGTGGAAACAACACAGTAACGTTTCCCTTATCTGCTGGCAGGACCATTGCGTAAGAATCTTCTCGATTATTTATTTATTTTTCGTAGTGTGGTCATTTCCACGGAGAAAATATTGCTCTTCTGAGGCGGAGCCTTCGTGAGTGCACGACAAATTTCACGTCTGATTTCTTCTGCAGCATCATTCGGAAGATCTCTGATAGCTTCTTCAAAAGCACTAATGAAACCAGTCAAAGGCAGAGAGCTTGACGTGGTTCGAAGTTCAAGCCTTTACCAAGCACCATGCCGTTAATTTGTCAAGAACCAAATCCGTTAATTTAACAACGGGCCGTCATAAAGCATCTTCTAGCGGGCGAACTTCTATGATTGTCTTGAAGTAGACTTTTATGAGCCCAATCAGATTTTGCTAATTCACGCCCCCCCCTCCTTTTTTTTAAAAAAAAATCCCCTGATGGAACAAGGTGGCAGCGACATCAGCGTCTCTCTACAGCTGAGTGTATGTACACTACAGACAAGTAAAACCTTAACTTTTACCGGCGTAATGAATGTTGTAACATCTTATTTATTTATTTGTTTATTTATTTATTCTGTTCCAAAGGACCCACTTCAGGAGTAAGACTCCATGGTCATGGAACAAGTCAATACATTAATTGTTACACAATAATGGTAATAGAAAAAGTGAAAAGAATCAATAAAGAAAAAATAAATTAGCTTAATTGTTTAACTTTTCTAGGAGTTCCTCGACAGAATAAAAGGAGTGAGCCACGAGGTAACTCTTCAATTTAGATTTGAAAGCATGTGGATTAGTGCTAAGATTCTTAAGTTCTTGTGGCAGCTTATTGAAAATGGATGCCGCAGAATACTGCACCCCTTTCTGCACAAGTGTTAAGGTGGTGCGGTGCAAATGTAGATTAGACATCTGTCTAGTATTCACCGAGTGAAAGCTACTAACTCGTGGGAATAAGCTGATATTAACAACAAACGACATTAAAGAAAAAACGTATTGTGACGCCAGAGTCAAAATTCCCAGACTACTGAAAAGGGGTCGACATGACGTTCGCGAACTTACACCAGATATTGCTCGAACCGCCCGTTTTTGAGCCAGAAATATCCTTTTTGCATCAGGCGAGTTACCCCAAAAAACAATGCCGTACGTCATAAGTGAGTGAAAGTAAGCGTAATAGACTACTTTTCGTGTTGAAAAATCACTTATCTCAGATATTGTTCTAATGGTAAATATAGCAGAATTTAGTTTTGGAACAAGATCCTGAACATGGGCTTTCCATGACAGCTTACTGTCTATATGAACACCTAGAAATTTGAACTGTTCAGTCTCACTTACCACATGCCCATTATGTGTAATCATAATGTCAGATTTCGTCAAATTATGTGTTAGAAATTGTAAGAACTGAGTTTTACTGTGATTTAACATCAACTTGTTTTCTATTAGCCATGAACTTATCTCTTGAACTGCATTATTTGATACTGTGTCAATATTACGAGCAACATCCTTCACTACCAAGCTGGTATCATCAGCAAACAAAAATATTTTACAATCACCTGTTATACTCGAAGGCATATCATTTATATAAATAAGAAACAGCAATGGTCCCAAAACAGACCCCTGGGGCACCCCATACTTAATTGTGCCCCATTGGGATTGCACGTCATAGCCATTTTCTACATTGCGGAGAATTACCTTCTGTTGTCTATTATTAAAGTAAGAGGTGAACCAGTTGTGGGCTACTCCCCGTATGCCGGGTGACGTCGTCAACCACCGCCGATATTTCGACATGAGCAAACCCTATCATTCTCAAGGCATAAATGCACTCAAGGAAGCAATGTGCAAGCGAATTTAATAGCTCAGTTTGGAAAGGGTAAACAAAAGATAACACACAGTACAAGTCACTACAAAGCCAACATAACCAAAGATGACCAACATCATAAATATCGATAGTGACTGTTAATCAACAGGTGACGCAGCATTAATTCTGTCCACCGTTTTTTTGACAAGAGGCAGTGCCGGATTCCAATCCAAATTTAAATAAAAGCCACTATCTCTATTTATAAGCTCGCTTGCTTCCTTAATAAAATTAACCCAATAAGTGGAAGTGTATGCCAGAATATCTGTGTTGTTGTATTCCGTAGGATGACTAGTGCCAAGACAGTGTTCTACAACAGCGGATTTGTTTGGCTGTTGTAAGCGTGTGTGACGTTTGTGTTCAACACACTGGTTTTCCACTGTCCTGATTGTCTGACCCATACATGACATGCCACAACTGCAAGGAATACAACAGACACCTGCCTTACGCAAACCAAGATCATCCTTTACGAACCCCAACAGGGCCTTAGAAGGTGGTCGAAAACACATTTAACAAAATATTTCCGCAAAATACGACCAATCCTGTTGGAAATCCTTCCTTCAAGGCAAGAAAGGCCGGAGATTTAGGTGCTACTTCATTACTATCGTCATTCACCCGTTGCACAGTAGACTGATAGCACAACGCATGTTTTATCTGCCTCTCAGTATAACCATTCTCGAATCGGACATTTCAACCGAAAAACTTTCAGGGGCAGAAATTACATGGGCCCTGTGAACCAGGGTACGAAGTACTCCTACACGCTGAGCTGGATTGTGACAACTATCAGCTCGCAGGTACAAATCAGTATGGGTAGGCTTTCTGTAAACAGCATGTCCCAATGTACCATCAACCTACCTTCTGACCAACACATCAGCGAAGGAAAGGCAGCCATTCTTTCCCATCTCTATAGTGAATTGAATGTTTGGGTGGATTCCATTTAGGTATTCCAAAAAACCGTTTAAATTCTCACTACCATGAGACCAAACGACAAAAGTATAATCTACATATCAGGAAAAAAAAGAGAAAATAAAACACGCAGTTTTGTCAATGACCCTAAAGCACGTTTGTCAAAATTCTCCATAAACAATTTGGCCACAATAGTTGACAACGGGCTTCTCATTGCAACTCTATCAGTTCGTTCGTAGTACTGACCGATGGATATACTGTTAAAATACACTGACAATTGCTTTGCCAACTTTAGCGGTTGTATGAGTTTTAAAAAGGATCAAATCACTGGCACACTGATGAAACACTATTTAAAGTCACAGCACAGAGACACCGCAGGACTGAGTCAGCCATTGTGGCATCGTCAACTAAAACAGCTGTCCAGCTGTTTAAGTTTATGGGACTTAACTGCGGGGTCATTAGTCCCTAAACTTACAAACTACTTATGAACTAGCTTATACTAAAGACAGCACAAACATCCATGCCCGAGGGGGATTCGCACATCAGAGCATAGCGACTCTGCTCGGCCACTCCGCCGCAGCAACTAAAACAGCCATCAACCCTTTGCGTGCTGCACCTGCGCGTCCGGCTGGCTGAGTCAAGCCTACCGTTGCAGCCGCCTTGAAAGGTATCTCCGTGCACTTTGTCTGTGCCTGGAGCTCTCCGCTTGGCCATCTTTGCCCTGGCTGGTGTATTTCTGGAACCAAGGCGGCTGCAACAGTCTCGCAGTTAGTGTGCTCGTTGACGTTACAAGTAAACTCAGTATATCTGTTTACTCACTGCTACACCCCTCACCTTGATTCTACTTATGTTGAAGGCTAAAGCTGCTACCAACTGTGAGAACAAGGAAGACTATATACGACTGAGAAAAATGTATAAATCTGAAATCATAGCAGCAAAAATAAAGGCAAATGAAAAATACATTTCAAATTCTAAAAAAAGTGTAAAGCAGCCTGGATTGTAGTAAAAAATGAAATAAATGTAGGAAAGGAAGGAACCACTGCCCCACTTTACACTTGCAAAAGCATCCCCAGTGGCCAAGAAAGGCAGTGGTTCATATTGCCGGAAACCAGCGATGGTACTGGCAAGACTGCTGTGGCATAGGAGGAAACCATATTAACTGGAGCGCCAGGTTCTTCTTCTTGGCCTCTAAGTAAGTCAGCCTGCCCAGTGTCTTATACTCCATAATTTTTTCTCTCTTTGTGGAGAAGTACACATTGTGGTGAGCAGGGGGCATGCTGCTGGCTGCAGCTCACTCAGACTGGAGGAGCGGTAGATGGGACATTGGGATGAGTGGACATCCGTACTCTTGGCAGGTGGGGTTGGCATCACAACAGGAGGACATGTGCTCAAACCTACAGCACTTAAAACAATGCATAGATGGAGGAATGTATGGTTTAACATCACACTGATAAATCATCATCTTGACCTTCTCAGACAACGAATCACACTCAAAAGCCAAGATGAAGGCACCAGTGACAACCCTGTTGTCCATCTGATCCCTGCAAATTTGTTGAATGAAATGAACACCATTGCACTCAAAATTAGATCTGTTCTTAGTTGGATTGTAACAAGAGGTCTTTATGAAATATGACACCCTGGACCATATTTAATGTCTTGTGAGATGTTATTGTAACAGTAACATCACCCAGCTTGTCAAAGGCAAGCATTGCCCATGATTGCACCGAGGATAACGTCGTCATGAGGACTGCCTCTGGTCGCATTTTAGACATTCCCTCCACCTCTCTGTACATGTACTCCAGGTTCTCCACAAAGAATAAATATTTCATCACCTTGACAGATTTACTGTCAGACCTACTGCAAACTAGGTATTTGGGGGCATAAGCCTCACCTTACTGACAGGCCCTATGTTCCTCCCATGGTGTGGCCAAAGAAGGGAACATTCAAGGGTTATATGCTGCTGTGTTGAAGCATCACATGATTTTCTGACACTACATTTCTATTACATTTCTTGTTTTATTCTTCATAATGTTAATCTTATACCCACCTTTCAAGAAACTGTCCATTCCATTCAATTTGCTCTTCAACATCCTTTGCTGTCTCTGACAGAATTACTATGTCATCTGCAAACCACAAAATTTTTATAACTTCTCCCTGAACTTCTTGCATTCCTTCACATCTTATTCAATGTACAGATTGAACAACATTTGCGAAACACTGCAACCCTTCTTACTCCCTTCCCAACCAATGCTTTCCTTTTCATGCCGTTCGACTCTTTCATCTGCTGTCTGGTTTTTGTACAAGTTGAATATAACTCTTTTTTTACCTATATTTTATCCATGTTACCTTCAAATTCGAAAGGATATATTCTAGTCAACATTGTTAAAAGCTTTCTACAGGTCTACAAATTTTAAACACATAGATTTGCCTTTCATTAATCTATCTTCTAAGATATGTCATAATGTACTGCCTCCCATGTTGCTAGATTTCTCCTAAATTCAAAATGATCTTCCCTAAGGTTGGATTTCACAGATTTTCCATTGGTCTGTAAATAATTCATGTTATTATTTTGCAACCATTGCTTATTACTTCGATAGATCTGTAATTTTCATGTTTATCTGCACTTGCTTTCTTTGGAATTGGAATTATCATAATCTTTTTTAAAGTCTGAAGGTATTTCCCCTGTCTCATACACCTTGCATACCAGGTGGAACAATTTCTTCATGACTAGCTCTCCTAACAGTATCAGCATGTCAGACAGGATATCATCTAGTCTAGGGAGCTTGTATCAACTCAAATCTTTCAGCGCTCTGTCAGATTATTCACGCAGTATCGTATCTCCAATCTCCTCTTCCTTTTAATTTATCTTCCATTTCTAGAATACTGCCTTCAAATTCATTCCTTTGTATATGCCATCTAGATATTTGTTCCACCTTTCAGCTTTTCCTTCTTTGCTTAGTACTGGTATTCCATCTGAGCTCTTG
This sequence comes from Locusta migratoria, assembly GCA_026315105.1. Taxonomy (NCBI): domain Eukaryota; kingdom Metazoa; phylum Arthropoda; class Insecta; order Orthoptera; family Acrididae; genus Locusta; species Locusta migratoria. Next base: position 169,173,658 of record CM048746.1, read on the forward strand.
ATATTCATGCAGCTGCTTTTCTTGTCTCCAAATGTTTATTTTGCTGTTGGTGTTATCTATCTTCCCCATAATTATATATTTTTCTACAGACTTGTACTTGTCCTCTAGCCACTCCTGCTTAGCCAATCTTCACTTCCTATCAACCTAATTTTACAGCCGTTTGTACTCTCTTTTGCCTGCTTCAGTTGCTGAATTTTTATATTTTCTCCTTTCTTCAACTAAGTCCAGTATCTCCTATGTTACAAAAGATTTTTCTATTAGGCCATGTCCTCCACCTACATGATCCCCTGCAGCCTTCACTACTGTGTGTCACAGATCTACCCATTCTTCTTCTACTGTATTACTTTCCCTCGTTTCAGTCAATCGTTGTGTAACACTCATTCTGAAACTCTTGAGAACCTCCACTTCCTTCAGTTTATCTAAGTTCCGTCTCCTAAATTTTCTATCTTTTTGCAGTCTTGCACGTTTTAATCAACGGTTCATAACCAATAAGTCGTGCTCAGCATCTATACCTGCCCCTGGATATGTCTTACTGTTTAAAATCTGTTTTCAAAATCCATGTCTTACAATTACAAAGGTAATTTGGCTCCTTCCAGGTTTCCTGGTCTCTTCCATTACTACAATCGTCTTTCATGATCATTAAACCAAGTGTTTGTGATGAATACATTGTGCTCTGCACAAAATTCAACCGGGTGGTCACCTCTTTGATTCCTTTCCCCCGTCCACATTCAGCAGCTACATTTCATTCTCTTTCCTTTACTACTACAGAGTTCAAGTCCCCCATCACAATCAAAATTTCCTCTCCCTTAACTGTCTGAATAATTTCCTTTATCTTCTCACACATATCTTTGATCATCAGAGCTAGTTGGCATATAAACTTGCACTACTGTGGTCGGTGTTGGCCTCATTTCTGTTTTTTGCTACAATAAAGCATTCACTATGCTGTTCATAGTAATTTAACCCTGTACTCACCTGACCACAAACCAGGTTCAGCCTGCCATGGAACTTCACTTATTTCCACTACATCTAATTATAACCTACCTGTGATGATGTTGGGTAGTAGTTTGATGTCTGTTGTAGTTCTTGTAGATCAGCACTCTTGGTAACGACTGGCTGAAATATCATGGGACAAAACTAGTCTACTGCAAATAATGTAGGCAACAGAATAGTAGTTCACTGACACTTTCATGTATCTTTAATGCCCAGTTGTCCCCATTATGGCCAGCATACAAGCCTCAACAGTCCACACATCAATAATACAAATTTACACAGTTCGTGTGAGGAATACAAAAGTTCAAGGGGTACATTTAGTGTGGTACGAATATTAAGAATAAGTTCATAATTACGGTAAAAACAACTTTCTACATGACTAACACTGAAGAACTTTACCATAATTGTTCAAATTAGAGTTCAGAGTGACATGGAGTGTGCCTCAGATTAAAGATGCAACCAGACTCGATTACATGGTGCGAAAGCATACTATTTATATCATCAGAACAAATAATGTATTGTTAATTCAATCCATTAAATTAATTATAATGGAAAAGCACACAATTACATGCAACTGGCTATAGTAAAAGGTACCATAAATAATACTGAGTAAATTGATATACAAGTGACTCTTATATTAATAGTATTTCGCCTATAAATACATTTAAATATGTTCCTCAACAACATTTGCAGAATAACTGGTAATTATATGGAAACTACTGAGGGCAAAACTTTACCAACATAATAATCCCTACTTCAATATTATGAGAAGAGAATTTGTCTTAACAGAAATACTATTTAGCATACTATCTGAAATATAAAATACACCTCAGTTATGAATTAATTAATATTTGCTAATGAAACAAATCTCTGAAATGCCAAAAATACAGAATAACTTCAGCTAGTCACATTACAAAAAAGAATAACAAAGGTTTTGGAAAAGAAAATGAAAATAAATTAATTACATTCATACCTATTATTATGCAACACTTGTATCAGGAGGTTCAGTAATGCAAGCAGATGGGAATAAATCCCAACATGCTTCATTACATACCCATTTCTCTTTTCAAATTTTTTAACTTACATACCTGATTAAGGGTTAGAACATTCCATGCTCTGATCCATAGAATGCCTGTTTTGCTTTTCTTGATGATGACATCCTCCTGATTGGTCACCATCCGGAAATCCGAATGGGGGACTATTTTACCTGCAGAATATTTTACCCAAGAAGACACCATCATCATATATTCATATATGCATGCCATCAGGAAATGTAACTACAGTAGTTTCCCCTTGCTTTCAGCTGTTTTCAGGAACTATATGGCAAAGCTCATTAGCTGATGCTACAAGACCAGCTCAGTCAAACATCCAGACTGTTGCCCCTGCAACTACTTAGGAACCAAATGTTTTTCTGCTCTCTCCATAGTACCCTACAGTATGTAACATAATTTATAGCAACACTTGAACCTAGGCATATCTCCACCAGATATAAGAAACATCTCACCATGTCACTCCCAATCCTAAACCCTTACGAAAGAGATCACATCTGTGTCGAAGATCCCACCACAAGACCTGACAATACTATCAACCCCACACTTCCTACTCCACTTCCATCACAAACTTATCCTTCCCCATCAGAGGTTGAGCCACCTGTACATTCATGTGAGTTTAGCAACTCTGCTGGAAAAACTGTGCAGTCATATGATTATCAATCACCTATCTCTGAATGAATGGCCACTGACATACTGTGGCCAAAACTAGGGTGGACCATCTTGTAACACACATGTAAGAGTAACGAGCTCAATTTCAATGACTGCTTTTCATCCTGGACCATCTGGATCCTTTTCTCCACCCTTAGCTCTTCTGAACAGCACACATGGGACTTGTCCTTACATTCTACACTTACACAACCATCCTGGCCTCAACTAAGGTAACATCAACACAGACCAAACCTTAGCCCCCACCACCCTTACAAACTCCCAATTTAAGTCTCACTCCCAACTATGCATTGTCTTCCCTCCCTCTCTGGCCCCTCTTCATTCCACCACATTTTAATGCATCTGTATTCCAAGCTACACCTCACATTACCACATATTGGTACCTTTAGACTCTGCCAGGAAGTGCTGAATATTCTATTCTGTCCCCACCCTTGTCCTCCATTCTTCCTTCACCCATACCCTCCTCAATCATTATTTAAGTAATAATAGGGGTATAGCATCAATAGATGATGGTCATATCTGCATGAGTTGTGTCTTAGTTATTGTGTGAATGTGTATAAGCTCTTTTACTGCAATCGTCTTTTACATTATGTTGTTATTTATCATCATTTTATTGGCACTCCAATCTGGAGAATGTGTGTGGTACAAGAAGTAACGGGTTCCTTACAAGTAATGTCAACATTATTGTTCTTGCCCCCTCAATTATCCCTGTTACAAATAATGTGAATATAAAAGAAATACAATAATTTGGAACCATAAATCAGATAGGTCTTTTACTTTGTGCTCTTTCTACAAATCTAATGTATGAGCTTTCCAACTGCTACAAATCTCTGTTTGTGGTTTTAAACATTTAAATTTAAAGTATCCAAACACTGTAATTGATTATGAAGGTAATTTAAAAGCACAAACCACATTCTCTGATCTATTTGATTTCTTGATTTTCTTCAAATTATATTTCAACTCAAATGGTATTTTTTCTTCCCCATAATTTTTCAAAATCTATTTACTATCATTAGCCACTACTTACACCTAGTTGTTTCTTACTGCTGAAGCATCACTTCTACTGAAGTGGGAGGTATTACAAAAAAAGTTGTGCATCACGGAGGATCTTATTCACAAAATTCAAGAAATGATGTTACGAAACAAAGAAAAGACATCTGCTTTCATCTCCTCATCATTTCAAAATTGATGTCCACTGAGATCCGTTTTCAGCTGACTGAAAAGAAGAAAGTTGCACCTCACAAGGCCTGCCAAATGTGTGAACTACTGCAGCGATTCAAGTGGGAGGTATGGCAACATCATCCATACATTCCCAACTTAGCGCCATGCAACTTTCATCTTTTCAATACGTTCAGGAATGGATCTTGGTAGACAACGATTTTGAAATGATGATGAAATGAAAGTGGCTGCCTCCACGTGGTTACAAAATGCTGGAGGATATTTCTATGCACCCAGAATCGAACAGTTGGTTGACCATTCCGAGAAATGTTTACAGTCTCTTGGAGACCATATGGAAAAGTGAATTTACATTTTATATTGTTATAGCAATGTCGCTTTCATATAGGTAGTTTAATAAATAACCATAACATGGAAGTGAAACTTACATTTTGGTCTGCCTTCATACATATCTCTCTCATAGCAATTAAATGAGAGAAATTGAAGCTCATACAGAGGGCTACGTAGTATTTTTTCCCCATGCATCATAAGAACTAGATCCTAGTACAGTATGTACACCTCATCACAATCACACTGTGACTTCCAGAGTCTTAATGTAGAAACAGGTTTTAAAATAATTACACAGCCATATCAGAAATTTCTTATTTATTGCAGTATTTAAAATACTTTATTTACATATAGTTTCATGTTCCTTTTAGGCTATTAATACTGATAATTGGTGTTTTATTTCATTTTGGAATGAATCACGGTTTCATGCAATATAAACTTATGCATTGTTAGCTTTAACACGTACAACAATATCTTTTTGTATAATGAGAAATTCTTGTGACATAGAATCCACACTTTACAAATATAATAATTAATGAAATTCATGCAAATAATTACATTACTTGACATTACTTATTAATATGTTTTGACTATTTAAAACAACACACACACACTTATTGTTTGCTGTATTGCATATTCACTTGGCTAATGTGCAACGTAGAAACAGTTTCCTACAGCAGATTGGTTATAGGTCATTATTAAACAAAACATAAATGTTTAAATAAGAGTGACTAGAAACCCTTAAATAAAACAATTCCAAAACTTCACGCCAGATGTGTGGACAAATGAAATATAAATGATAATAGGTTTCATACTTTGTTATTAATTCTAACAACCACAGCTTCATTAACATTCCAGCCCCTTACCCAGGCCAGTCCACCGATCCGGCACAGCTAAGAAATAACGGTGCATTGCACTTGTGAAGCGAGCACGGTACAGTTCAGGAGAAACAACAGTTGGAAGCTTTCCTTGGCCACCCAAAATGCCTGATGATTTCACCATGGTCTCCAGCTTCTTATCCCAAGTAAATGTACGAATGTAATCTGTTTGTAGGAACCAAAACAAAAAAAGAGATCAGCATTAGCCAAAGAAAAATATCTTCCATTTAATTATATAATCAGTGGAATGTTACAGTCCATAATTTTGCACTTTTGCACATAATATTGCCACACACACACACACACACACACACACACACACACACACACACACACACGTCATTGGTGATGTTATCTATGCTGTGAAGCAGAAAGACAGGTAACTGAATTATCTACACAGTTTCCAAATTTTTATTGCCACTATTACATAACCCTAAATTAAACCTCTTTTCACTACAGATATGAAATTAACTGAAACTTTGTGAAACAAAACAAACACATGAGTTTCTTCTATTTAATGAACTTAATTTCTATGAATAGAAGACAGGAAGCAGTGAAGAATTGGTAATGACACAATGAAACACATAAATTAAATGAAAATGAAGTAAACTATGATATTTCATTTCCTGCATGACTCAATTGAGAAGCAAACTCCATAGCCATGGAATGAATCAGTAAATGAAATTGTAACACAAGAGGAGTAATAGATAAAGTTAAATATATAAGAATTCTATGCAGACTACAAATCATAATAATAATCTGTACTATATTCCAGGAGTTCCTTGACAGGAAACTCTTCAGTTTAGAAGGAAGAAAGGACAATTAGGGTTTAACATCCCATTGACAGTCTGGTCATTAGAGACTGGATTTTTGGATAAGTATGTGAAAAGAAATCAGATGTGTCCTCTGGAAGGAACCATCCTGGCATTGGCCAGGAGTGATTTAGTGAAATCACAGAAAATCTAAATCTGGATGGATGGAGGTGGTTTTGAACCACTGCCTTCCCATATGAGAGACCTGTGTGATACCACTCCGCCACCTCACTCAATCTTCTTCAGGTTAGAATAGAAAGTGTGTGGATTACTACTAAGGATGTAGAATTCTTGTGGCAGCTATTGAAAATGGATGTAGCAGAATACCTTATGCCTTTCTGCATTAGTGTCAAGGTGGCGGGATCCAAATGCAGATGATTGCTGCCTGGTATTAATTGAAAGCTGCTAACTCCAGGGAATAAGCTGATATTCACACACAATTTAAGATGAAGAATAAACTGGTATTGTTAAAAACAAATGAAAAACGAAAATCCATTTTGAGAGGCCAATGTCAGAATTCCCAGATTACTGATTAGGAGTTGACAAAAGGTTCATGAGCTTATACCACATATTGCTTGACCACTTATTTCTGAATCAAAAATATCCTTTTTAATTATAAGAGTTACCCCAAAATTAACACTATATGCAAGAAGTGAAAGAAAATGAGCTAAGTAGACTACTTTTTTAGTTGAAATATCACTTATTTTAGATACTGTTCTTATGGTACATAATGCAGATTCAGTTTTGAATAAGATAGCTTATTATCCATTTTCATGCCTAGAAATTTAAACTGTTCAATGTCACTAATCATATGCTGATTCTGGGTAATCAATTTTGTAATAGAAATTGTAAAAACTTAGTCCTAATGTTATTTAGTATTAGTTCATTATCTACAAGCCACGAACCTATGTCTTGAACTGCATTATTTATACTGTGTCAGTATTGCATATAACATATTTTACTACTATGTTAGTGTGGCAGCATATGGAAATATTTCAGGTGTATCATTCATATACTTAAGAAACAGTAGCAGGCCCAGAATTGACCCACTGAGCACTCCCCATTTAACTGCATTCCATTGGGACTGCATATCATGGCCCTCTTCAACACTGTGGTGAATTAATTTCTACTGTCAGTTCTTAAAATAAGTGGTGAACCAACAGTAAAAACTCACCTTATTCCACAATCATTGAACTTTGGCAACAAAATGTTTTGATCAACACAGTCAAACACAAGACACCTAGTGTCCATAGTTTTTATTAAATCCATTCAGTGACTTCAGTTACTAAACTGCTTCTAACCAAACTGTACATTTGACAGAAAAATTATGTGAACTCAAATGATTAATAAACATTGAATATTTTACAGCCTTTTCAATAATGTTAACAAACACTGGTGGCATAGAAATAGGTTTAAAGTTATCTAAATTATCTCTTTCACATTCTTTCATAAAGTACCTTCACTACTGAGTACTTTAATCAGTCAGGAACCTGATCATACCAAATGGATAAAATACAAATATGGCTAAGTACTTGGCTAAAACATGTAGAGCAGTACTTTAATATTATGTTAGATACCCCATATTATTCATTAAAATTTTAGTCTTTAACAAACAATGAAATATACATGTTGTAATGTGAACTCAAATGATTAATTAACTTTGAATATATTACAGCCTTTTCAATAATGTTAGCAAACACTGGTGGCATAGAAATAGGTTTAAAGTTATCTAAATTATCTCTTTCACATTCTTTCATAAAGTACCTTCACTACTGAGTACTTTAATCAGTCAGGAACCTGATCATACCAAATGGATAAAATACAAATATGGCTAAGTACTTGGCTAAAACATGTAGAGCAGTACTTTAATATTATGTTAGATACCCCATATTATTCATTAAAATTTTAGTCTTTAACAAACAATGAAATATACATGTTGTAATTCAATAATACAATACAAAGTCATTCCTTGAGGCTCATAAAAAGACTTTCCTACACCAGCAACTTAGTTTTTCGCCACAGCCTTCGTCAAAAAAAAAAAAAGGCGCACACTCTCAGTCATACGATTACACAGGCACCCTTTAGAGACACACAAATGTCATCTCTGGCTGATGCATTCCAAGTAATGCTCTGCAGTTGTAGGATATGATAGGGTGGGGTGTTGTGGGGCGGTGTGTGGTGGGGCAGGGTGGGGAGGGGGAATGTTGTAAGTTGGCTTGGCGATTGATACTGTACAGGCTTATGGAGCATGAAAGCACTGTATGGGTGGAACAAGATGCTACTTATGAATGGAGTGGGAAGCCAGGGAGGCTTGCCCATCAAAGGCAAAGCTTCTGGGTTTGAATCCTTGGCCAGCACACAGTTTTTATCTATCAGGAAGTTTCATATCAGTGCACACTGCACTGCAGAGTGAAACTATCATTCTACCTCAAATACCTTGCACACTAGATGAAACATTTTTGTTATACCTGGCTTTCCTAGTGGTATCTGAATCTTCCCACCAACCACAAGCTTTTCTGAACTACACAGATGGGTGCTATCCTTACAGTACATTCTCCAATCCCAAAATCACCCAGTCCTCAACCAACCTATGATAACCTCCACACTCAACAGTTCCTATCCCATCTATCCTATACCTCTCTCTCTCTCTCTCTCTCTCTCTCTCTCTCTCTCTCTCTCTCTGTCTGTGTGTGTGTGTGTGTGTGTGTGTGTGTGTGTGTTTGCTTTCCTACCTTGCCCCGTCTCCCCACTCCTTTCCTAAGATGCATCTAGTTCCACCCATGTAATACATTCATGCTCCATAAGGCCATATTGTATTCATTCTCCTCCTTCAGGTGTGAACGCTGTTTATAATGAAGAAGGCCATGGCCGATAGCTTAAGTATAGATGCACAACGTACCATTATAGACAGCCCAACAAACAGGGTAACTAAACATAATTAAAACAATTGTTTACAATAATGGCTACAATAAAAAAATTGATAGATGAACTGAACAGTAAAATATGTTCCCACATAAAGTATCAAAATAACAGTAAAGAAAACCACAACACACCTAACAAAAAATATGTGAGCTTATGATTGGTAGGAAAACTGTCCTACAAAACAGCAAATCTTTTCAGAAGAACAGATATTTTACTGTTCAGCTCAAATATTAATTTTGGATTGTTGGCATTATTGTAAGCAATTGCTTTAATGATGTTTAGTTCCTCTATTGGGTCAGCTGTCTGTAATGGTATTTTGTGGATTCTGTTGAGCATTGTTCTGTCTGAAGCACAGGCGCCAACTCCATGGGGCCTGAACCCCCACAAAAATTCATCTGGGTGGAAGGGGGGGGGGGAGCAGAATATCCCCTCCAATAATTTAAGATAATTATTAGTTATATTATGCTTAGTAAAATCACAAAATTATGTTTGTATTTTTTATTTCCCTTGTTTGATGATAGTTACCTTTTCAAATACATTCAGTAATTCTAATCTAATCTAATCTAATCAGTAATGAGTTAAAATAAATAATTATTACAGTATTAAGCAGGTTAACTGAAAATGAGTTGTATGAATCATGATAGTGTTATGGTGCTGTGGGCACAGTTAGAGTTTGTCCCGGTGGGCAAACCTTTGGGTAAAGTCTGGCGCTGGTGGGCCAGTGCTGTAGCAACATCAAGAGGACTGGAGCAGAAGTACCTGGAATTCTTCACCTCACATCATCTTGATGCTTTGAGACATTACGATGATGCATCTATATAAAGCCCTCTCTGCTGTGGCAATCATTCAGTGTGGATAGTTTTGTTCAGTGCATACTGCAGATGTGTTTAGTGTTCCGACTTAAGTGTCTAGTGGACTATTTTATATGTCTACATTTTATTCGTTTACTGGAGTCTCTTAATGTATTGAGAATTAAGTTTGCAATGGATAAATTTGTTACCAAAAAGGCATGCTTGAAGTTGATGATGCTGCAAGTCAAGATCTGACAATTATTGTGTCGTCAATTGCTTTGTTGTCTTCAGGCAAGAAGTGTTCACAGCCAAAACCTGGACAATCTGGTAAGGGAAGATCATTTCAGAAGTATTGGTTGATCAGATATACATGGCTAGAATATGAAGCATCTACTGAAAAACTTGCTTGGAAAACCTGCAAAGATGCAGATGCTAAAAATCTATTACAGTTTTCTTCACTAACCAAATTGAATGAACAGGTAGATAGTGATATGAAAAAAGGCCGTTTAGCTCTTAAGACAATTTTTACTACTGTGCAATTTCTATGCCAACAATTATTAGCAATTAGAGTGCATGAAGATGTAAACTCATTTTTTTTTTCAGTTGTTGGAACTCCAAATGAATGACATTCCCGAGTTTAAAGATTGGTTAGGGTGTTCCATGTATAAGTAGACATCCCACTACATTCAAAAAGAGATCACTGATCTACTAGGAAAGTCTGTGTTGAGAAAGGTATTGGCTTCAATAAAGAAGACTGAACATTTTTCTATTAAGGTTGACGAAACAAGTGATTCTTCGATTCACAAACAAGTATCATTTTGTATTCGCACTATCGAAGATTGCTTTATCATCAACGAAGACTTTATTGACTTATACAAGGCTTCCAACACTGAATCACAAACTCTGTTTAGTATTTTAAAAGATGTTTTTGTTATTCTTGATTTGTCAATGGATTACTTAAGAGGACAGTGTTATAATGGTGCCTTTAATATGAGAGGTAAGTTCAAAGGACTAAAAAAGTTAGTTTTGGGTATACTACCAAAAGCATGTTATGTGCACTGAAGTTCTGAAAGTTTAAACTTGGCAGTTGTAGACATTCTCCACCGTCTTACACCTATGAGGTATATCATGGCTTTAGCCAAGGACTAAACCCTCTGAAGCTGCAGATGTGATATGCCACAGTGCTCCACCTTGCCCTGGGGCCTGCAGACGTTGTTGTCCATGGTAGTGATATTTCCCGTGGACCCTGCTGACGGCATTCACTGCCTGTCCTGGCTAGTACCTGAGCCCTAAGGGCGACATATGCTGCAGCTGGTTCTACTGCCCGTGGGGCTGCAAACGTCAATAGCTCCTCAGGGCTGCTACTTATTTACTGACCACCACAGCATTCTGAGTGTTTAGAATATTTATCAACCAATTCTGAGAAAACTATTTAATGAAAAATTTTCACCTCTTTTGTTTTATTCCTTTTTACACACATCTAATAGTGTGATATATTCGTTTGATAATGATCTCACATTCTATTTGTTATTTGTTATAGTTAATACACTACATCAAATTATGTAAACTAATGCACAAAATGTTGAAGAGTTCGCAGATGAAATATAGCATTGCGTACACTTTGTGTATGGTTGATTTTAGAACATACAAAGCTGCAGATGAAATGTAGGTAAGATATTTAATGTTGAGAACAGAACAATAACTTTTTTTATTTTAAATGTAAATTAAGAAACCCTGAGACTGTTTTTCATCTCAAATACGTCTGTGACATTGAAGATGAAGGTGAAGCAATGAATTAAAATTTTTGAGATATAGGGTGTTATATCCAACAGAAAGACATGGAAGATGTGCGCATTTCTGTCCATTTGGACTTGGCGGCTCTACGAAATACTTGTCATCTGATTTTAACAAAAACAATTTTGTTTGTAGCTCTAGATCATAAGAGTTCACTCTAAATTCAGACTCTCGTGCAGTGTAGCCCAGTATTCAAACAGAGAACATTTCCTTGTCAAAGCAATGTATAAATTAAGAAAACAATTGAGATAACCGATTATTATTATTATTATTATTATTATCATTATTATTATTATTATCTTTGATGATTATTTTCTTTGATTTGTATATTGAATGGAAGGCATGATAGTTTTGAACACTTTTGGGAATTGAGTTTAAAAGGAAAACCATCACAAGTTGATGATCCTTCACTTTCTAGGAATCTAAGTATACCAAAGGAGTATGAAAGAAGCGACCAACGGTTGTGAAAGCTTCAGAAACTTTCCTGGTGGGATAAACAAATATAAAAAATAGAAAACGGATGACTTACCAAAAGGACCGGCTCGTTGATAGGCACAAATAAAATCACACACAAACACACATACAAGCTTTCGCAACCATTGGTCGCTTCCTTCCCTTTCTCCACTCCTTTCTTCCTGAAGAAGTGACCAACGGTTATGAAAGCTTGTATGTGTGTGATTTTATTTGTGTTTGTAGACGAGTCTGTCCTTTGGGTAAGTCATCCGTTTTCTATTTTGAGAGAGAGAGGGGGGGAGAGAGAGGGGGGAAGAGAGAGGGGGGAAGAGAGAGGGGGGAAGAGAGAGGGGGGAAGAGAGAGGGGGGAAGAGAGAGGGGGGAAGAGAGAGGGGGGAAGAGAGAGGGGGAGACAGAGGGGGGAAGAGAGAGAGGGGGGAAGAGAGAGAGGGGGGAAGAGAGAGAGGGGGGGAAGAGAGAGAGGGGGGGAAGAGAGAGAGGGGGGGAAGAGAGAGGGGGGGAAGAGAGAGAGGGGGGAAGAGAGAGAGGGGGGAAGAGAGAGAGGGGGGGAAAGAGGGGGGAAGAGAGAGAGGGGGGAAGAGAGAGAGGGGGGAAGAGAGAGAGGGGGGAAGAGAGAGAGGGGGGGAAGAGAGAGGGGGGGGGAAGAGAGAGAGGGGGGGAAGAGAGAGAGGGGGGGAAGAGAGAGAGGGGGGGAAGAGAGAGAGGGGGGGAAGAGAGAGAGGGGGGGAAGAGAGAGAGGGGGGGAAGAGAGAGAGGGGGGGAAGAGAGAGAGGGGGGAAGAGAGAGAGGGGGGGAAGAGAGAGAGGGGGGGAAGAGAGAGAGGGGGGGAAGAGAGAGAGGGGGGAAGAGAGAGAGGGGGGAAGAGAGAGAGGGGGGAAGAGAGAGAGGGGGGAAGAGAGAGAGGGGGGGAAGAGAGAGAGGGGGGGAAGAGAGAGAGGGGGGGAAGAGAGAGAGGGGGGGAAGAGAGAGAGGGGGGGAAGAGAGAGAGGGGGGGAAGAGAGAGAGGGGGGGAAGAGAGAGAGGGGGGGAAGAGAGAGAGGGGGGAAGAGAGAGAGGGGGGAAGAGAGAGAGGGGGGAAGAGAGAGAGGGGGGAAGAGAGAGAGGGGAGAGAGAGAGAGAGAGAGAGAGAGAGAGAGAGAGAGAGAGAGAGAGAGAGAGAGAGAGAGAGAGAGAGAGAGAATTAATAAAGCAAAATTAAAACAAAAAGCACACAGTAAAGAAAGGGGCATGAATCGGAAGTTAATGTACACTGTGAGGGGTAGGGGGACTGTGGGGCATGAAATGTAGGATGTTAGGTTATCTGAGGTTGAGGCCAGGATGGTTGGGGGACCGTAGGATGTGCTGTAGGGATAACTCCCATCTCTGCAGTTCAGAAAAGCTGGTGAAGGAGGGGAGAATCCAGATGGCTCGGGTGGTGAAGCAGCTGTTAAGGACCAAGGTGTTGTGCTCTGCTGCATGCTGCACCACAGGATAGTCCATATTGCTCTTGGCCACAGTTTGACAGTGGCCATTCATCCTGATGGAGAGCCTGTTAGTGGTCATTCCAATGTAGAATGCAGATCAGTGATTGAAGCCAATTTGGTATATTACGTGGTTCCTTTCACAGGTGGCCTGACCTCTGAAGGGGTAGGAGAAGCTTGTCATGGAACTGGAAAGGGAAGTGCTGGGTGGGTGGATTGAGCAGGTTTTGCATCGAAGTCTTCCACAGGGATATCCCTATGCCACTACTACACCCAACCCCTTACCACGAAAATTTAGAACTGTGTGTGTATATATATCTTTTATTTGTGTCTGTCCACGGCTCAACGTTCATCTTTATGGTGAGTTGTTCCCTATCTACATATTATTATTAACACTCCTTACTGGACCTTCCATTGTTGTTAAAGCTGCTATTTACATACTTTTTTGACTTAAAGTATTAGGCATACTGTATTAACTTTATTGACTCTATTAAAGCATTAACTTTGAGATATTGTTTTTATTTCATGTACCCTGAGCCTCCTTCAAGTAAGTTTAAATTACCTGTTTCACTTATTAACCAAAGTGCTATTACTGCGGTACAGCAATATTTTATATTTTAATCTTTTAATGATAATTTACGATTTATTTATATATAACTTCAGTCTTATCAGATCTGTGTATCCACTGTTCTGTAATGGTTTATAAGCATAATCATTTTGTAAATTAAATCAGCTTTTTACAAAAACATGTTGCATGTCTATGTTTTGTTTCTATTTTCAAAGCCAAAAAATGTATCAGGCTCGCTGAGTTTTCCTGAGTTTCGAGTTATCAAGAGTCCAATTTCGGGGTTCTAGTGTTGATTATATGGCTCTAAAATCGTTAAAAACCTTTAAAACTCACTATTTTCATCTAAAATTTAGAAAATTTCCCAGGGCAAGACCCCCCCCCCCAATATTTTTATAAATTGGTGCCCCTAGTATGAAGACATGTTGTGCTTGTCTGGGTGGCTTGAAGATTTATCTATTGTGGTATCTGTGTTAGTTGCTTTTCTGTATGCTTGGAATTTATACTTAAGCAAGCTATTTTCCCCCTATTGTTTTGGCTTAAATAAAATGTGGCTGGTTGCTGAAATTTTTGAAATAAAGTAATAATCCACAGACAAAGAACTCAACAATCCAATGAAATTGATAAATTATAAAAACTGTATAAGTAAGCAACTATCCAGTTATGTATGAAACCCTTCACACTGACTTGGTGTCATGGAAGAAAAAATTATCTTCCATGAGAGTGTTTGTATAAAATGAGTTGAGTATGTTTTCACAGATATTTTAATACTAACTGATAATATTTTTACAAGAGTGACTCTCATTAAATATGTAAACTACAATATAAACTACAGACTGATATATCAGGACTTAATTACGTACCTATGATACCAACAACAAGTTCCCTCTTTTCTTGATCCAGTCCCACTAGCAGAGAGTAATCCATAACTGACTGAGAAGACAGGAACTCAGTGTCATTATTTATAGCTTGCATTAAGACTTTCTTTGAATGAAGGTGTATGTACAATGGAGAATCACACGCCACTAGAAATTAAAGAAGTATAATATTTTTAAATTATATTTCAGGAGTAATGCATAGCATTTAATAAGAAACACACGTTAATGGTAACAACAAGATAAAAATTAAAAAAAAAATGGAGAACAGTGAAAAAGGACTTACTTTTCAATAAGTTTTCATCAAGCAACACGATTTCACCTTCTTGATCTGTACTTGGATTTACAAGACGGTTACGTACAGATCCTTTCAAATCAAATTTGTGTGTAACTGAGCGTGCATGAAAGAGATTCTCCATCACAAGCAAGTTTGAACGCAGGGCTGCATTTGTAACTGAGTTTCGGAAAACAACACGGTACACTCCGAGAATCTTTCCAAGTAATGTTGGCTGACCTGAATTAAGGCAGCGAGACATGTATGCAAAATAGTTAGGTGCAAATTCGAGAAACACTTGCATTTCAAGCCGAGACATCTCCTTCAATATAAATCGATCATCTGAAAGATATAAAAAACACATTATGAGTTGCTGAGTTTAGTGTAGCCTAAACATTAACACAAAGATTGCAAAAATTGAACAAACTGAACTGCTCTCAAAATCTGTGATAAATTTGTCATAAATTTTCATTTAATATGTTATTAGAAGTTCATCAGTATCTTCAAAATGTTTAAAAAATTGCAGGAAAATAAAACTGCTAGTTAACTCAAAGTTGGAATACATATTATTAATTTCTGCTCAGGTGCCACAAACAGAAGCCTCACTGTCAAGAATCAATAATTATCTTGTGAACATATAATCAGATTTGACAATGTAGTAAAGTCGTTGATGTAGTTACATCAGTAGCTGTTCCAGTTGTCATTGTAAGTGATTCATTAGTCCTATTATTACCTGTGACCAATTTTCAATTGCTTGTAACAAAACAAATGTGAGTGAGCTATACCTTCAATAGTCAGATAATGAAAAGACCAAGTTGAAATGTCAATAATGCAATGAGAATAGGTTGCAACTTACTGTAAAAATGATCACAGAGTTGCAAACAGGCATGCAAAAAAATCTTCATCAGAAAACAAAAGCACTTACACATTCACACATGTACAACTCATGTACACAACTGCTGTCTCCCTCTGCAGTGGATCATGTGACACTTTACCAGGAAGTAGGAGGGGAGGTGAGGAGGAGGGAAGGAAGTGGAGGGGAGGGGGTGAAGGGAAGCGTGGAGAAGGGAGTGGAGGGAGGGGGGGGGGGGAGGACAGAAGTGGGGTCTGCTCCCATCCCCTACCCTATCCTTCCACTCACTGGTAAAAATGCAACTGTAGCAGCTGGTCATATGTGCATTAGGTGTACTTTTGTGTGTATTCTCTTGTTCTGACAAACGCTGTGGCAGAAACTTTAGAAGGTATGTGAAGGTGTGTGTATCTTTGGCTTAGTGACAATCTTTAGGGTGAGACACAACCTATCCACATTATCATTTAACATGTTTTCCAATACATGACGTAGCTTGTAAAGCAACCAGTAACAAGGATGTAGAAGTTAATGACCGAGAAATGCCCCAAATGTGGAAATGGGTGTGTTTCACATAGACCATGTAGCAACGGATAAAAAGTGTCACAAAGAAATTTTGATTGTCAAAGTCCTTTGAGGGGTGAACACCAATTCAGGACATTGTATTACAAAGATAAAAATTAAGTTTATCCCAAACCATCAGAATCCATTAGGAAGGGTAAGTATGTCTCTAGCTATTTACGAAATAATGCACTGTATTCAGAGGGAACCAAGAACACTTCTAGGTGACAAACTGGCAATCATAATAGATTAACTGAAGAACGTTGCTGCAGGATGGAGGTTGAAATCCACCTCTGGTCATCCGGGTTTAGGTTTTCCATGATTTCCCTAAATCACTCCAGGCAAATGCTGGGATGGTTCCTTTCAAAGGGCACAGCCGATTTGCTTCCCCCATCCTTACCCAAAAGTCCGAGTGTTAGCTCCGTCTCTAATGACTACACTGTTGTACCATAGGTGCAACCACAGCGGAGGAGTATCGGTGGAGAGGCCAGACAAACGTGTGGTTCTTGAAGAGGGGCAGCAGCCTTTTCAGTAGATACAGGGGCAACAGTCTGGATGATTGACTGAGCTGGCCTTGTAACATCAGCTAACATGGCTTTGCCATGCAGTTACTGTGAACAGCTGAAAGCAAGGGGAAACTACAGCTGTTACTTTTCCCGAGGGCATGCCAGCTCTACTGCATGAACATAAGATGATGGTATCCTCTCGGGTAAAATATTCTGGAGGTAAAATAGGCCCCCATTCAGATCTCTGGGCAGGGACTACTGAGGAAGATGTGATCATTAGGAAAGATAACACTGGCATTCTACGGATCGGAGTGTGGAATGTTAGATCCCTTAATCGGGTAGGGAAGTAAGAAATTTTTAAAAGAGAAATGGATAGGTTGAAGTTAAATATAGTGGGGATTAGTGAAGTTAAGTGGAAAGAGGAACAGGATTTCTCGTCAGGTGAGTACAGGATTATAAATACAAAATCTGTTGAGAATATTACAGGAGTAAGTCTGACAATTACTAAGAAAATAAGAATGCGGGTAAAATACTATTAGCAACACATTGATCGCATTATCATGGTCAAGATAAATACGAAGCCAACACTGACCATAGAAGAACATGTTTATATGCCAACTAGATCTGTCAGTGATGAGGAGATCGAATTAACATATGAGGAGCTAAATGAAATTATTCAGACAATTAAAGGAGAGGAAAACTTAATTGTTATGGGAGACTGGAATTCAGTAGTAGGACAAGAAAGGAAAGGGAAGGGAAGATAGTAGGTGAATATGGTCTGGGTAAAAGGAATGAAAGAGGAAGCCGCCTGGTAGAATTTTGCACAGAACATAATTTAGTTATAACAAGCAACTGGTTTAAGAATCACGAGAGAAGGCTGTATATGTGGAAGAGACCAGAAGACACCAGAAGATACGAGATAGATTTTATAATGGTAAGACATGGATTTTGGAACTAGGTTTTAAACTGTAAGACATACCCAGGGACAGATATAAACTTTGACCATAACTTATAGGTCATTAATTGTAGGCTGAAACCGAAAAAACTGCAGAAAGGTAGGAAAGTAGGGGATGGGACCTGGATAAACTGAAGGAACCTATAGTTCTTGAGAATTTCAGATGGAGCTTTAGGCAACAATTGATAGAAATGGGGGGAAATAAAACAATAGAGGAGGAATGGGTAGTATTGAGAGGTAAAACAGTGAAGGCAGCAGAGGACATAATGGGTAGGAAGGCAAGAACTACAAAAAATCCTTGGATATCACAGGACATACTAAATTTAATCGATGAAAGGAGAAAATATAAAAATGCAGTAAATGAAACAGACAAAAAGGAGTACAGACGACTAATAAATGAGATTGACAGGAAGTGCAAAATGGCTAAGCAGGAGTGGGTAGAAGGCAAATGAAAGGATGTAGAAGAATGTATAAATAGGGGGAAAATAGATACAGCCTACTGGAAAATAAGAGAGATATTTGGAGATAAGAAAAACAGTTCTATGCATATCAAGAACACAGATGAAAAACCAGTTCTCAGCAAAGAAGGAAAAGCTGAAAAGTGGAAAGAGCATTTATAGAGGCTCTATGAAGGAAATGAACTTAGAGGCAATATTGTAGAAAGGGGAAAAGAAGTAGATCAGGATGAAATAGGAGATACTATACTGAGAAATGGATTTGACAGAGCACTGAAAGACCCAAGTTGAAACAAGGCCCAGGAATAGATGACATTCCCACAGAGCTACTGAAGTCTCTGGGAGGACCAGGTATGACAAAACTGTTTCACCTGGTGTGTAAGATGTTTGAGACAGGCGAAGCACCTGCAGACATTAAGAGAAATGTTATAATCCCCATTCCAAAGAAAGCGGGTGCAGACGGGTGTGAAAACTACAGAACCATCAGCAATAAGTCATGGTTGCAAAATATTAACACGAATTATTTACAGAAGGATAGAAAAGCTGGTAGAAGCCAAATTTGGGGAAGATCAGTTTGGGTTCAAGAAAAATGTAGGAACACAGGAGGCAATACTTACTTTACAGCCTATCCTAGAAGATAGATTAGGAAAGGCAAACTTACATTTCTAGCTTTTGTAGATTTGGAGAAGGCTTTTGACAATGTTGATTGGAATAAACTCTTTCAAGTTCTGAAGCAAGCAGGAGTAAAACATAGGGAGTGTAAGGTCATTTACAACTTCTACAAAAACCAGACAGCAGTTGTCAGAGTTGAAGGGCATGGAAGGAATGCAGTGGTTGGGAAGGGAATAAGACAGGGTTGTAGCCTTTCTCCATTGTTATCCAATTGAGCAAGCTATAAAGGAAAGCAAGGAGAAATTTGGAGAAAGAATTAAAGTTCAGGGTGAAGAGTTAAAAACAAATGTTGTGTTATGCTGACGACATAGTAATTCTGTCAGATACAGCAAAGGACCTGGAAGAGCAGTTGAACGAAATAAACAGTGTGCTGAAAGGAGCATATAAGATGAACATTAACAAGAGCTAAACAAGGGTAATGGAGTGCAGTCTAAGAAAATCAGGTGATGCTGAAGGAATTAGATTAGGCAACGAAACAATAAAAGTGGTAGATGAGTTTTGTTACTTGGGCAGTAAAATAACAAATGATGGCCACAGTACAGAGGATATAAAATGCAGAATGGCAATGGGTAGAAAAGCGTTCTTGAAAAAGAGAGATTTGTTAACTTCGAATTTTGATTTAAGCGTAAAGAAGTCCTTTTTGAAGGCATTTGTGTGGAGTGTCGCCTTGTATGGGAGTGAAACATGGACACAAAACAGTGCGGACAGGGAGGAGATAGATGATTTTGAAATCTGGTGCTGCAGAAGAATGCTGAAGATTAGGTGGGTGGATTGCATAGCTAATGATAAGATACTGAACAGAATTGGGGAGAAAAGGAATTTCTGGCATACCTTGACTAAAAGAAGGGATCGATTCGTAGGACACATTCTTAGACATCAAGGAATCATGAATTTAGCAATGGAGGGAAGTGTTTGGGGTAAAAACTGCAGAGGAAGACCAAGAGATGGATAGAGTAAGCAGATTCAGACGGATGTAGGTTGCCATTCTTATGTGGAGTTGAAGAGGCTTGCTCATGATAGGATATTGTGGAGAGCTGCATCAAACCAGTCTCCGAACTGAAGAGCCCAACAACAACATATGTGAAGTTAAATTATTCATTGACAAGTTTTATTCATTAATTTATGAACAGTTCATTTAGCTACAACAGTGTGATATTTCATTTTTTTTTTTTTTTTTTGCCCAATTTTGATGTTGAAAACCCTAAGCATGATTTTAACATGGGTGTCGTAAATGTTTGTTATCAGTTGGTAAAGCTGGATCTAAATTATTTCTTTTTCTTCTCTATCTTTCCTGTTTCTGTCATTTGTTGGGGTGTGGGCATTAATCAGTATACAGTATATACTATTCTGTACTCCGATTGTTAAAGCTGCCAATCTTGAGGAGTTTGACAAAGAGTCATTCACTGAACATATTAATTTTGAACCAGGGAGCCCATTCAAATTGCTGGACATTCTTAACTACTCTTTTTCCTGGAGGTCCTTTGTACAGATGATATCCTCCAGATTCAAATGGGTCTTGACATAAGTTCTGAAGGTCCCAAAGGGCTGTTATTAGAATCCTTCGTCGACCAATTATACCTGTTAAATGTTTCACCTTGCCAGTTCTCATTTTTGAGATTATGTTTAATATTGCTATCCTCATTATATATGAATATACCAGAATGAGACATGATGATGAACATGTCTATGAATCATCTTCAAATGACTATTGTAATGGGAAGTCAGAAGTAGATAACAGTGAGTACAATGAAGGAGGTCAGGTTGGTCCAACAGTAGATTCACCAGTGTAATGTAATAGTAATTACAATTACATTTCAAAATGGTGTTAGTAAGTGAATAAATAACAATAAAAATGATCTCACTGAATTTTTCACTGCAAAGAAAGAAACTGTGGGAAGTAGTCACAAGCTTTTGTGCAAAGACTATGATACATCTAGTGTTGACAAGAGTACAGTTAGTTGCTGGGCCTGGATGAAGTAAGACAAAGACAGCTTATGAGCTTTTCTTCATTGTAGTTGCATGTCATGCCTGAAGTATTATGGGAATCAGTGAAAAACTGTGAGTAATTGTTGAAAATTTACAGCAGCACTAAATTAGTAAGTTGAAAAAATACATCTGAGGAAAAGGAGGCCTGGGTTTGAATCCTGCCTAGGCACAAAGTTTCAACATTCCTCATTGATTTAATACATTGCCCACTGGCAGTGAATGTAATAAATTCCTTTGTGTCTTGATAAATGTAAAGGACAAGCAGGAATGTAATATCTATCTAGTGACATTATTGCAGTTATTTGTATATCCATGGAATTCTGACCTTCAGTCCTACATGGAAAGTGGTCAAATTAAGTTGAACACACAACACATACAGACATAATTCTATCAAGTGCAGAGACCAAACAGGTGATTCTTACCTCTAGTTTTGCAAAAGCTTGATCCTGATTTCCCACCACGAGCTGCCCACTGAACACATCGAGATAATGACCGAATGAAGGCTTCTTCTCCTGCTGGTAGTACTTCAGCTCTAAGATTTGCAAACTGTTCCACAAAATAAACTCTACAGTAGAAGTTACAGCTTGCATCTTCAAACTGCACCTGAGAAAAGAGTCTTTAGCTATAGTACACCTTACAATACTGTTTGAATATTATAGAGGAAAAATTCCTAAAGGGAAAAATATACGTAAAAAATAGGTGAAGTCCACTTACCAGGCGAAGGAGCACAGGCAGTGATAGCAACAAATAAACTAATAAACACACACACACACACACACACACACACACACACACACACTCACACACTCACACACACACACACACACACACACACACACACACACACACACACACACACACACACACACACACAAACGCAAACTTTCGCAGCCCAGCTGCTTCGTCAGGCAGAAGGGAAGGAGAGGGAAAAGGAAATGATGAGGGTTTTAAGGGAGTGGGTAATGAGTCATTCCAGTCCCGGGACAGGAAAAACTTACCTTGGGGGGAAAAAAGGAGGGTAAACAAATACACACACACCCACACATTTACACAGATGCAAGACGCTTGCTGACTTGTGAGACCATTGTCTCATACATTATGTACTTCTATGAGGTGGAAACATGACACAGTATTTAATGACTGGGGAAGCTGCACACGAAGAAGGCTAATCTATTAAGTTCCTTAGCCTTCCAGCACTTTCACAGGATGAACAGTAAATTCCATGTTTTCCCATGGTGAGCTATCACACTAGGACAATGGCAACCAGGAGAATCTATTGTAGTTCTAGCTTTTCCCTGCTCTAGGAAAGGATACACTTCACTATGAGGCAGCTGGACTCAAATGGTTGCAAGCTACTGGTTATCCTTTTATGTCCGACAAAAACAATCTTGGAGCTGGATTGGGTCTGGATCGACGCAGTGACCATAGCGCAATAGATGTCATTATGGAAGACGACCACAGAGAAAATAAAGGAAAATTTAGCCAGTTCTCTCAAGAACAACATGGTGCAAAACAAAAGTCGGGTGAACAAACTGTCATCATTATGACAGAGAGAGGGGTCGATGCAGATGGTTGCAAAACGTGCCATAATATTAGAATATATATATACCTCCAAAATCTAATTTAACAAGGGTTGAAATTGACTGACTTCAGAAATCTGCAGCAACCCCCTCACCAGGTTTCTTCCAGTGGATAAGAGTAATGAAACTGTTATTCTGAATCAGGCCCCACTATGATGCTAAAATTCAATTAATTCTGATGGAGGTCATGTACTGAAAAATACCATGCGACCTGACCACAAGAATAATGAGAAAGATATCCGATCTTTTTAAGCAGTTGTAGTCTGAAGAGGCTGCCATTAAGAATCTTCTTTCTCAGGTAGCTTTATGGGCTGCCTGAAATTCACAAAAGTGGGGTGCCTCTGTTTCATTGTCTCTACTATTGGGACACCAACTTAAATACTGGCAAAACATCAGGAACACCACCTTCATGACCTAGGTTGTGAACTACCTTTCCCTTCTGTTCCCATCCTTTCTTCTTCCCTTCTCTCCCACCTGACGAAAGAACTGTGTTCCGAAAGCTTGTGCTTTTTGTCCCCTTTTTTCTGTTTCTTCATTTGTGTTACTATCGGTGGTACAGCACAAAGGTAAGTACTGGCCAGCCATTCTATCTCGTTTCAACAATATTTAGACATCTTATTCAGGCACAGCTAAACAATAGGTGAGCAAATGTGTCAGAACTTCCACAGCGGTCGCCAGCACCTGTGACATGCCAGCACTGAACTGCTGTGGCATACTGCTGCACCCAGGGAAGAACAGTTTTCATGATCACATTAAATTCACAATGGAGGTGGAGAAAGACTGTCTTTGCCCTTCCTTGGTGTTCTCTACTGCCGGAAAACCAATGGTAACTGCAGCCACAGTGTCTGTAGGAAGTTCACTAATACGGATTGCAATCAGAATTCACTTAGCCAACACCACCCTTCACAAATAAATGCATTCTGAACACTAGTTCATCACGCAAAAGTCGTGTCAGATGCAGAAAGTCTGCTACAAGAGCTAACCTATCTCCAAAGTGTCTTCAGGGAAAATGGCTTCAGATAGTGCAAGACACAACAAGCCATATCTGGCAATAAAAGTCAGAAAATTATGGCAGAAGAAGAGAGCAAGGATCTTTTTCTTTTCTTTTCTTTTCTTTTCTTTTCTTTTCTTTTCTTTTCTTTTCTTTCTTCTGTGAAACGGTGTCAAGAAATATTAGTCGGCTCCTGAGAAGGTACAACATTGTGTCTGTGTTCAGGCCCCCAGCAAAAATATGAAAGCTGATGAGGCCTGTAAAAGATGATCTAGGACTCAGAACACCAGGAGTTTATAAGATAAGAGAGTGTGGCTGCTGTTATATCAGACGAACTGTACGCACTGTGGAACAATACTGGACAGAACAAAAGAGGTGCTTACATCTTTGCTACCTGGAAAAATCAGTTGTGGGAGTTTTTTTCTTAGAAAAACAACAATTAATTTGTTTTGATGAAACATATTTCATTGTTGAAACTAGAGAATATTAATACTGTGTTATAAGGAAATCCACTGAAATTAAAATATTGGAGAACACCATTCAGCAGGGCGTCAACTTGCAGCTCAGCACTGCTTGGGACCCGAACATAGTGAAGCTGAAGTGGATACGGGATGAAGAAGTGAGCCTTAATGACATCACAGCCAAAAGCAAATGCAACTGATTTGGAAAGTAAACATTACTATGAATGGTGAAGCAGCTAGCTCCAGTGTTGTCACAGCCAGCAGCAAGGCAATGATGATTCAGCAGTCATTCCAATTGACAATGATCAATGAGAATTGGCCAAAAACTAGTGGAAGTCTAATCATTTGATGCAGCTGAGGACTGAAAAGATTTTATTCATTCCTATTGCCGCGAGACCACTCATACATTATCAGTGTACTTGGCCAGCAGTTCTTGTTGCCCGATTGGTAGTGGAGGAACTCCAGCATCTACAAGGACACTGTGCACAGAGTTGGTTCTGAATGTTCCTGTTGTGAGCTTAACTCCACAGTGGTGGGCTGAGTCCAATATCTGCAATGCTGAGGGTGATGCTGAACCATATGCTACACTCCCATAGTAAAGTCATGACAAAACAATGACTTTGTACCAATGCATCAGTGTGGTCTACACCCCAAGCGGTATTTATAAGGCAGCAGAGGGCATTAAGATGCTGTCAGCACTTCTGTTTAAGCTGGTGAATATGTAGAAGCCATGTTATTTGGGCGTCAACCCCCAGTCTCAAAAAGCGTCAAGTTTCCAGTACATTGAATAAGTGGGCATGAACCAAGTTGTGGATATGGGTGGACTGTGCAACGGCAACAGAAGTGCATAACACAGGTCTTGTCAGCAGAGAACTGAAACCTATAAGTGAGAGCCCATGACTGCACGTTGCTTATGTCTCCTTGGAGCTGGTGTTCAGCAACACATGTACTAATCGAACTAAAATATATGCAGAAAGCATAAGCATATAACAAGGGAGATACCAAAAAATCTATTTCTGCTGCTAGGCCATCAATGGCCACTAAAAACAGTAGAACACTCAATAAGAGCCATGGGGGACCCCATTTTTCTGGATATGTAAAGAACTATGTGAGGCACTAACTTGTACACAGGAAGTATGGATAGCTAAAAAGTTCTGGAATAAAATTGGAAGCAAGCTCACTAGTTCCTGGATGTATGAGAAAAGTGCAGTCTGGGCCACTCTGACCAATTCATTATCTTCTCTTTGAGCAGATACTTGCAGTGTTCCAGGTATTGGATGTCACCATTAGCTCTGAATCAGCTGATCCATCTCCTTGCTGTGGAACCATCAACACCATATTGACTGCACATGCACATGCACATGCACATGCACATGCACTAACACCAATTATGCAATCGGGAACATTCACATTAGTCATTTTGAAGTATGTTTCTCTTAGCTGAAAACTACAGAGAGACCACACGACAGTTGTAACGAAGCATGTTTGGCTTTATTTCCACCTGCTTGCGTCACTGAACCTCCTAATACTACTGTTGCATCATAATAGATAATAATATATTATCATTTTCTTTTCCAAAACTTTTATTCTTTTTTATAATGTAACTAGATGAAGTCATTTTCTATTATTTGGTGCAGGAGAAGTTTGTTCAATTAGTAAATAATAATTAATTTGTGCCAGAAGTATATTGTTAAAGTTCAGATAGTATGATAATTATTATTTCTATTAAAACTAAGTAAAGTCTTTTGTCATAATATTAAAGAAGTTATTATTACCTTTCACAAGTAATGCTAGGAAAGTTTTGTCCTCATTAGTTTGTGTAATTACCATTAATTATGAAAGTATTGTTGAATCTATTTTGTTAAATATGTGAAGGAAATACTATTCATTAAATCACTATTTGTATATTAATTTAATCAGTATTATTTATGGTATCTTTTACTATAGCCAATTGTATGTAACTGTTTACTTTTCCATTATAATTAATTTAATGTAAATAATTAACAATACATAATTTTCAGTGACATAGTTTGAATCATATAAATAGGATGTGCTCGCAGCATGTAACAGAGTATTGTTTAGTCAGTTATCAGAGGCAGAACCTGTGTCAGCTCCGAGTATTGCTTATTGTTTCGGCCGCGATCTGAAGCACAAGCCATGCCAGTTTGAACTTTAATGTTGAACAATTATGTAAAAATTCACCAATGTTGTTAGTGTGATAGGTGCATCTACCATGATTAATTAATATTTGTGCCACATTACAATGTACACCTCAAACTTTTGTTATCAACTCATATTATTGATGTGTGGAATGTGTGTGACTGGTATTAACAGTTGTAATTAATGAGACTTGTAAGCTGGCCAATAAATGGGGACAACTGGGCACTAATAATTAATTGTTAAAATGTCAAAGAACTGTAATTCTGTGTGTTGTCTATGTTATTTGTAGTGACTTAGTTCTTGCCCCATGAAATTCCAGCTACCTGCTACCGATAGCAACGATCGTCAAGAACTTCGAGAATCATCAATCAAAGACCAGGTACAGCACACAGTCGAAGTAATTACAAACAAAATAATCCATTTTCAATATTATTACTATGAACACATGTTTGTCTGTATGTCATAATAATCTAATATTTAATCAATCTTCTAAAAACCTATAAAAGCCTACAACTGTACAATTGTTAGTGAATTAATATTTAAAATATTACCTGCTAGAGGTCTAAAAAAAATGAAAAGAAATAAAAATTGATTCCTGTGTGTGTGGGGGGGGGAGGGGGGTCCGGAGAGAGAGAGAGAGAGAGAGAGAGAGAGAGAGAGAGAGAGAGAGAGAGAGAGAGATTCAAACGTTTGCCCATTGCTTTCTTCAACCATTAACCTATCCACTCACCCAATGAAATATTTGTGAGAAGTGGTTCTTTGTAGTAAATGTACCCATGTGGAATTATTACCTCAACTATTTCTACATGCTCAAATGATGATTTCCAATATAAATGATAGGTGAGTTAAAATACAATGGATCTTGCCACCTATAACTGTATCTTAACTATTGTATTGCTTCTATTTGACAATGTAAACACAAAGCTGAAGCTGCACAGGCTGCTGGAGTTAGCAACACTCATGCTTATGAGCTTGGGCATGTGCAATGCTCTGCTCTTGTACTTTAAAATTATTTGGGATGGATAATATTTTTGTTCCCCATTGTACATGTAGGGTTGGAGTTACTGTGTGAAGACATGTGCCCAAATTTCCAGAACTTGAAACAACGCACAGGGAGAGGAATGTAAGGCTTCACGCCACACCAGTGCGTCATCACCTTGACCTTTTCAGGGAAAGAATTATCTTTCAAGGCCAAGATTAATGCAATGGTAGCAACCATAGTGTCCTTAGACTCCCTGTAGACATGCCTGAGAATGTGTACACTTTATATAATAATGGAAAGTCCAGGTTGCAATTAATAATATAGTAAGAACAGTTTACAACTCGCCGCAAAGACGTGGTGACGAGCTGCGACAGGCACATACAAAAGACACTCACATACAACATTGTCAGCTATCGGTCATGGCCTTCTTCAGAAAATAGAACACTCACGCAATCACACAGGCACACAACACAGTCATACAACCATCACCTCCGGTTGTCGCTCTAAGGTGGCATGTAAATCTTTGTCTGACTGCAGGAAAAGATCTCATGAAAAATAATACCCTGGACCATGTTGGATGACAGAGATGGAAACATAGCCCAGATTTTAACAGGTGACTGGCATTCGCAACTGGGCAGAAGATTCTGCCTCTATCAGAAACAACTCATTTCTGATTTTAGACATACCAGCCACTTCTCCAAATTTTTCTTCAAGGTTCTTGACAAAGAAAGGAGGCTTTGTGTACATGAAATATTCTCCTTCAGTTTATGAACATTTAAGAAATTTGGGACAGTATGGCTCATCTTGATCTCTTGCCCAAAATTCCTCCCATGGCATAGCCAAAGAGGAAAATAATTTTGGGTTGTAATTCTCTGCATTAACAGCATACTTTCCACAGTTAGAGCTGCTAGTGACCAAGCAACTACCAGCATTGCCAGATTTTGACCTATTCATTGCTGTTCATTGCAGAGGAGGGGAGGAGAAAGGGGGGGGGGAGGAAGAATGTGTCATAGCAGCCGGAGATGATGGTTGTAAGGTGCCCCTATATTTCTCTAATTATAGCAAAGCAACTTTTATCAGGCCCTCACATGAAAATTGAACTGCCGCTGATTTAATGACCATGCTTTTAATAATGACTCAGAATAATGAAGAGGTAAATTGTAACTGATTGAAACCATTTAACAAGCAAGAACTTCAATTTATTACAGATTTTCACATGAATATAATCACACTTTTCAAAGAACATGACAATAAGTAACCATATGCCCTTATCATTCAATAAATTAATTATTCTGTCCACTTGTAAAGACCTAGTGCCTACTGCGACTGTTTGTTCCTAACTCTCCACTCCAACAACTGAGTGTCTCTCTCTCTGTTTGTGTACTGCTGATACCATACACCAGCGACATTATTATATGAGGTGTATCCACGAAGTAAGTTCTGTTTGGTTACATAAAACAAACTTGTTCAGATACACACAAAATATTTATTGTACAAAAATCCACAACTGTTATATTACTTTTTCTATATGGCTTATGAAATTTTGTAGGCACTTGTCATAACATGGCACAAGTTTTTGTATGCCTTCTTCATAGAAGGTTGCCACATGTGTATTCAACCATGTGGTAACATGTACTTTCAGCTCGTCATCATCATTGAAGTGTTGACCACCATGGACAGATTTTAGGTGTGAGAAGAGATGAAAGTTGCTAGGACCATGGTCTGGGCTGTAGAGAGTCTGATCAAACAAGTCCCACTGAAACTCCCAAAGATTTGTTTGGTCACATTCGCTGCGTGAGGTCAGGCATTATCATGGGAAATTTAACCAATGAATAACTCATAGCATTTTGTCTATAAAACTCGCAGATTTGTCAATGAATTTCCTTCAGTTTAACTTTCTTTGCATGTAGAAAACGAATCACAAATATGATTTCACCCACAGCGGCATTTACAATTACAGCCAACATTATAAATAAGCTCTACAAAGTATATGTTGGCAATAGCGATTTAAAAGTGGCATACATGTCTTCTCCTTGATTCATAGTAAGAGCCATGCATGCTCAGAACTGCAATTGTAGCACTGCCATGGATTGAAAGAGAAACAGAACTTACTTTGTGGACTACCCTCATATAAAGCATGGTCTATTAAAGACATTACACTCCACTCTACACCAGAGATCCTGACACATACTGGTACAATTATTGAATATCCCAGTGTAACCTTACACAGTTGTGTTACTGTTAAGTATGCCTGTGTGAATGCTTTTTATTCTGAAGGAGGCCAGTGGGTGATAGCGTAAGTGTTGTATGAATATGTCCTTTTTATGTGCCTGTCACATGTCATTATACAACTTTGCAGATAACTTTTTTCTATTTCTAAAGATGGCATAATGGCTTGTACTCTTTTACACGTGTCTTTCCATGAATCATCAAGATGTCTTTGTTTTTATTTGCTAATTACATTCTGCCACAAATATTGTAGTATACACTATTTCTTAGAACACACTCATCCTATTTTTACATAGTATGACATATGGTAATGATGACCATAGCAAAAACTAGACCAGGTGAGTCAAAAATAACTGGTTGAAACAAATTACCTGTCATAAGACAGAATAACCACAAAAAGAAAAATACATCAATTTAAATGATTCAAGAGCAGTTAATCATTTATATTGCAGGCAGAACATGTGCTTGGATGTAATACATTAGCAACCAAGTACAATAATAATTTCCATAATGATGACTGCCTCTTGTTCTCAAAACAATATGCTATTCTCATAGCACATGCTCAAAGTTGTAACGGTATGGACCATTAAACTAA
The DNA here is from genome assembly GCA_026315105.1 of Locusta migratoria. NCBI lineage: Eukaryota > Metazoa > Arthropoda > Insecta > Orthoptera > Acrididae > Locusta > Locusta migratoria. Next base: position 169,203,694 of record CM048746.1, read on the forward strand.
CTAACTTTGTCTTAAGGGTTGACTTATTCCAACTACTTTTGGTTCATTGTGTTCCATAAACATATACATTTATTTAAAAACTAAACTTTCAAAGTCATGGAATGTTTAACTAGGACAGCATCCACTACATAACTGACTACAACATGAGGTCTGCGTTTTTACTAAAATTGTTTATTGCCCATTGCATGATTACATCTGGCGAGAACCACTAAATCTGTTCAACTCCATCTGTTATGATTAGCTTGAGGCCCCAATATTGCTAACAAAATAGCAATATGAATATTTAATCATTTGGATAATGTCATGAAAGTTCATTGTTCTACCCAAAAAGCCAAATTAGAAAGCAAAAAAATAAATTCTGAGTGCTGACTACTGTTCAAAATCAAAGTCCACTCACGTCCAAAATATTTCAGACTCCAGTGTGATGGATTCTGCAGCTATGTTCGTCACCTATCATCTCACTCGATTTCACTGCACTCGCAACACATGTCTGCCATCAAGACTGAACTGCCATCAACTGATCCTGAGCAAGTCGTGGCACCTCCTTATGTACTTCATGTGGGGTCTTACCAGTAATATGTCCCTCTAACAAGGTTCAGTGGCTATCTCAGTAGAGTACAAACTTTTTAAATAATGGTTGAAATGTTGATACGACAGTATCATTAGAGTCACACTAAGATTCTAACACTGATAATAACCACAAAATCTTAAGTTTAAACAAATGAGTACCTTCAGCATGACAAATAAGCCTTGGGTCATTGCACAATGAATATTTAAGTAACCACTTAGGTAAAGTGTGTTTCAGTTCTCTTTTCAATGCATTGTTCACAATTACTATGCTCATAAATTTAAACAAATTATGGTGATAAACAAAATAATTTAGTTTACATAAAGACAACATATTAAAATAAACAAAAATAATATATTCTAAAAAGGCAATGTGTTTATGAGACCTGATCACTGCCTCAATGTTTCTGTGTCTGTCTCGTATTAATTGTTATTAACAAATCACTATTGTTCCTCCTTAAAAGTGCTTTATTATGCGCAATATAAATGTTGCAGATAATATGGTTACACCAAACGTTGCGTCTTGAGGAAACCTTTCATTTGAGCCCTCGCTCATTACTGTAGTTCAATTAGTTTAGCCACTGGATTTTTCCGAGTGAATAAATATTAGTTTCCTGGATAACTTTAGATATAAAATTAACATGAATGATGTAAACCCATCATCTGCATCAGTTGTTCTCCTCTTCATTTGCTACTACATGCTAGTCTGTAACTCTAATAGTGGCAGCATAGTATCTAAAAGTAAAGACAATGCTGTTTTTAGATGGGAAAAATGGCAGTTGCAGTTGATGTCAAGTCCACCACATGCTTTCCATTTGTACGCAGCCTGTCAGCATGGTTTCCTCGTGCTCTTGGCCCACCGCATTGATGGGAAACCTGGCAAGGCTTACCTCCTCGCCATGGCCGATTGCACTCCAGATGGGTATTGCACATTGTTGTAATCTCACAAAGTGGCTCCCTTGCACGTTCATTGAAAATGATGTACTCCCATTAATATGTTCATAATACAAAAGTGTAGATGTTTTGTAAAAGACTCACTGTAATTTCTCTACCATAAATAGATACCAGATACCATACCACACAGATTAAATACATCAAATAAACATATACACCTCAAACCTGAATCAAACCTCTATAGCATAACACAAACTGCTATTCGCCAATAGCACAGCACTACTCATATTTACTGATAAAGGAAGTTGTCATACATGTGATAACAATGTTGCCAGATTGTCAGTCTTTAACATCCATTTACTGCTGGAAATATGCTCTGGACAAAATTTGTGAGACATTTTGGTATTACTAAACTGTGAAGAATCATGCTGGGAAGTATGATTGTGAGAATTTTTCTTCACCCTATCTTTCAATGACCTGAAAAACAAAGTGCAGCAGCCGGACATGATGGTTGTATGACTGTGTTGTGTGCCTGGTGATTGCATGAGTGTTCTATCTTCTGAAGAAGGCCATGGCCGATAGCTGAAAATGTTGTATGTGTGTGTCTTTTGTTTGTACCTGAGGCAGCTTGTCGCCACGTCTTTGTGGTGAGTTGTAAGCTGTCCTTACTATATTACTAATTCCAACCTGGACTTTCCATTATTATACAATTTAAGTCAGCTTATGTAAGAGCATTTTCAGGCAACTGAATGTTAGTGAACAGTAACATTAAGTTTTGTATTTTCTTTACAGATTTGTATTTAATTTCTTGGTCTTGCAGCCTCCATCTCAATTGAGGTAATTTGCAGAATTATTTCATTTCCATTTGGATAAGCACTGTAGATGACTTTATAACAAATGTTGTAAAAAGAAATCAGAGATCATTACAGGCAAGGCCAAATGTGACGACAAAGATAAAAATAAAAACTGCTATTCTTATTGACCATGGTGTAAGCTGTAACTAAGTACCAGTCATATTAATTTCTCAAATGAAGAAGGGTCTTACTTCAATGTGTTGTGAAGGCTGTGATTTAGCAGTCTTGGAGTTAGGAGATGACTCTTCTTGCTGTTCTACAGAGTCTCCTGGAACTGCCATGGTTGTATACTGAACACCATCCAAAACACCACCTTTATTTGGACCACTGTGGGAAACAAAAAATACCTATATTTGAAACTGAAATAAAATAGTTAATCCTGATATTTTCAAATATTTGATATATTGTGTGATAATTTTGTCTGGAGTACATTTGTTCTTTAATTGTGTTCATGATAACTAAAACACTAATTTCTACATAACAGTTGCAGTCATTAAAAGTACTCCAATAAGTAAAACAATTACAGGAAACTCTAGTGAATGCAAGTTCAAAGCAAATTACATTAGTAACTGATGGGCATAGTGTGGCAAATCTATTTAACAAGTACTTTATATCTGTTACTGATAGTATGGTATTGTCAGGGTCAGTAAATAATGCCCTAAATACCTGAAACTAACATTTACAAATAACTTCAGGTACACAAACATGTCAGTCATTTCACCACAAGAAATATTTTCCACAATAAAATATTTAAAAAAAATCTGCCTCTGTGGTCCAGTGGACAGCGTGGTGGCTTGCGGAGTATGGATGTAGATTTAGAAGCCTCTTCATAAAAAAAAAATGCCTCTCATTATATTTATTTCTTAATGAAATGTCTCATAAATAATATGTCCGTTTTCCAACATACAGCTCAGTTCATAAATACATAGGAACAAAAATGATCTACACAAGGACTTGAAAGCACTTACTCTGGTTCAAATGGGGTCCACTACTCACCAACAAACATTTTTCAATAATTTACCAGCAACTATTAGAAAATTAGCTACAAATAAAGATCAGTTTAAGAGATTCTGAAAGACTTTGTAGAGGCCAACTCTTTCTACTCCAATGACGAATATTTAAATATTTGATTAAATAGAATAAAATGATGTATGCATCAGTATTCATACTATTAGTATTATTATATTATTAGCATGCAAAAAAGAAAATAATAATAAATAAATAAAAAATGAGAGAGAGAGAGAGAGAGAGAGAGAGAGAGAGAGAGAGATTGACATGTTTCACATCCACGAGGATCTCCTCTACATGGATCTATGGAATGAACAACTAATCTAATCTCAAATCTCAGCACTATGCAAATAAAAGATTATAGAGGAAAAATTACTAGCAGGAAAAATATATATAAAAAGTTGATAAAGTTTACTTACCAGGTGAAGGAGCACAGGTATGTGACAGCAAACATAAATAAGACAAACACAAACACACACACAAAAGCAAGCTTTCACAATCATTTGTTGCTTCCTCAGGCAAAGAGCATCTGTCAGATGCTAAACTAATTAAGATAGGAGTCCCACAGGGGAGTACATGAGGCCCAATTCTATTTTAATATATATAAATGACTTCCCAGAAAATGTCACTCATGGAGACAAAATTCTGTTTGCTGATGGTAGCAACATCATAATTACAGGCAAGACACATGAAATACTGCTGAATAAAGCTGATAACATGTTTAAAGCTGTACACAGACGGTAAAAGGCAAATAAAGTAACCATTAATATCACTAAGAGCCACAGTATGAAATTTGCTATAAATAAAACAAACAATATTAAATTAAATCTAAATGGTGACTCCACAAACTGGGTAATGAACACTAAATTTTTAACGATGGATTTAGGTAATCAACTGCAATGGAGAGAACATACCTCAAGGATAGCTAAAAGAATTCCATCTGCATGCTATGCTTTGAGGGTACTAGCATCTGTATGCAACAGTAACAGCCTCAAAGTGACATATCATGCATACATTCATTCACTCCTTAGATATAGTTTAATCTTCTAGGGTTCACACAGGCCGAACATTTAAAAAAAAATTAATATTGCAAAAAAGGGCTCTTCGGATAGTAACAAAATTGAACAAAAGGGCTCACTGCCTTGAATTGTTTCAAGAACTGGGTATATTGACTGTTCCTTGTGAATATATTTTCCAAACAGTAGTGTATGTGAGAAAAAACGTACATCGCTATGCCACAAACAGTGCTAAACATAATCATAATACAAGAATTAGGGAACACATGCTCCTGCCCAGAAAAAACAAATTGAGAACTCAAAGTGATTACCATGGAGTAAAGCTTTCCAATAAGTTGCCTCATGAAATTAAACAAATAGATAATATGTTCAGATTTTTAAAAAAACTGTCAAATTGTTTCTCAAAAAGCTATTATAAAATAGAAAACTATTTCAATAGAAAATAATCAGATGGAGACTTTCCTAGTGGGAAAAATATGTATAAAAATAAAGACTGTTTGACTTACCCAACGCACAGGTTCGCCATTAGAGACACAAAAAAACACAAATAAAAACACACACAAACATTCAAGCTTTCACAACCATTGGTCGCTTCTTCAGGAAAAAAGGAAGGAAGGAGAAGAGAAAGGGAGGGATACGAGTTTTAAGGAAGTAGAAAGGAGTACTGCCCTGCACCTTCCACAAGAATCATACAGCCAAATGGTGAAAAAGATGAAGGATATAATTGAAAGGCAGTGTTTTCCAAATACACTATGTTAACGTTGACTAATACAGAGTGTGTACACTGTTTATATTTTCACTCAGACATAGACATTTCAGTATTGTTATGCACTGATCAGTGGGAGTTTTGTTGCTTAGTTCCAAATATTTTCTTGAGAGCCTGGCTTCGCTAGTCCAGTTAGACTTCGATAGAAGATCACATGTAATTTTTATGATGTTGTCACTGAATATTATTTTCATTGCTGTTATGTTTGCTTGAACACAATATTTTCACTTTTGGAATAAAAAATATTTAATCGTGTCTTCATTTTGTTGTCGTCTGTGATTGTACCAAAGTGGCACAGACAACTGCAACCGGTATACAGCCTCCATTTGTGAGGATACAATTTTATTCAAATGTTCAAATGTTTGTAAAGCTTATGACACTTAACTGTGGGATCATCTATCACCTAAAGTTACAAACTACTTATGAATTTGATTAATGATGGAAATTCTCCTCAGAGATGATAAATTATTTTTCAAAAGAGATAGATTGGCTGGCCAGTACTTACCTTTGTGCTGTACCGCCGATAGTTACACAAATGAAGAAAAAGAAAAAAAAATGGGACAGAAAAGGTCAAGCTTTCACAAACACAGTTCCTTCCTCAGGTTGGAGAGAAGGGAAGAAAAAAGTATGGGGACAGAAGGGAAAGGTAATTCACAACCTAGGTCATGAAGGTGGTGTTTGAAGAGTGTGGAAGTCAGAGATACTACCTTATACCAAAAAATGACAAACATCCATGCCCGAGGGGGGGACTCGAACCCCTGACAGAAAACAGCCTCACACATCAGAGCATAGCACCTCAATGTGCGTGGACACTCCGCCATGACTATGATTTTATTTTTGCTTTCTATACATATTAATGTATGCAGCAAATACACGTACATGGCAGTATAAATGAAACATTTATTGACACCTTGTAAAAATTTCCAGTTACTCTTGACCGCAAACGAAAAAAGAGCATCTCTTACCATTAACAGTATTTCACATAAATGAAACAAATCACATGAAGAATACATTAACAAATATAAAAAATAGAAAACGGTTGACTTACCTAAAGGACCGGCTCGTCGATAGACACAAATAAAATCACACACAAACATTATTTCTGTCTATCGACAAGCCGGTCCTTTAGGTAAGTCATCCATTTTCTATTTTATATATTTGTTTATCCCAGTAGGAAAGTTTCCTTCTATAATTTTCATTTCATCAAGAAGAATACATTAAGTTTGAATAAGTATAGACAATATCTAACATAACCCTTTAATTCATGACTGACTATTTGAAGCTATAAAAACTACCACAATTAATGTTATAGAGCGTATTTACTGAGAAAAATATTGGGAAAAAATTTCCTTAAAATTATTATGCGCTACAAGCAACATTAAGTTCATAGCTGGTCAACTACACAGGGTGTCCCAGTTATCTTGCTCACCCAAAATACCTCTGGAACAGCAGCAGCTATTGTAAAATGACTTTCACGAGTATCAATTTAAGACAGGCTCATAAGTGTAAATATTTTTAAACATTGTAAAATGAAATCATGTGTTTTTTTTAAAACAAACTTAAGAGTTTTTAAATGGACACCCTGTATTATTTCATCAGCAATCTATAGCACGACTTTCACATAAACAATGGCATTGATTGCATCGCAATATGTGACAATTACATCCTGTGATATGGGAAGCAAAGTTGACACCAGAAATAGAGGAAACGTGTGGCTAGCCCATGTCCTTAGACTCAGTCGTGAGTCTCGCTTAAGTGTCATGATGTGCTAGCTGCGATCTTCATGTACTTCAAATGTCAATTTCACTTCAGAATATCTTGGGATGTAATTGTTGTATTGCAATGCAATCAATGCCATTGTTTATGAGATTTGCAATACTATAGGGTGTCCATTTAAAAACTCATACATTTGTATTAAAAACACATATGCTATCATTTTAGAAAATTTCAAAATATTTACATTAATGAGCCCTTGCCTTACATTAATATCGGTGAAAGACGTTTCACAATAACTGTTGTTGTTCCAGAGGTATTTAGGGTGAGCAAGTAACTGGGACACCCTGTAGAGTCCTTCCATGATGTACCAGATGTAGTAAATGTACTTATTATGCCTCTCATCTTTCCAGAAAGTAACTCGTAATTCAACAGTAGTATGTGATTGACTACTTTTACATGGTAAAGGAGGAATACTAATGTAGGAGTAACTCATGCAGCTAACTGTTGAAATCATTCAGTAGCACTCTGCAATTTATAATTTCTATGACAAGCTACTAACATATGGAACACTAAGTATACAAGCAGCTAACAAATGAATTTGTGGTGCAATGTCTATCAGTTTGAGAGATAATGGGAAAAATAAGGTATGTAGCTGATAAGGTACACTATGCATTAAAATGATTTCCAGTCTATGGTGTACAGCAATCAGTGAGAATAAAACAATCTGCAATCAAGACAGCTTTTTTCTGAGGGAATATCTCTGCATTAAAGGGTTAAGAGATAAGAATGACCAGCTGAAGTATGAAATTAAAGTGTAAGTAGAAGATATCTACACTGGGTGTGTACTGTATCCATCCGAATGGTGAAACTCGAGTGTATAAAACTTCTGCAAGGAGCACGCGACCGCAGCAGCCAGTCAGCTGACAACAAAGGGGAGGGGGGGGGGGGGGTAATGGCACGGCGATCTGGCATCGTCGTGAAGTGCTCTCCATCTCTGTCTGTGCAGAATGCTTCACTCAGCCACCTTCCTATCTGCACAAAGCTCTAGTGTGGGCTTATACTTATACTGCAGTATTTTTGTGAACATTTTAATGCTAAACCAAATAGGGATGTCACCAAGATAATCAGTACCATCATTCCTAAATTTGAAAAAAACAAGATATTATGAATCCTAAATTATCCAGAATTCTTATAATATTACATTCCTTAACCCTGTATTGAATTTCAAGCACCAATTTACAATACAAGTGTTGTAATATATGCTTTGGAATGGCATACAGGCTGTGCCAACACACAATTAAGGTGTCTTCTGTCCCCACGGTCTAATAGGCCGTTAAGATATACAATTATTCACAGAATTTGCCAGTACCTTCAAGTCCTGCCAGTAAATACAGGATCAAAGAAAAGCACATGTAAATGAAATGCAACATGCTTTGTTCATTTTCCAGTGGGTTTTATCAAATTATGCTGTGGTTATTTTAGTACTCTACTTAAGGAATACAACTGGCACTCATAATAGGAGAAGTGGTCCTTAAACACCTTTCACCCCAACTACTGTCACACATCTTCAATCCAGTGCAAATAAACATGTTTCCTTGAATTAAATTTGTAGCCCAGTTTTTAGCACATTCCTTGAGCACCTATATTTGGACAGCTGTGATTCCACTGTCTGACTGTCCAGGTGGTGTAGTGGTAACAACTGGACTCCCATTTGTAAGGACAGTAATTCAAATATGCCTCCAGCCATCCTGATCAATGTTTTCTCAGATTTCCTTAAATCACTCCAGGCAAATAATGTGTTGGTTCCTTTCAGAAGGCATGGTCGGTCTTCTTCCTCATCCTTAAGTAAAAAACAATCTGAGCATGTGCTCTGTATCAAATGAGCATTATGTCAATAAGATATTAAACCTTGAACCTTCCTTCATTCGTTCCTTCCTTCCTCCACTGTCCGCTATTATCACTACCTTCATGAAGGCTACAATATTGATCTTGCCTTTCACTCATCTTAGTTAATTTGCAGTAGTTCTGGTTTGTAAGTTCTTCGTCCCATTCTCTAATTTCCTTATCCAGGATAAGGTTAAAGGTAGTGGTAACAGACTGTTACCCTGTTTCACAATGACCTTAATCTCAAAACACACCACCAATAAATTTAATTTTCTATGTTCTATTAGAGTTGGCTTTTTGGATGACATTCCTGTGGTTCTAGGACATTAAAGAGGGACTGTCAATCAATTTAATCAAATGCCTTCTTGAAGTCAGCAAATGTACAGAGAGCTTCAAGTATCCATTCATTTAATGTTTTCAGATTGAGGAAAATTTGCTCAGTGCAAGATCGCCATGCTTGAAAGTTCGCTTGATATTACCCTTTCTTGTGTTTGAGGGATTCTTGAGTTCTTTGGTGAAGAAGTGACATAATTTACCAAAATTTCACTATGGTTAATCACAGCAAACTTGTTACCTTTCTTAAGTATTGGGTGAATTAGTGCATATTTCCAGTCTTCGGTCAGGTGTTCTGTTTGCCACATCTATATTAGGATCTCTTCTAGAGTTCCACAATCATGCCATCTTCTCTAAATATTATGTTGTTTTTGAATATAAGGATTTAATATTTGATGAGTTATTCAGATCCAGGGTGTATGTACATATTATTATCTTTGGAAAATCTTGATGGTGATCCTGGACAGTGATGGTAGTCCTGGACAGTTGAGTAGCTCAGGGAAATACATAGCCACCTCTACACTATTTTCTTGTTTAGTCAGCACAAGTCTGCCTGTTGTTTTTTTAGTAAGAAGAATTTTTGTGGGCTGCATCCACATATCTTTATATCTTTCCTTCAAATGTGTCATAGAAGTCTTGGTTGTTATATTTCTGAAATCTTTTTTTTTTTTTTTTTTTTGAGCACCTCTTTGTTTGAGTGATTAACTTTGCAAGTTGTTCTCTGGCCTGAAAAATATGTTGAAGTATATATACATTCACTTTCTGTTTTTATGAAAGTCTCTATTTTATCCATACAGTGATTCTACACAGGAAAAGCAAAGTCTAAAGAAAATTATATTCTGATAGGACAGTTCACAACTCACTCCAAAGAAGACATGGCAGCGAGCTGCAACAGGCACATAAAAGAGACACACACATACAAAAATTTCAGCTATTGGGCATGGCCTCCTTCAGAAAATAGGGACATTCACGGAATCACAAAGGCACACAACACAGTCACACAACCGTCATCTCCTGCTGCCGCACTTCGAATCACGCTCTGTGGTGTGGAAATAGGGGAGAGTGGATAGGAAGGTTGTGTCACAGTAGTGGGGATGGTTACATCACAGCTTTCCAGAGCATGTACATATCAGATGGGATGAATGAGATGCAGGTTAGGAATGGAGTGGGGAGGCAGGTGAGAGGAGGAAAATAAAATTAATGCATGCCGCATGCACACGCGCACGAACAAACAACACAAAATAGGAGAGGTTAAGGATAGAGAGGTGGGAACTGTTGGGTGTGGAAAAAAGGAAAGTTATCGCAGGTTGAGGCCTGAATAATTTCGGGATCCAAAAATGTACTGTAGGGATAACTCCTATTTGGTTGAAACCCAGCCAACTGCCACAGGGATCATATCCCTGGCATGACCTCTAACCAGCTGTCCATTAGAATGAATGGCCACCACCAAACTGTGACCAAAATCAAAGTAGCCCACCCTGTGACACAGCATGCAGTGGAGTATATGCTTCATTTCAATGGCTGCTTCACAATCCGGACCTTCTGGATCCCCCCACCCACCACCAGCTTTCCTGAACTGCACAGGTGGGAGGTATCCCTACAGTATATTCTCCGATCCCAAAATTATCCAGGCCTCAACCTACGAAAACTTCCCTCTTTTCCCCCCACTCCATCCCTAAGCTGCATCTCATTCCTCTCACCTAATATGTACAAGCTCTGGAAGGTTGTGCTATAGCCATCCTCACCACCATGACCCCCTTACTATCCCCCCCCCTTCCCTCTCCTATTTCTACATTACAGAGCATGATACAAAGTGTGGTTGCTGGCAATGAGGATTGTGTGAATGTGTTGTGTGCTTGTGTGATTGCGAGAATGTTCCTATTTTCTGAAGAAGGCCATGTCCGATTGCTGAAAGTGTTGTATGTGTGTGTCTTTTTTATGTGCATGTATCTGCTCGTTATCAGGTCTTTGCAGTGAGTTGTAAACTGTCCTATTACTATATTGTTTTCCAAATGAGATAGATTGGCTGACCAGTACTTACATTTCTGCTGTACCACCGATAGTGAAACAAATAAAGAAAAAAGAAAAAGAACAATGTTTCAGAACACAGTTCCTTCTTCAGATAGGAGAGAAGTGAAGAAAAAAGGGATGGGAATGGAAGGGGAGGGAGGTCATGAGGGCAGTGTTTGAGGAGTGTGGAAGTCAGAGATACTGTATATTAGTACTGAGCCAACCAGAGAGGATATATATGACCAAAGAGGAAAGATAAGCAGTAAAGAGAAGAAAAGATGAGTGAAATGAATGATGCTGAGGGGTGGAGGAGGGGGGTTGTCTAAAATGTTTTTGATTAACAGGGAAAGATGGAGAGAGAGAGAGAGAGAGAGAGAGAGAGAGAGAGAGAGAGAGAGAGAGAGCGTGTGCGTGTGCGTGTGTGTGTGTGTGTGTGTGTGGTTTGTGGTTTTTTTCTATATATATCTTTCCATCTTTCCTTGTTAATCAAAAACATTTTAGACAATCCCCCTCCTTCACTGCTCAGCATCAGTTGGTTCACTCATCTTCTCTTTACTGCTTGATCTTTCCTCTTCGGTCATATATATCCTCTCTGGTTAGCTCAGTACTAATATACAGTATCTCTGACTTCCACATTTATCAAACACCATCCTCATGACCTAGGTTGTGAATTGCCTTCCCCTTCCATTCCCATCCCCTTTTTCTTCACTTCTCTCTTACCTGAAGAAGGAACTGTGTTTTGAAAGCTTGTCCTTTTTCTTTTTTCTTCTTTTGTGTCACTATCGGTGGTACAGCACGAAGGTAAGTACTGGCCAGCCAATCCATCTCTTTTGAAAAATAATTTATTATCTCTGAGGAGAATTTCCATCACTTATCGACTATTACTATATTGTTAATTCCAACCTGGATTTTCCATTATTAGAAAATTATATTCTTAAACTAGTAAGTGGACACCAAAGGCAGACTTTGCAAGGTCCCACCAAAATTCCTTAACCTGCCCTGAAAATAGTTGTTGGTAACAATCAGAAACAAGCAAAATTGTTGCAAACTCAAACATGGACTTCTGACTTACATCAAAATATCAACTTTCAATATTTGTCATGTTGAATACAGTTATGATCATGACTAACAATGAGTATATTGCACATGTGCTGTTCATGAAAAAATAAACTGTGCAAGCTGCAAGCTTGTCTACCATTTGCATTTCTAGCAGTGTTTCCGTACTTTCATGCAACTCTGTATGTCTGTTAGACAAAAGGGTCAGTAATAGTACACACATTTAATGGCAAAGTTTGTGTCAAAAGCAACAGTTAAAAGAATGAAATTAAACCTTTGTTATATATACATGTACATATTTGGCCTCTTAAACAGTAAACACACAAAAAAGCTGAAAGCAGAATCCATCTACTATCATTGGGGAATGCTCTAACTGATTTTATCTACAATACTGTCACAGACCATGCACTTTGAAAGGAGGTAAAAAAAGTAAAATAAAAGCCACACATACACTCACACAAAATCTTATGAGGCAGAAGTATGAACAAACCTAGTAGATGCACCACGCAAGAATGAAAGGACTCCAGAACGTCGTATTTCAGATGACTGTTGACCATTGGTTACAGTATCTCGCTCATTAAGTGCACCAGTAGATTTCCTCTTGTGTACAGGACTATCATGTCAACACAATATTGAATATTATCTCATACTATAATTAAGAATGGAGGCAATAAATGGCAAGACTGAAGTTTTAGTCAATAAAAAAATTAATAGTAAGAAATAATGCTGTGCCATGTGCAAATGTCACAAGTTGTTATGTGTATATTTTTAACCAACACAACAATCAATAAGAGTATAGACCTAGAAAACTTACTTTCTCATTTCTGTCTACAGTACTGCCTCTATAGAACAAACAGATAGTTATGTCTGGACTCTATACAATGTTGTTCACCTTTAGCTATCTAGTTGGTGTTTCAAGTGTGTGATACTCATTGTGAGATTGATCTTAGTTATCACAGGAAGCCAACCAAAGATGTAACATGAATGTGACACCTACAAGAGTTTTATGGCATGCATGGGCTAAATTTTCACTTACAAGGAGACGGCACGACCATGGGTTGGGGATTTGTCCAAAATTTTGTGTGGTGAAAGAGGACCCCAAACACCTCAGGTGGTTAAAATAGTAAGATGCACTACTCGGAAAATTCTGAGAAACTCGATCTGAAGTTTCTCACATGTTTATGAGTATACAATGTTAGTTCACTGCCGAGCCGTCATCTAGCCTAGATGGTTAGGGCTCGGACACTCATGCCAGATGTCTCGAGTTCGATTCCTCCTCCAACACTTTTTTTTCCTGTTTCATTTTCTTTTGTTATTTCACCAATTATTCAGGATTCAGAATTATCTTTAACAAATTAGTTACAATATTGAATAAAATTATTGTTTTTTTGTCCAACCACACAATTCATGGTGGTGGGTTTCCCATTTTTCATTGTAACATAAATGAGGAGCAACATTGGGTTTTCAATCAGAATAACAAAGTCATTTGGGAAACATTCAATTTTTATACATGTAGTAATTATGAGCAAGAACTGCAGTGTAATTATCATAAAAACAAACAAAGCAATAATTTTTGCAACATCTTGCACAACATATAACAGCAGATTTTTTACAATCACAGGGAGTTTGCAATAAATCTGTACAAAAACATGCCCCATTAACATTTACAAAAATACTTCTAGTTTCTGATGATTTTGAGGCAAACCAGGAATATTGAATCATGTCTTGAAATATTGGTAATGATAATTGATGGTGAATTATAGAATGAATTTTTATAAATCTTCCTGGGAATTAATTTCATGATTCTCCTGTAACAATGCACTGCAATTTTGCTAGTGCTTTACAAATTTTTAACTTGCTGTAAAAATAAATATCACAAGATTGCATCAAAGATGTGCATTTTGGAGGTATGACTTTTACATACCAAGTTTTCATCATCTTGAAAAATTGCATCATGTATCTCCGGATTCGTTTGACCTCCCAAAGAGTCAATGAGAAGTAAAAATTTATTCTCCCCATTGTAAGCTTTTAAACATTTCCAGAGAAAATCCTTGTATAAAACTGTTGTTAATTTTCCGGACTTCGATGATGACATTCGTATAAGTATTGGCATAGCCATCTATTAATATGAGAATACGAGGTCCGAAATAACCAGGCGCTTATTGTAAGCATATGAAGACATGGGGGAGCATTTTTCCAGATAATGTTATTTAGTATTGTACTGTGTACGAATGGGTCACTTTATTCAAATCCTACTTTTTCACAAAAACTGTTTTACTCCCTTTTTCAGTGAGAGTCCTGTTGAAAACAGATTAATATTGGCATCCTGAAACAATAGTATTTTTAATATTAAACAATATTCAAATGGGTATGCAAATATCTTTTTCTATTATTAAATTTGAATTGATATATTTTACAATGGCAAAAATATTTTGTAGGCAGAAAACATGTATTTACCTGTTTGGTCAGTATTTATCACATAATTCTCATGGTATTGAGGGATTAAACAGCACGTCTGCCAACAAAAAGTCTCTGCAGATGCCTGGATGTCCTCCATTGATGCCGCTTGTTTTCTCAAAACCAGTTTCGTGATCTTGCATTGTGAAATTCTGTGCTTCTGTTTAAATACCGTGACCCATCAATCAGATGCCTTGAATTTGAAATCGATGAACTGTGTAGCCACAGCCAATGCCCATTGCTGTAAATTTCTTGTAGTGACTTGCTGATATTGCTGTCTTGCTTCCACAAAACGGTCATAGGTCCACAAATCTATTGCCTCAAATTTATCCATCCATGTACAACTATTTTTTATATCTTCCTCCCATTGTGAAAAAATATGCTTCTCTCTTCAATTGGCAGCATCCTTTTTATCACAATATCACCAAGGACCATGTGGGGTGCACTTTAGCAATATTCACAGGTTTGACCTTTGTAGACACTGGAAGTCATGTCACTTTTAAATCTTTTCGGTGATGGTTTATATTCGTCTGGAAATGAATCACTTTGTGGAACTTCAAACTGTTCATCATTCTTCTCAAATTCTTCACAATCCTCACGAGTGTGAATTAATTACTCTTCAGTTATGAATGTTTTTTCACCCAAAAGTTCCAATGTATTATTATGAAGTTCTCTGGCCAATTACATAGCATCATGAGAGATTTCTTCCAAAGATGTCGATGCATTTAAATTATTTTCCATCGACACCACTGTGTCCTTCAATCATAATTTTGATGGATTACTATAAATGAATTCTTCAGAAATTTCTTCTCCCTTTCCAGATGAGTCAGCAACTTCTTCAGTCAACATGTTTAACCTCGGATCAGAATAACATGTTGAAATTTGAAATGGGCACATCTGATCACAATGAAATCAAAAGACGAACTGCCATTTACTTCTCATGGCTCACACACAGTCCTATGCAAGGATGAGCATTATAATTCCAAGGGGACCCTTACAAAGCCCATTTAAACCTTGAAACCCTATAAAAAGAAATAGAACAACAAGCACATATATTTTTCAGTGATTGAAAAACTTGACATTCTTGATCTAAAATAATGTTTTGAAAATAATGTACGTATGAGACACACTTTGAATAATTGGTGGAATATCAAAAGAAAATGAAACAGAAGAATAAAAAGTGCCACAGGAGCAATCGAACCCGAGACCACTAGAGTAAGAATCTGAGCCCTAACTATCTAGTCCATACGGTGGCTGGGCAATGGACTAAGGCACATAAGAAACTTTGGATTGATTTTTCTCAGGATTTTCGTAGTAGTGCGTCCTAATATTTTAACCACGTGAGGTGTTAGGGGTCCTCTTTCACCACACAAAATTTCAGAAAAATCCCTGCCCCCACGTTCGTGCCATCTGCTTGTGAACTCCACTAGTCACTAATATAAGGTTAAGTACTTTTAAAAGTCAGTAAATTTAACTATATTAACTATAAAATTCAAGAAGATGTTTTGTTTTTAAAATGTAGCCTTATTAGCATTTCAATTTAAGATAGGCAATAGAAAGTTCATTATAAAGTGCTGACCAAACAAGATTGCATGTAGCATGGATGAGTAATCAGAAATTAATAAAACTAACAGCGCAGAGTACCAACACCAAAAAGAAAAGTAAAAATGAAAGAAAGAAACTGTGGAACATATGGGATTCATAAGAATAATATGAAAAGAATAGGTAGCTGCTCAATACTTAGAAGAGGCACTGATTGGTAGACAGGCACATTGTAAAATATACTGCTGGATATTATTAGTTGTCAAGCTATGTCTTTCACCAAACATAGACAAAACAACAACAACAACAACGTCATCTGCAGACATTAAGGTCTCAGTATACAGATAGCCGTGGTCATGTTTCTATATGTTACAAATGTGTGATAATGTGTGTTTTGTTTTATTTATGTGTCACTTGCTAGCTAACAATACCGAGCAGCCATTTTTCAGTGTGTTTGAATGACAGTCAATACCTGCTCAATATCATGAGCAATAGTCCATGATTTACATATAACAAACTCAGACTTGGCTCAGAAGTTAATTATTTTTTGGTGATTGGTATCAATCAGTACATAGATAATCTTCTGGCCTTTTCTCCTTCTCGGAGATGGTGTCAGGAAGCAGTTTATACTAGACTGGCAAGGAAAACACCATATTCTACACAATGACCTAGGGAAAAGCTCAGAAGTTGATCTGTATACTGATAAAAACGTATCGTCAAAAGTAAACAATTTACGATCAAGACTGAATTAATTATTTTTTTAGTGCAATAACTAGTCACAGATTCTTTCCAGGGAAAATGAGCCAAAAATTCTTTACATATTGTTATTAATGTCTCACACATTGTAACATACCTAGCTGGAAGTGGTTATCATACTATTGCCCCTGGCTTTCTACTGATCACTAAATATGAGCAGATACAAGAGACTGATGTGTAATTTCCACAGCTGAAGAACTGCATTTTAGCCATCAGTTTATAATTATTCTTTAACCTTTACCCTTTTGATCACAGTAACCATCATCACAGGATTTAAAAGCAATATATTAGACAAATAACCAGTTCATCAATTGATTGAAAATCAACCAAAGTTGCAAGATGTTTGCATAACCATATATAATACACATGACTAAACAGAGCACATAATATTTAAGAAATAGCATGAAAACTGATATTAATTCCTGGAATGATGGTCACTCTGACTGGAACCAGTATATAATAAAGAATAATTTACACAGTTGATAGTAAAAGTAATTCTCCCAGTTCCTGACAAATATAAAAAAGACATTTTCCTAAAATATTACTTTAAACATAAAGCTGCATACAGCAAACACCACAGCCATACGATTTGGACAATTACTAGACCTACACCTTCAAGTCAGGAGTCACATATAAGTAAGGAAGCTGCTGTCTTTACAAACATTTGAGATTTCTGTCCAATTTCAATTGGAAGAGTACATATATGCTATGAATAATATGTAACTGATGGTATTCACCCGGCATTCACGTTACACTATTGTCCTGATGTTGAGAAATGGCTAAAAATGTTCCTTCAAAAATCTCAGGGGAAGGATGTGTGCCACCCCTTTGCATAAAAACAAAGACAAGGGTAATACAAACAAAAATACCGCTACAGTCGAAAACTATCTCTCCACTGCTCTCCTTTCAGAGGGTACTTTGTGTAACAGTATTTTATCCCCCATATCCTGTTACAGTTATGATTCTTGGGAAGAGCGATTGGCTATAAGTCACCATATGGGCTTGAATCTCTTTGATTTCATCTTTGTAGTCTTTAAACAGATGTGTGTAGGAGAAAGCAATATACTGGTCAATTCTTCTAGGAACATACACTCCCAGAACTGTAACAGTAGACCATACTGTGTTACAGAACATCTGTCTTTCAGCGTGTAACAGTGGAAATGGCTGAATGTTACTTTGACGATTTAAGGTTTACTAAATAAACCTGGAATGAAATAAGCTGCTCTTCTTTGGATCTTTGTTATATCTTCTATATATCCTATTTGCTACAGATCCCAGATAGATGATCATTATTAAGTAATGGACACAAACAAGTACTTTATAATCTACTAGCAACCCACCCTGGATTAACAAAGGTGAAAATTATACTCTACTATCTGAAAACCAGCGTTGCACATGTATTTATTTATTTATTTATTTATTTATTCAAGCCTTGAGTTAGTACTTCTCCTATAGCTTCTCTCCCTCTGTCAATCTCTTTCTCTTTTGTTTTACGTTATTTTTATGGGAGAACATTTTAAGAAAAAGGCTGTCTTGCATGATGTACAAAATAATAAGTGCCTTATTCAAAGAAAGAAAGAAAGATGGTAATCAAAATACAAATCACATATGAAATTCGTACAATCGCAACTTTATTTAGTTATATGTTGTACAATTGTATAATTTTTCAGGTATAAATTCATTTGTTTAAGTGCTGTATATCTATACAATCTGTCGGGAATACAATAGTAGTAAAGAAGTAATAGATTAAAACTTGTGCATGATGGGGCGGTTTTCAATGATCGTTACTGTATGTGCTCATATCTCATGAACTACGTGTTGCAATGTGTTACAATTTTGACAGTACATTCAGCTACATGTGTGTATACTGTCTGCAAAATTTCCTGTGGCTCCAATTTGTAATGTAGAAATTATGAATTGTAACGTTATACCCCAAGTGCCATAGTTTTAGTCCACAAACAGCAGAAAAATAAAACTGAGAAACTTTTTACCTTTCATCATTTTATTGTTGTTGTCATCAATGACAAAAAATATAATAACGGTTTTAAATTACCTTTAAAGTTTGTTGCAAGTCACTAAGTATCCATTCTCATGCAGTGTATGAATAAAGTCTCATCACATTATGTGGCAGTTTTTTGTGATTCCTATTGTGTATGATGTCACATCCCCTGAACCATGTGTCGTATACAATTCCTAACCCTGCAGGTACTGTTACCTCATGGTAAGGAATATATGTATCAAATTTGGTTGAAATCAGTCCAGTGGTTAAGGAGGAAATGTGCAATATTGTCACGTGATGTAGCAGTTTTTCTTGCATCTCATTGTTTATGACGACATATCTTGTGAAACGTGTGTCATACTATGATAGAATTTGGAACGTATGTTCAGTGGTATACTGTTTGTAATGTTTCTCATGAATATGATTAATAATGCATGAGTAATAAATTGTAACGTAATGTCAAATGCCGTAATTTTACTGCATGAATGCTGAAAAAGTAGTAAGTGACAAACTTTTTCCCTTTCATCATTTTTTTTTTTTTTTTTTTTTTTTTTTTGGGTTGTCAGCGAGAAAAAGTTTACTAAAGTTTTGAAATTATGTTTAAAGTCTGTTCCAAGTCAGTAAAACACTCTCCTCCTCAAATAGTGGAGTGTTAAAGGCACACTATCAAGTGCCACAAGATGAGGAAGTTTTCATTGTTTATGACATCATATCAACCCTATATTATTATCCTTTCTTAGCTGATGTCTTCTACCTATAAACTACATTCCTACCAAATTTCAACCTCACAGGTGAAATAGTTTTCGAGATTTTGTTTTTAGTCAGTGAGTGAATGAGTGTTCTTTTGTTTTATATAGATAGAGATATCTATAAAAATCGATGTGTGTATGTATTTTATTGGTTGCTATATTCTACATAACATGATTAAACACAATGCACACCATGCTTATACAATCCGCAGAGTGTTTAATCCATATTTAAATACTAATATCACAGAATGTACATGTGAAAGTTTACATTTGGCATTAGGAAGGACAATAGTGACCCTAGTGGAGAAAGTCAACCGTAGCAGCACAAACAGTTTTGGAAGCAAGGTTAGTGGTCCAAGTGGCAGCTCTACAGTTACGGAAGAATGGCACTGTATGAACAGTTCATCCTTTCTCTGCCACATGTGCTACTGCTGTTCCAAATGTCAGACGTAAACTTACTGTCTGATCGCTGTCAAACTTCACATGATCACCCACCATACATATACACACATGCATTGATTTTTATAGATATAGATTTCCGTTGTTGATGGACAAAAACAAATCTCAATGTGGTATCTGTCTTATTCGTGATAAATTTTACATGCTTGTTCCATCTGCATACTCACATTACTTTATGGAAAAAAGTACTGCCAGTGATTGTTCTGCAATTGTGTAATCATATAATAATGGCTCTTTCTGTGTCTTCATAATGTTATGCTTGCTTATGCAGTAAGTTTCATCATCTACAGATCTTCCTGTATTTTGCTCCAATTTTATAGAATTGCCAAAGCCTCTGTACACAAAGAATCATTTGCTAAGATCCTCATGGATCATATACTAGGTCTTCTGTACTACAATATGGGTAAGTAGTTGTTTAATATTGTTACCAAAAAGCTCAAAAATTACTAGTGACTTGCTCAAATTTTGACATAACACTTTATTAACATTCAATAATATAATGAGGATAGTAGGCATTTCACTGAAAAAAATGCAAATGGAGTCTTGACAGGTACATAAAAATGACACTAATACACACACATCTTATCTTTTGGCCACAGGCTTCATCAGAAAAGAAATACATACTGCTATTCATATGATCACACAGGCACACTTCACAGAAACGTAACTGTCATCTCCAGCTACTGTGTTCTGGGTCACACTCTGCAGTGATGGCATGGGAGGGGAGCGGGAACAAAAAGGGTGCAGCCAGCAGTGGTGGGGATAGATACAGCATGACCTTATACAGTGTATAGGTACTAGATGGGTGTACAGAGGTGCAGCTTAAGAATGCAGTAGGAGTGTGAGCAGAGAGGGAGGGGGGAGAGGAAAACCACAAAATATGTAAGAAATGGGAGAGGGGTACAATAGACGGGGCACCCGGACTGTTGTATGGGCAAAATATGTTACTGTAGGTTGAGGCCTCGAGAATATTGGGACCAGAGAATGTACTATAAAGATAACTCCCATTCACGGAGTTCAGAAAAGCTGGCAGAGAGAGAGAGAGAGAGAGAGAGAGAGAGAGAGAGAGAGAGAGAGAGAGAGAGAGAGAGAGAGAGTCGGCAGGAGATCCAAATGGCCGAGGTTGTGAAGCAGCTGTTGAAAATAAGGATATGCTCTGACATGAAAAAAATAAATGAATAAAATATAAAATAGGAAAGGGGCCATGTGTAGTTGGAAGAAATACATGATCTGGAAGGAGATATAGGATAATGAGTGTGGGACAGGGTGGCAGAATCTTAGGCATGAAATGTAGGGATGTCAGTTATCTTAAGTTGAAGTCAGGATGATTGTACCACTGTAGAATGTGTTGTAGGGATAACACCCTTCTGCACAGTTCAAAACATCTGGTGGTGAAGAGGAGCATCCAAATAGCTTGGGTTGTAAAGCAGCCATTGAAATCAAGTGTGTTGTGTTCATTTGCGTGCTGCAACAGTTTGATGGTGGTCATCCATTCTGATAGACAGCTGGTTGATTTTCATACCAATAAAAAGCTGTGCAATGATTGCAGCACAGCTGGTAAATCACATGGCTCTGTACACCAGTGGGAATAGGAGAAATGTAGTTTTATTTTTTTGGGACTTTCACTATGGTTTGCCATGGCTTTCTGTGCCATCTGTAGGACAGTGGGAGGCTGATAGCCACTGTCATACGCTTGCACCACACATGCCACATTTTGCCAATGTGTGAAAAGTGGATCCACTGACCCGAACCAATTTGTGCTTGATAAATGGCATGTGTCACTGACCCCTGCAACTGTGGGCACAAAACCGATGATCCTAGTGCCTACATAAAAGTCACTAATATTTTCTTAGCTAGAGTTTGATATCCACAGAAAATAATCCAAATGTGTCGTTAGAAAATGGAAGTATCCATAATACACATTTTCATTGTGTTTAAATTCTCACTCGATGAGATAATGTGCAGGGCAAAAATTCATGAGCTGTCTCTTTTTAAGGTTTATTATATGATGAGACCAAATTATTTGAAGGTTTCTTATATTATGAGACTGATTACCTCCTCTATGAACCACAGACATTGCCTAGGTGTGGTGGTTTGCGTGTCTCAATGATACAAATAGCCGTACCATAGGTGCAACCATAGTGGAGGGGTATCTGTGGAGAGGCCAGAGAAATGTGTGTTCCTGAAGAGGGGCAGCAGCCTTTTCAATAGTTATAGGGGCAACAGTGTGGATCAGCAGTACTCAACCTGCAGCCCGCGGGCCACTTGTGGCCCACCGAGCTTTTGTAAGTGGCCTGGCAAGCTAGTCGTCCAGTATTCAAAATTTTGCAATAAAAATCTCTAAAGACTGGCTGATAAAAATGGGCAAGATGCGTACAGCGAAATCGATGAAGCCAGTGCCCTGAATTTAAGCAGCATGTTCTCCATGACGCATGTTGTTTGTTGTGAAGCAGGCCCCACTAAAGTGTTTGCGAGTCCCATACTGATCCAGTGCTTTCACCTCCCTGTGGCAGCTGTGGCAGCCTGGACAGCGCTCGCAATTGTGTCCTTTTCGTTGTGCTGAAGTATCAGTTCTGAATCCTGCAATTTGATATTATTAAATAATATCAAATTGCAATGTTCGACCGGGATTACAGCACCTGGGACTGATTAATGTAAGGTGCAATATATCGTTGTGCCCTGTTCCACTAGGGGCGGCGCCACCAGCCCTGTCTAGGAGGCAGCAACTGTGATGGCCGGCACATGCGCGTCCATGTGATCGACGCCTATATAGAACGCGGTACTTCCATCTTGCACCAGTATTCAGCAGCAGCAGTTTCCTGAAGATGGTGGACAGCTGTACCGTTGAAATATTGAATCAGTTTGATTTTATTATCCGGCAGAAAACCCGCAGAGACTTCAAAGATGGGATAAGAGTACTGCAATTTGTCTGGGTCAATTTACTGAATACTCCGATTTTTCCAACTTTTCGTTTTTTAACGATAACTAGAAATCTATTGGGCCTATGAACTTCATTCAGTACTTAGATTAAAGCTAAATAACTGCTCTATAACATTTTTGTTTGACTTTCCCCATGGGATGATCATTAGAGCCAATATTCTAGCCAAAAGATGACAAACTGAAAATTTGAACTTTTTGGAGAAATAAGTCAATTTTTGCAGTCCAATATCTCGAGAACTAATGGACTTACAGAGCTGTGGTTGGGCTTACATTTTAGAATATTTTATCTACATTAATAGAGGTGTGTGTGACTTTTCCTCAAAAAACCACCCTTCACGAGTTATAAGCCAAAACCAGAGAAAGTCCAAAAATTTAGAGGTTTTTTGGCTCTTAAAAGTTAAGCTAAAGGATTTTGAAGCTGCAAACTTGGTTTAATGCTAGTCTAGTATGTCCTAACAACATACCAAAAATTCAGCTTCTAGCAATTTTTTTGGACCTAAACATACCTGACGACTGCCCTATAAACCAAGTCATAAAACTGGAACACTCAATTGGGGGATGAGGGGGGGGGGGGGTATTCATTGAATTGTTTTACTCTTTCAAAACAGATGGCCACATGGCATATATGGAATTTGGAGAGCACAGTGCCTCATACCTGAATGGACTTAAAATACTAAAATGAAGGATGCAAGCTACAAAAACTTGTTCATCAGGCAACCAATATATTCAAGGTTTTCCAATGTCGTACATATTATTTGGCGCCTCTGACATCATGTAGGTGTGAGTCTGATTTTTAATTCTAAAGTTGGTTGAATTTTTTCATGTTACCTCATTTAAATATTCTGAAAAATTCACATCAGAATATACCACAATGTAGTAGTAAACTGAATGTGTGATCAACAAGATCATTTCATACATAAAATACTCTCTTTCAAGTTGCACACATTCTACCTCAGCTGTCAGTTAATTCAGTGAGGTAGGGTTTACAGAAGTAATGTCTAGCTGTATAATGGTCACTTCCTAAAAAGTAGCTCATTTCGGAATCAGTTTGAGTTTTGATGCAAAAGCTTTCTCTTATCAATTTGTCTCATTATTTCCAATTTATTCAGTTACTGTCAGAACAAAACCATTTGTGTCAACTGTCCTCTGGCATACTAGTAGCAGTTGTCATAGCTATCTACTTCAAGAATATCGTTTTACATCAAAAACAAAATGAAAGAAAGTCTCTGCAAACAATCTAGCAAGGAGACCACATGGGTATTGGATTTTAGAATTTTTTGATAATTATTGTAGATGAAGTTCAGAAATTAAATAACTATCAGCTAAAGCCACTCAACGCAACTCTATAAAATTCTCTAAGAAATTGACTTTGAAGTTTTGCAAGAACATGTAAGTACAAACAATTGAAACAGCTGAATTATCTGCCGTTGTGGCCCAGGTGATAGCATTCCGGCCTCACAACCGTAGGGTCGGTGACTCCATTCCCGTTGTGATGAATATATTTTTTTTTCTTTGTTTTCAATTCAGCTATATAAAACATTTTGGGATAACTAATTCCACAAGTTGTGTCAGTTTTTTTATGTAGACGAAGTGAACACCTTGTTGTTACCTAAAATCATGGTTGAGTAGATTGGCAGCTTGGAGAAGGATTAGATGACTCTCCAAAAACAGTGTCATAACTCTTCACAAATTTAACAATCAAAGACTTCCATCATCAACTAATAGTGAAGCGAATACTGTAAAAATGTAACTTTTTTGTTTCATTGAAACCATCATTATTTTATAAAATATATAGAAAATTACAAATAAACAAAAATATGTGCATTCTTTATACAAAATACCATTCGATGTTAAAATTGCATAAGAATTCGAACACAATGAAAACAATAAAAAAAAAATCTTACCGCAGGATTTGAACCACCAACCCTATGGATGTAAGGCTAGAAAGCTACCACCTGAGCTACACCAGCAGATGGTGCAATTGTTTTAATTATTGATACGTGTACGTGCAAAACTTCAAAGTCGATTTTCTTGACAATTTTTGAGAGTTGCATCAAATGGCTTTGGCTGTTGTTATTTGCATTCTGAACTTCATGTTCCATAAATATAAAAAAATTACAAAAACTGATAGCGATGTGGTTTCCTTGTAAGAAACTGTAAGGGGACAGAATTGTAGTTTGGTCATTTCTTATTATCAAGCATTACGTCAAGGTGAAAAATGTATGACTGAACAAACTACCCACTTCTTCTATTTTGCTTCAGCTTCAAGAGGCCTAAATTTAGAAGATGCTTGTGACTACATGATTTGATTTGATACTCCACTGCATTGATGCTTTGGTATATTTCCCACAGCAGCTACTCATTTTGATGACAATCATTGAAAGTGAGCTGTGTATGACAAGATTTAATGTAGATGCAGTCCATTTTGGGACAACAGTGCATAGGAAATTTTGTTGAAAGTGCTGATTTTGAATTTTTTTCATTTTGTTAAAAGAATGTCTCACTAAAAGTTGATAACCATAAGTCATCAATTCATTTACATTTCTCAATGCTGTTGTCTGGTTTAAGACTGAAGCCTTTCCTTAGAACGGCCTTTGGAAGTGTGGCATAACTAAAAGCCAGCTGAGGAGTGAGGATGTTGTGGGCTGCTTCCTATTGCTTGGTAGTATTGCTTATGTTACTAGGCAACTCTGTGATCATCCACTCACTTCCAGAATTTGTGCCATTTTCCAACATTCATGAGAAGATGAGATTAGTCATTGCATTTATAAGACATGTCATTCTAAATTTAATTCTGAACCACAGAAAGGTCAATCCCTACTTAAATTGCAAACAGTTTAGTGTTTTATCTGGCAACTGTATTAACTGCCAACAGGGAGGAAAATGTCAGACAGCTGAACCAGCACTGTCATGTTAGCTCTGTGGTGCCTTTCTCGTCTTGTGATCTACAGCAAGCATAGTTGATTAGTAAAATATTGCTGTACTAGCAATCCGTGTGCCTTCAGGTCTATTTTTCTCCTCTGAAAAATGTCCTAAATAATGTTCAGTAACAAAATGCCAAAAATCACAAAGAGACTGGAATTTTCTATTGCTATTTTAATGATAATCATTCTGCTGTAATGTGGTGAACATCCTTGATTACTAGTTTTTCATTATTACCACCATTATTCAGCTCCAAAAGTGTTACTTCCAACATGGCCAGTGAATCAGGAAGAATGGATGGTTCGACAGAAAATAGGACAATACAAGAAAGTAAATCATAAAAGATGAGGACATGAGGCCAAAAATTTGTAATAATTTCTGCTGATTTAACATTATGATGACAGGTACTAAGCAATAACACACACACATCATGGGTGCCAACATTCGAAGAATCCATCAGAGATATGGGTTTGAATTCTCATCATCATTTGTTGGAACAACAAGAGTTTAACACTGTGAAAGCAATAAAGAAGCTGGTTAGTAGTCTACAGATAATATGTATATGTCTGCAGATAGAGAAGCACAGAATTGCACATTGCTTACATAGTTAACTATGTTTCTTCTGGATTCATCCAACCAAACACATTTCTGTATTCACATTCAAGACATGAAATTTTACTTCTACGGCATTTAGAAGCACGGTTACCAGCAAGATACAAAGTGTTTCATACCTTACTGTTTCGTGACAGGTGGGGCAATGTTATTCTCCATTAACTTTCCATGAAACCAAAATTACCTTTCATCACAGTGCAACAAAGTAATTGTTTTATTCTTTTGTTATTTGGGGAAACTGTAATCATGATGGGAGATTATACAGGTGGTCCACTGATAGTGACCAAGCCAAATATTTCTCAAAATAAGCATCAAATGAAAAAACTACAAAGAACAAAACTTTTCTAGCTTGATGAGGGAAAACAGATGGTGTTATGGTTGGCCTACTAGATGGCACTGCCATAGGTCAAACAGATATCAAATGCAATTTTTTAAATAGGTACCCCCATTTTTATCAAATATTCGTCTAGTACTAAAATAAATATGAATGTTTTATTTGAAACACTTATTTCACTTTGTGATAGATGGTGCTGTAATATTCACAAACATATTGCTCACAATTTTAGATGAACAGTGGGTAACAGGTATGTTTTTTAAATTAAAACACAGAATGTAGGTACATTTGAATTTTATTTTGGTTGTTCCAATACGATACATGTACTTTTGTGAAATTATCATACATTATGAGAATGCACGCTTTTTCTGCATGAATACCTGTAATTACCTCATGACTTCAATAAATGCTTAAATAGATGTCCTTCAAATTTAATGCATTTGGTAATACGCGTAAAGAAATATCTCTCAACTTCAGTAGTTCGCCTTCAGTAATGTTCTCACATGCATGACAATGTGCTGATGCATGTTATCAGGTGTTGTCGGTGAATCACAATAATAAATATCCTTCAATTTACCCCACAGAAAGAAATCCGGGGATGTAAGATCTGGTGAACATGCGGGCCATGGTATAGTGCTACTATGAGCAATCTACCTGTCATTAAATATTCCATTTAAGACCGCTTAAACAGCACGCGAGCCATGTGCCGGATATCCGTGAAAGTATGTCGCCATTTTCTCATGCAGTGAAAGATCTTGTAGGAAAATCGGTAGAACATTACGTAGGAAATCAGCATACATTGAACCACTTAGATTGCCATTAATAAAATAGGGGCCAATTATCCTTCCTCCCAAAATGCTGCACCATACATTAACCCACCAAGGTCGCTGATGTTACATTTGTCACAGCAATTGTGGTTTTTCCATTTCCCAACAGTGCGTATTATGCCAGTTTATATTACGTCTGTCTGTGAATGACGCTTCGTCAGTTAACAGATCGTGTGAAAAAAATCTGTTATCGGCCTGGAATTTATTTTGTGCACTGTGGCAAAACTGTACATGATGTTCAAAGTCTTCGCCATGCAAATCCTGGTGCATAGAAATATGGTATGAGTGAAATTTATGTTGATGTAGAATTCTCAACACCGACATTTTTGAGATTCCGAATTCTCACTCAATTTGCCTGCAACTGAATGGATTAGCTGCAACTGCAGCTAAAACGCTTATCTGGGAATCATAATTTGTTGCAGGTCATGGTTGAGGTTTCACTTGTATCTGAACACTTCCTGTCTCTTTAAATAACGTAACTATCTGACGAAAGGTCAGGACACTTGGGTGATGTCTTCCAGGATAACAATCAACATACATAGCAGAGGCCTGTTGGCCATTTTGATCACAATAGCCATATTTAAATACCATATCGACCTTTTCTGTAATTGGTAAACGGTCCATTTTAACATGAGTAATGTATCACAAAGCAAATATCATCCACATTGGTAAAATGTTATGCGATACCACATACTTATACGTTTGTGACTATTACAGCGCCATCTACCACAAAGCAAAAAAAGTGTTCCAAATAAAACATACAAATTCATTTACGTACTAGACGAATATGTAATAAAAATGGGGGTACCTATTTAAAAAAATGCAGTTGATATCTGTTTGACCTATTGTAGTTTTTCGGTTTGATGCTTATTTCGTGAGACATTTTGCCCAGTCACTATCAATGGACCACCGTGCACATCTCAATCTTTGACCTGCTGTATGTTGCAAGTACAATATCAGTATCTCTAACTTCCCTATTCATTTGTGAAATTATATCATAATGCTGTAAGGTTTCAAAAAATTTGAATGCTGGTTTCGACCTAATTGGACGACGTAAATATCTGCAACCTAAAAGTGATGTTGGAAACTCTCAGGAGATAGCACCGCATATTAACCAAAATCCGTGACATCCCTCTGGAAGCCCATATGATACGAGCACGATTTTACATTGCTTATTGCTACAGCTACATCACAGCTAAGAACTGGCAACATCTTTGCTAGTATTTGGCAACATTGGACAGTGCAGTTACTTCCAAACGTGGTACAGCATTGTCTTGCTAAGTTCACTTCACATTCCTCTACCACTTCCATGATTAAGGCTACATAATCCTCATGTGATACGAGAGAAAGAAATTTAATTTTGCACACGAGGAATGCCGTTGTTTGTCTAAGTGACATTTCAAGTTATCTTTTGCAATGTGCTAGAGGCTCAGCTTTGAATATATCATACACTGAGGATGTAGGGAGGCAGCATACGTTGGCTGTGTGGTTCTGCACGTATCTTGTGATGCACGACTGGTGTGGGCCAGCAGTCCTATCATGGTTTTGGGGGGGATGGGGGGTAACAGTTATGGATGGTACTTTAATTTATTTTATATGCTGCAAATTGCAAGAAGAAACTCTTTAATGAAATCAGAAGAATACCTTTACACAATAAGGCTTTCCGAAAGGTTGACTCTATATTATGGATGTGATCATAGATATCTGCTTTGCTTCCACCATATGAACACATTTTAAGAAAATCAAAGTTACTTCCTCAATAGGAATGTAATTTTTATTACTTACTTAAAACACACATGCTAGGGGGATACTTATGGAGAAAGTGAACATGATGATTAATGTAGTTTTTTAATGTGAAATATCTGCTGTAGAAATGAGACAGGAAGACATGCACCTTGCAGTGTGCATGTGTTGCTTTAGAGCATGCACTTACAGATATTCAAATAATTTATCACATACATTTACAGTAAGGATTGATGAAAAACAGACGAACTGATGACAATGACAATTTACATGAAGGGCTTCCTGAAAGGAAAAAGAATGAGATTTAAACTACAAATACGAGTGTGAACCAACACAGAGTGCTATTATCTTGGATACACAACAATGGTATTTTTTGTGCCTTTCTAATGTATTGTGTATTAGTGTAATAAAATAATCATCATTCAAAAATGAGTGATTTGATCCACTGATATCAAATGTGAAATACAAATCACAACCTTATTTTGTGAATAACCACTCAACAAGGCTAAAGTATTTTACTTATCCAGGGCGATGAGCAGCAGCAGGTGCTTTAGGCAGAGGGTGAGGTAGTGAACCACTGCTGCTGCCGGCTACCAGCGAATGAGCCACAGAGAGCTCTGCCACGTGCTGTGGCTAGAGGCAGAAATGTTATTGGGTCGAAATGTTATTACCAGTGTGTCAAAAAGTGAAATGTGTTATAGATATGCTCCAATTACACTTGTGGCATCAGCACTCGTGAGGGACAAGAAATAATAATTTTGTCAGTGAGCTGTTTCGATTGCCAACACTCTCACTGCCAAGTCTCGCACTTTACTGGGAGATAACGGATATAGCTTGAACTATTACACATGTTGGCATATATCTGATGTAGATAGCTTGGTTCCTTATTGACCAAAGTAACAGTTCTTTATGTAGATTTCAGCCTATCACCAGTTGATGTAGACGGTATATCGCTGTTTAAGACTAAGCCTTGTTTAGCTGCAATATATTCTTGTGCGGAAACAGTATTAAGGAGAAAAGGACCGACTAAAGTCGTGCCTCCCTCAGATTTCTTCATAAGTCATAGTCTTCAGAAGGTATGATTTTTTGTTATAATATACTAGCTGTAAATCTGGCGTTGCCCGGCCATTTATTTATCCCACACTGTCATAGTCCACATCCCCTTCCCCCCTATATTGCCATTGACCTCTTTCTATCCCAGCTCTCTTTCCGACCTTTCCCCCTGTCAGCAAAGTTTTTTGCAAGGTACCCTCTGTCATGTACCATACAAACATTTATGTACCCAGTGACCTTCCTCTTGGTTTAATGGTCATGTGTGCAAAAATTCATAAAGATTGGAGCAAAACTATGCATTTTGTAAAATTCCATAAGTTAAGTACCCTCCACCATGCACAGATTGAAATTTTATACAGATAGTGACATTCCTCTTGTTTTTAAGGTAGAGTGTGCAAAATTTCATAAATATCAGAATAAACTATTATTTCTATGAAATAGAAACGTAGGGTCACCTTTAAAATGCACTTTATTGTTCTCAAACATTCCAGTTTTATTTCATACAACCCTTGTTCTAAGACTAACAAAAACAACAAAGAAAGGATCTGTGAAATCGGTTGAGCCATTCTCAAGTTATGGTGTGACCAAGGTATTTAGGGATACATTTTTATTTTACAAAGTATCCTCCCCATGTAAAGTATGAAACTCCCTCTTGGTTTGAAGATCAAGCGTGCAAAATTTCGTGAGGACTGGAATGAAACTGTAGATTTTGTGAGTCTGTAGGAGAAGTTTGCTCCGCCATGCGCCTATCAAAAAAAATTTTATTAGCTGACGTTTTCTCCATTCCCGCCAAATTTGAACTTCATAGATGATATTTTGCATTTACTCAGTGAGTGAGTGAGTGAGTGAGTGTCCTTTCGCTTTTATATATAAAGAGATTAAGAAAACAGATTGCTTAATTTTGGATACAAGAGAATTAAGGGAGGCTTGCAGACAAAAATAAATACAAACACGCAAATCTGTAATGCTAACTTTATTTGCTGATGCAACAGTTCTATGGCATCTATAGTGAAACTGTTGTGAGCGGTAGACTTCTTTCTGTTTCATCATTTTGCAGAGGGGAGGGGTGAGTTATAAATCGCTCCATATATGTCCGAAATTACATGGAAACATTGTTGCAGGTGTCTAACTACTCCCATTTTCCAATAATTGACACATAAATCCGGGTATTCTCACGCAGTGGCCTCTCAATTTATGATGTCTTATCTCCTGAGCTATGTGTCATGCTCTTTCGTTTTTGTGTTGGGAACCTTCATGGGTGTACAATAAATAGTTCACCAAACTTTCATTGGAATCAAATGAATGGTTTATGAATACTTAGAGGACATACAAACATTCATTTATATATATATATATATAGAAGATTCTTAAAGTATATTCATTGAATAAATCTTCACATTGAAGAAGCAACTTTAAGTCCACTATTTATTATAGAGATACACTATACAGACTGACATTCATATAGTTAATACATGTTTAACACTTTTAGCACAAGAACAATCAATTAAATGTCTTTTGTTTTCAATATACTCTGTGCACTGTTTATTCATGGAACACATGGACTGGGAATTCTCTGACTGGGTTTAAAATAGCTTCTTTGCTCACTTGCTGCTGCAGCCTCTGCCAGAATCTGAAGACAGACAGATTCTGGTGGCAGCTTCTGTCCTGAATATGCCCAATTATATTCAATAAATTAAGATTTCAAAGGTTTGGGTATCTCAAGGTGATAAAAAAATATGGATTTGGTTTGTGGCACTACAAGCTAATGTAGGCCTCTTGTAATTGAACACAAGAAGTACTGCATGAACTGCAGCAGTCTACAGCGTTGTCAGTTTGTGCAGATGGCCGGACTTAGAGTGTATCAGCGCGTTCATGTATATCGTCCCATGTTGCAATCGGCTCAAGGGCAGCCGAATATTGGCCATGTTTTTTGTCAAAGAGTGTACCTATCAATCACTCGAGCATCAACTATATTGTGAGTTATTATTTAATTATAATCCTCCTAGGAATTTCCATTACCATAAGTATGTTTCATTAGTAGTACTTCAATTCTGACATACCTTGACATGGCTTGATCGCTGTTCATTTCATCACAAAACCGCCGATAATCCTGTGAACTCAGTGCATATGCAATAATGGAAGAAGGCTCTGTTTCATATACAACAATTGGTACAGTCCCTTCTGTTGGTGGCAAATGGTGCTCTTGGGGACTCAATGGACTCTGCAAGGGAAATTATTTGTCAAAACATAACTCTCAGAGAAGTCTCATGGGTATGAAGCCAATCTTAAAAGAAACCTACTGTAGCTTCAAATAAAAATCATAAAATAGGTATTGCCATTGTTTAATCAGCTAAGTCCAGATTTCATATTGTCTAAAATATGCCAATACATACATACAAATCTAATTTCTGCATAATGTTTTTACAGAAATAGAAACATTGAGCAGCATGGAAACAAAATTGTGAGGTATAAATCTCTATTAGTCTATAATACTCAGTACCGCACACACATTTTACATCCTCTCTGGTAATATGGCTTTGAAGCCCCTGAATTGATTCTACCAAAGTCATTAAGCATATTACTATCTGGAAAGTAATAATAAATAATAATAATAATAATAATAATAATGTGAAAGTGGGGTGTAGGTGATGACAGGGTGATTGACAGAGAAAGGTGGATGAGGATGTAGAGAGAATTAGATGGGGGTAGTTGGGATGTGATATGTAACAGACAATTCCTCCACATTAGGTGCCTTTCTGATTCCATACTTGCACTGAGCATATTATTCTCAAGCTACATTGATTTCTTTGAATGGAAACGAAGTACCAAATGTGAAATATGAGAACACATTTTTCAGACTAAACAATTTTAAATTATGTTTAATAGCCTATCTATGGGACTTAGATAAATTGAAGGAAAGTGAAGTTCTGGAGAATTTCTGAGGGAAATTTAGGCATCAATTGACAGAAACAATGGAAAACAAAACAGTAGAAGAGGAATGGGTATCATTGAGAGATGAAATAGTGATGGCAGCAGAGGAAAAATTAGGTAGAAAGGCAAGACCTACAAAAAATCCTTGGATATCACAGGAAATACTAAATTTAATTGATGAAAGGAGAAAATATAAAAATGCACTAAATGAAACAGGCAAAATGGAGTACAGACGACTAAAAAATGAGATTGATAGGAAGTGCAAAATGGCTAAGCAGGAGTGGCTAGAAGCCAAATGCAAATCTGTAGAAGAATGTATAAGAAGGGGAAAAGTAGATACCGCCTACAGGAAAATAAAAGATACATTTGGGGACAAGAAAAGCAACTCTACAAATATCAAGAACTCAGATGGGAAACCAGTTTTCAGCAAAGAAGGGAAAGCTGAAAGGTGGAAAGAGTACATAGAGCAGCTCTACAAAGGAAATGAACTTAGAGACGATGTTGTAGGAAGGGAAGAGGAAGTAGATAAAGATGAAATAGGAGATACTATACTGAGAGATGAATTTGACAGAGCCTTGAAAGACCTAGGTCGGAACAAGGCCCCAGGAGTAGATGACATACCGTCAGAGCTACTAAAGTCTCTGGGAGAGCCAGCCATTACAAGACTATTTGAACTGGTGTGTAGGATGTATGAGACAGGCGAAATGCCCTCAGACTTTAAGAAAAATGTAATAATCCCCATTCCAAAGAAATCAGGCGCAGACAGGTGTGAAAATTACAGAACCATCAGTTTTATAAGACATGGTTGCAAAATTTTAACACGAATTATCTACAGGAGAATGGAAAAGCTGGTAGAAGCTGACCTTGGGGAAGATCAGTTTGGATTCAGGAGGAACATAGGAACCCGGGAGGCAATACTCACTTTACGTCTTATCTTAGAAGATAGATTAAGGAAGGGCAAACCTACATTTTTAGCTTTTGTAGATTTGGAGAAAGCATTTGACAATGTTGACTGGAATACACTCTTTCAAATACTGAAGTCAGCAGCGGTAAAATACAGGGAAAGGAGAGTTATTTACAACTTGTACAAAAGCAAGACCGCAGTTATTAGACTTGAAGGGCATGAAAGGGAAGCATCAGTTGGGAAGGGAGTAAGACAGGGTTGTAGCCTTTCTCCGATGTTATTCAATTTGTACATCGAGCAGGCGGTGAAGGAAAGCAAGGAAAAATTTGGAATAGGGATTAAAGTTCAGGGGGAAGAAATAAAAACATTGCGTTTTGCTGATGACATTGTAATTCTGTCAGAGACAGCAAAGGACCTTGAAGAGCAGTTGAATGGAATGGACAGCGTGTTGAAGAGAGCATATAAAATGAAAATTAACAAGATCAAAACAAAATTAATGGAATGCGGTCTTAGAAAATCAGGCAATGCTGAAGGAATTAGATTAGGTAACGAAACAATGAAGGTGGTAGATGAGTTTTGTTACTTGGGTAGTAAAATAACATGTGATGGTCGCAGTACAGAGGATATAAAATGCAGAATGGCAATGGGATGAAAAGCATTTTTGAAAAAGAGAAATTTGCTAACATCGAATATTAATTTAAGGGTAAGGTAGTCTTTTCTGAAGGCATTTGTGTAGAGTGTTGCCTTGTACGGGAGTGAAACATGGACGATAAGCAGTGCGGACAGGAAGAGAATAGAGGCTTTTGAAATGTGGTGCTACAGAAGAATGCTGAAGATTAGGTGGGTAGATCGCATAACTAATGAAGAGATACTGAACAGAATTGGTGAGAAAAGGAATTTTTGGCATACTCTGACTAAAAGAAGGGATCGCTTGGTAGGACACATTCTTAGACATCGGGGAATCGTAAATTTAGCATTGGAGGGAAGTGTGTGGGGCAAAAATCGCAGAGGGAGACCAAGAGACGCATATATTAAGCAGATTCAAGTGGATGTGGGTTGCCGTTCTTATGAGGAGATGAAAAGGCTTGCTCAGGATAGAGTAGGGTGGAGAGCTGCATCAAACCAGTCTCCGGACTGAAGACCATAACAACAACATAAAACATTTTGAGATTTATGTTGTTTAGATGCTCTAAAAGATAATAAACTTTCTTCCCTCTATTACAAACTGTTTCATTTTAATGAAATAAAAAATAATTGCATTATGAAGTTCTAGAAAGGAAAGAATTACATTTTTTTTTCTTTTGTCAAATGGGAAGAATGAAAAATAAAACCTG
This sequence comes from Locusta migratoria, assembly GCA_026315105.1. Taxonomy (NCBI): domain Eukaryota; kingdom Metazoa; phylum Arthropoda; class Insecta; order Orthoptera; family Acrididae; genus Locusta; species Locusta migratoria. Next base: position 169,239,360 of record CM048746.1, read on the forward strand.
AAAAGATGAATAGATATTTTGTAAGTAAAAAAATAGATTCTTAAAAAATAGGTCATGTAAATGTTAAATAATTTTATAGTGACATATCAGGCATTCCATGAGTGACGGACAGGAAATTCAGACAGAGAGAAATCCATGTTTATTCTACATGTGTGTACTTGTTATTGCCACGGTTCCGGAGGTTAAACAAGGGTATTCTGTGGATTTATTTATTCCTTCAAAAATTTCAGATCACGTATCTTGTCTGCTCAGAATTTATATTCATAGAAGATTTAAAAATCAGTGCTAGAAGTCAGTTACTGTGCTTCATTTCTAACTATTCCCATTCAGGATAAGAATAATAAAAATGTAAACATTAACGTGCTACGTACATTCTCCCGTGTTCGCCGTTGTCTTTCGGATTTGTTAGACAGACGGAATTTAAATGTGGTAACAGCTAACACGGAAGATTACATGGCATAATGTTTACATTTACTCTTACAGCGAAGAGAGCGTGTAATTTACGAATCATGGTTCATAGGAACAATTCCTTGCCCCTAAGCGAATAACATGAAAGTTGTAGCACGAAGGCAGTAGTTGCAGCGTCAGGCATATTGACGTAACAGAAGCTTGCCACTCGGCTTTTAGATGAGACTTCAAGTGTATGGCGAACTAAATGCGGTAATATAAAACAATTTTATTACACTTATAATATAAATTTTATGAAATGTTTATAAAAGGAATTACATACGGGTACGGTAAATCTGAATCAGTATCACTTGATTCCTTGTTACTCAGTTCCTTCGTAGTACAGAGCAACAGCCCTTGTACAATGTAGTGTATACGATTCAAACATTTTTAAATGCCTGCTACGCAATCTCATTTGGAACCCACTTCCTTGTATCATCATTCCAATTGCACAGTTGCGCATGTTTACACGACCCGTTGGTGTCAGTTGTCTGTAATGTTTTGAAAATGATTTTTTGAAGCACACATCAAGTGGTTGCTGAATTGACATCATCCCACCTGGATGGCGCACAATTACAACTTGTTTTCCAACTTAGTAAGTGACTTTCTTCTTGAAATCCTAGTGATTCACCATAGTTCACATACCCGAGTACTACACAAAATTCGACGGAACAGAACGTGAAACCAGAATGAGGCAACTCATGGAGGAATCCTAAGAAAGATTTACGTGAAGAAATTTATTTTTGTTGCTACTAATATTTCAAAGGCTGCTAAATTTTATATTTGCGGCTGCAAAGCAAGCCTGTGTAGCACTGCTTATATTAGACGGGAAAAGTTACTTGTGGCGGCTTCTAGCGCCATTTTTCTGAACTTCGTTCTCATTGTACTCGATTTAAATCACAGGTGGTATTTGGACTAAAAAAAAAAAAAGTGCGGCTTTGATTCTAGTAAATACGCTAGATTGTTTTCACAATAGCCATGCAAGTGCGTAAATTTCGTAGTGGTTTCACTTGAATAAATGCAGAGTGAGATCGTTTTGTTTTATGACGTCACGTCTTTTAGCAAATCTATGGAAAATAAATAACGCAGAAAAAAAGCATACTGATATGCAAAGTACAACATTCGTAACTAAAGGTTTCCATATAACACTTTGGATTCGGGTTCGGTAGTATTCGGCCATTATGCATCGAATCTCGAATCCGAAGCCAGTGTGCTAGATTCGGCCGAACCACTCAGACACAACCATACGTAGACTTTACCACCGTATTAATTGATCAAATTCTTCTCAGGTTTCCAGTCGGGTAATCCTGATATTTGTACACAATATTTGGGCAGTCCAACTGGCTGCCATCATCAGGTGAGGAAGCTAAGCTGCTCCCGCCATGACTCCAGTCATGGCGGGAGCAGTTTAGCTTCCTCACCTGATGATGGCGGCCAGTTGGACTGCCGAAATATTGTGTACAGATGTCAGGATGATCCGGCTGGAAACCCAAGAAGAATTTGATCTGTCTAGTATCTCTTTCTCCAAGAATTAATTCTGACTTTCAGGGTCTGCTGCTTTGCTACGTCTCATCCATTTCTTTCTGTCTTTAACATCTTCTAGTCTTAAGCCAACAACATGCATTTCTGTATTTCTATCCTGATGTTGTCAGTCCATCTTGTTGCCGGTCTTCCTCATGGTCTCATTCCTGCTGTGGAGTGCTGTTTTTGCAACCTAGTTGTCCTACTTTCTCATGAAATGGCTATACCAGTGTAGATGGGCTTCCCTCAGTTTGTCTTTGATGGGCACAACACCAAATCTTTGCCAGGCTTCTATATTTTTTACATGAGCACATCGAGTCAGCCCCATGGACAAAGGAAGCATCTTCATCTCCACTTTGTGTAATATTTGCTACTGTTGTTTCGTCACAGGACAACACTTAGTCCCATAGATTACTGTTGGGCATACCATGGTTTTATAAACTTTTGCCTTTAGACATTGAGGCATCTTTTTATTGTAGAGGATTCCAATGGCCTCTCTCCACTTGAGCCAAGCTGCATTCACACTCATCCGAGTATTGAGAGTTGTGTCACAGTCTAAAAGTCACAACGGACCCCAGGTACTAAAAATGCATGGTCTTCTGCAGGAAGTCTTCTCGAAGATTTATGGTGCCTCTGGTTTGGGAGCCACATTCTAGATATTCAATCTTCTGGACATTAAGTTGCAGTCCATTTTGAGCCTGTCTGTCCTTCCACGTATGACCCTGGAGTTGGATTTCTGGGCAGATTTGTTCGGCAAGTACCACATCATCGGCATAAAGAATGGTTCAGGGATGAGAAGTCTGGATGTCACCTGTTACCGTATCCATACAAAGGGTGAATAGTGAAGCTGAAAGAGCAGAACATTGATGAACACCCATAGTGATATCGAAGGGCAGAGAGATTCCAGCAGGACTCCGAGCCGCCCTAGCAAAATTGCGGTACAGATTTGCATACAGCTTACATACTGCAAACGGACACTATAACAATGATGATCAGGTGGAATACGGTCAAAATCCTTTTCTAGGTCTAGATATGCCATGTGCACATTCTTCTGTCTGTCTCAGTGCTTTTCCATCAAAATGCATGTGGTGTCGATAGTGTTGATGGAACTGCATCCCTTAACAAATACACACTGGTTTGATGTTACAGAGGTTTAGGTTTGGTTGTGTAACATTATTACAAATATTTTTAAAGTATGACAGAGAAGCAACTAACTTAAATATTACAGAGGAGTCGAATAGGGTGATAATTCAAGCATTCATTCACGTCTCCTTTTCCCTTACATGCATACAGAAGTTGTTTTTCTGCGATAATTGTGAAGTGAGAAATTCTGAAGCAGGCTTTCCAAGCATTTTCCAGATTTCCGCTGGTGGATCATCTGGGCCAGTTGCTTTTACATTTTGTATCTTACCGATGGCTAGCATTACTACCTCAAATCTAATTGAGGGAACAGGTCCTAAGGTAGGATCAGGACTAGTAATTGGTGGATGTTTAAATTCTTTGTTGCTGATGTTATGAAAGTAGTCAGTCCAATGCTGGAGAACAGCTTTTTTTATCTAGTAGCAGTTTACCATCAGCTCCCTTGATGTCATGATGTGTCCAATTGTCCTGAGTTGAATGGTTATGGGATTCAGCAGGATGGTAGATATTGTTTTCTCCTGACAATGTGTCAAGCTGGTCATATAGTGTCTGGTAATAATGGTCTTTTGCTGCAGCAACTGCTCGTTTGCAATCTTTTTCTCCTCGATTTCTTGCTTGCTTGACTTCATCCGTACAGCACCAGGTTGGTTTGTCAACAAATTTTTGTTCAGGTATTGTTTTCCCAATATTTTTGTTGTTGCTTGATGCACTTATTCCACAGCATCTTTCCACGTATCTTCAAGCGATTAATCAGGCTGCAAGGAGAAGTTTGTCAACTCATTTTGAAATGCAGCACTTTCTACTGTCCCACTAAAACATTTTTTCAAAGCATAGGAGAATTTGTGTTTATGGCAACATATCTTTTGCAAAGCCACGTTGTCCTGAATTCTTGCTGTTTTAATGTTCCTTGTGAAATTTACTTTGAAATAGCGTTTCAGGTTCCAAAATAGTCCAAGAATATTGTACTTTCAATTTTATTACCTTCAAGTTTTACAACCAAAATTAATGTTCTTGTTAAAAATCTCAATCCAGTCCCGTTTACAAATCTGTAGTACAACTTAACAACTAGAACAACATAACAACTAGAAACATCCATGCTAGTAACAGTTTAGAACCAGAACTGAACAGCACTAAACAGAACTCAACAGAACTACTTGCACTGCCTGTGCACCAGCTTATATATACACACTGTGACAAATGACAGTGTATATCATGTGATCATTTAGAACATGTGAACTTATGATTATATCCATTATTAATTTAAACAAACATTAATTGTTTAATGCAATAAAGAATTACAGTAGTATTCTGATTCATTATATTGTTAAAGTTTTAGCATTTTATTTTAGCAACAAATAATATTACTATACATTTTCTTTTATAGTGAGTACTAAGGTTATCACAAAGATAAAACAATTTCATTTAATTTACAAGGTTAATATAATATAAGTACATTATTTTACATTAAATAATAATTCAGTTCCTTTACATAGAATATGAATTTAAATCGCCTCGGTTGCACAGTGGTAGAGTGCCAGACTACAAATCCAATGGTCGCGGGTTCGATCCCCGCCAGGTCCTAGGATTTTTATCTGTCACCTTCCACTTCTTTCACCTCTGGCAGTATTGCTCATGTGAAAAATACTGAATAGCACCGTGGTTCGGAACCCATGTTAAGCTGCAGGTCCCCCTATAACTGGCTGGGTAAGTCAGTTCGAAGGTCGGAGGAAGGCAACGGCATACCACCTCCAAACAGGACCATGCCTAGTAAAGCACTGTGGAGTTCAAACCAATCTTCAGATTGTTGACTACTTTACCTTACCTTACATTTTTAACTGGCATATCTTTCCTTGAAGAACTTTGCCCCATATGTCAAGTAAACAACATGGCATTCTCAGTTGTGAACTGTCAAAATACATGAATGTTAATATGTTTTGAGTTATAAACACAAAAAGGGATTGTGATGTATAGCTTTAAATGAAGATTTTGAGGTAGGTTTAAGAAAAAGTTACATAAATAATATGCTTAGCTAATTTTGAGGCCAAAAAGGAAACATCAAATTCGTCATGTATATATCACTGAGATATTAGATATTTAACAGTCATGTCTTATGTAAGGAATATCTATCATATACACAACTAAGGGTAAAACATTTCGTGATAGCTCCTTTGCATCGTCACAGTTTCTCTTGGTATTCATTTGCCACTACTTAATACACTCAGGCCCAGATTTAGGTTTAGGATTGGGTTGTGTAACAATCTTACGAATATCCAGCACAAGCTGTTTGCCAGCCAGTGAAAGAAAGAAAGAAAGAAAGAAAATTTAAGCGAAACGGCACTAACCATACAATTACTTCCTGAAATACTACATACTACTTTGGATGCTGTATTGTAAATGAAATAAATGTTATACTATATTATGCAAACCTGAATAGGCACTGAAGATGTGGCGGAAGGCAATAGTTGTGATAATATGGTTTTAACACTCTTCTGTGACGATTTTCCATCATGGCTGTCTTCAAGTGACTCGGAATGCATTTTTATTTGAATTTTTGGAGATGATCCCTCTATCACTGAAATGAAATGATTAATGATTAGAATAACTACTAACACATAATTTCCTGATTTCCTGAGTAGATAAAGATAGCATTCAGAGCTGCACTTACAAGACAGTTTCATTAACCCCAGTAACATAAAATACTTATATGCTTGAAGCATAACTAAAATACCTAAATAAAACACCTTCAAACAATAGAAAGTTCAGGTTGTAATAGCAACATTATTATGAAAAGGAAGATTGTTACCAAAATTTGCAAATGGGTACCACACACTGACCAGACTAAGTGAAGTTAATCATTGTGTGCACAGAGTGTTATTGTATGAATATGTGTATGTGATGTTCTTTTCTAAATAAAGCTACAGCTCAGTTGGTAGATAACATGAATGCTTCACAGGCTGCCCTGCCTTTTATAGTTTAGGAAATGCCTGTGATGGGACTAGAATAGTTAGTGGTTGGATGGTGGAGAGGACAGGTTTTACATTTAGGTCTATTGCAGGGATAGGAGCCATGGGGCAAGGGACTGGGAGCAGGAATGGAGTAGGGATTGACAAGGATATTACATTTGGCGGGTGGCAGAATAATATTTCTAGGGGCGGGAGGGGACGATATTGGGCAGGGTATTTCTCATTTCAGAACAGGATGAAAGGTAGTTGAACCCCTGTCGGAGAATGTGGTGTAACTGCTCCAGTCCTGGGTGGTACTGGGTAACACCTGGGCTGCTCTTTGTCACTGGACAATGGGTGTGGGGAAGCTGCTGGGTGACTGGACAGACAGGGCCCATGAGATCTGTTTCTGGACGAGGTATGGGGGGGGGGGGGGATAACCGCAATGGTTGGTACGTTTGTTGTGGACGGAGGTACCGGTAAGACCATATTTGAGGAATATGGTCAATGTTGAGGAAGGTGGCTCATTGGGTAGAGTATGACCAGGTGAAGTGATGGATGAGTGTGGATAGTGCAGTGGGACAACTACCCTTATAATGAAATATTTTTCCAACTGGTGTGTGTGTGTGTGTGTGTGTGTGTGTGTGTGTGTGTGTGTGTGTGTGTGTGTGTGTGTGTGTCCCTGACCATCACAGTGGACCCAAGTATCATTCATAATTTAGTACGAAGTGTTTCGCATACCATGAATCACGACATCCGTGCCTATATTACGTCTTCAATTTTTACTGCACCACCAATGCATCAAGTGGATAACAACTGTGACCAATGACTTCAGAATAATATAGTGAGGACAGTTTACTACTCACCGCAAAGACGTGGCGACGAGCTGCGACAGGCACATACAAAAGACACACACATACAACACATTCAGCTATCGGCCATGGCCTTCTTCAGAAATAGAGCACTCACGCAATCACACAGGCACACAACACAGTCATACAACCATCACCTCCGACTGCCACACTTCGAATCACGCTCTGCAGCGAATCGGGGACGGGAGGGGAGGGGGAGGGGATAGAAAGGTTACGTCACGGTGGTGGGGATGGGTTATATGGGAATAACGTAACCTTTCTATCCCCTCCCCCTCCCCTCCCCTCCCGTCCCCGATTCGCTGCAGAGCGTGATTCGAAGTGTGGCAGTCGGAGGTGATGGTTGTATGACTGTGTTGTGTGCCTGTGTGATTGCGTGAGTGCTCTATTTCTGAAGAAGGCCATGGCCGATAGCTGAATGTGTTGTATGTGTGTGTCTTTTGTATGTGCCTGTCGCAGCTCGTCGCCACGTCTTTGCGGTGAGTAGTAAACTGTCCTCACTATATTATTTATTCCAACCTGGACTTTCCATTATTATACAATGACTTCAGAAAATATTCTAAAAATACTGAATGTAACTAGAAACGTACAACAAAAGCTGTGAACAGCTCACATTTGTGTTAATGAAAGACTATATGCATATTCTTACCAGAGAAATTTTTGTGTGCTAATTGTCAACAACCTCAATATGTAACAAGAATGTGCCATTACTGTGGAGCCTAATTAACTGTATCTACAATAGAAACAGCTTCCATAACATACTGATCATGCGAATCTACCACGGTCAATCACATATTATTTATCAGTTCTGACGGTAGCAGCAAATTGTTTACTGGATTAGGTGGGAGTGTTTCATCTTGGTGACTGTGGCAGCACACCACAATTTTCGAATGACGAGCATGAACAGTGAGTAATTAAATCTAAATTAACACAAAAGTGTGTGAAAAGTTCCGATAAGACAGTGGGAACGATTGTGGAGGATTGCGTACTTGATTACTGATTAGAAGTGCATAAATAACAATTGAGGATGATAAACGATTACAACGCTATAAGTAACAAGAACAGTGTTAACAAGTGTGTAACCAAGTGAAGATGTGAAAACCCGTGAGAAAACTGATTTGTGATTTCAAAACAGTGTCACATGTGAATGTTATAGTGCCGAATCGGTCTAATAATTACATCAAAACTGTGTCAGAAACGTGTTTTCTAGTGACTTTACACACGAAATTGACTCCTGAATCATTCAAGTCAGACAGTCTAGTGTGGGTCCTTAAACTGTTATGCACAAGATAATTTACATTACGGCATGATTGTTGAGTGACGTGACACAGACTCCTGCTGGTGGCACCAAAGAGTATGAGCTGCGGAGTAATCTTACTCAGAAGAGACAGGTTGATAGCAACTGGTAGCGCCACTTAGCCAACTACACCAGACGGCAAGCCAACCGTGCAACAAATTACTAGTGCAATTCAACAGCCACCGGAGAAATGACTGGCAACGATGGGGAACATGCGACTGCCGCACCACCCAGAAAACAGTCGGCAAACTACCAGTGGTGCAGCAACACTGCTGGCTGACTGTGGAACTTTGAGTAACGCAGACCTATCAAATTGCTCAGTTGATGCTGACAGTTACTCCTCAACTGATGAATGAACCATCTACAGCCAAGTATATGGACGTGTAGTGGTGCGTTAGGCATCTGCTGGAGCATTAGCAAGCAAAACTGCATTACCTGATGTACACTTAAACTATTTTTAATAATATTTTGCCCCAAGATAAGTAATTCTGACACAAACTTTCGATCTTTTAAGAGAAATTTCTGATCTCTGACAGCATACCAATGAATACGCACCAGTGTCAATCTTAACAACTACAGCTATTTTGCAAATGTTTTATGGGCGATAACTGCTGATTACAAACATTATTACTTGTAATATTTTGCATAATTACACATGACTTTTGAATTTTTTGGTATAGTTTCATGACTAAAGCTGTCAATTTACTGATGCTTACTGCAATTAATACCAAACAGCGTTGCATAAAATTAATACAACAAGGAGAGTCATTAATTGATTATTGGTAGTAATTTTTAATTGCTGATGATTTTTGCTAGCATAATTTTTATTCATTTTATACATTTTGCAATTTTTGACAGATTACTATATGAGGGGGAACCAAAAATAACCGGAACAGTAATGCTGCACACCATGTACTTGTAGTAGAAGGTTGTGCCACCATAGGGTTGTAGTAGGAGCTCTGCTGAGTCACTCTGCCATGCAGCATCACCCAACAGTAAGAAGTGTGGTTTCTTTGGCAGTTCTTTGAGTGTGTGTACAGTGCAGACGTGACACGAGGAAATGGCTAGTTCTTACAAACAATGTGTGACAGTGAAGTTTTGTTTCTTGCTCGGCAAGAATGAAGCAGAAACTGACACAATGCTCTTAGTAAAATGCAAGTGTACAAATGGTTTTCTCGGTTTAAAAAGGAAGAAATGGTAGCTGAAGATCAGCCCCATTCCAGTCGACCTTCAGCTGCTCGAAGTGAAGACAACATCGACAAAATCTGTGATCTCCTCAGTGAAGATCGATGCAGGACAATTGACCAACTCGAGAACTTGTCTGCGTTGTACTGGAGCTCAACTGAGCAAAAATGTCTTTAGAAGTTGTCATAAGTAGTTTTCGTGATCGGCACACTTGGATTTCAACTTTTGTTGTAGTGTTTGTGGTCTGCTTTTGAACTTTCATTCCTATAGTGCTACAATGTATCCAATCGTGAAGAAGAATTTATTACACTGCAAAGTTTTTTAATTAACTTCTTTCACCGAGGCAGTGATTGCGCCGATGCACACATTATGCAGGTGAAACACAAAATTGCCGGAGAACAGAAGATAAAGGATTTCGAAGGAAGCCACAATTGTTGCATATAACTCAGAAATATTTCGACCCATTCACTGCTACGTATGTGAACAAGCTCTAATTGTTTCAGTGCGACTCTGGATGTATTGAAAAATTATTTTTGACAAGCAACATTGTAAAATCAAGCTGCATTGTAAATAATTCTATTCCTGTTTTATGCCATATAGGTTATTGTATGTATCCTTGTCCACTCAGTAAATTAATAAAGCTCGAAAAGAGAATATTTTAACAAAAAAAGTGCAAAACTTTGTTTTTGTAAATATTTTCTCCATGATGTAAATTTCATCAGGGTAATATCGCAAATGTGCTGCATAGTGCGGCTATAGCAAGGTTCGACCTCCAAATGATATATATTGAATCAATACGTTTCAAAACAGTATGTATGGAGTAAGTGAATGTTTTTGAACCGGAGATGCACGCACTACGCCCCCTCACGTACTAAAAGGAAAAATTTCTTGTTTGTCCTATACCTAACCTAACATTCACTTTTTTTTAAAGTTATCTGTAGCGTATCCTTAAGAAGATTAGGTACAGGTTAAACCAAAAGCCAGGCTGCAGCCTCCTCCAGAGGAAAAAAAAAATAGTAGGGGAGGGAGAGAAGACATTTGACATAGCTTTGGCTTTATGACTTGACAAGTTGTTACAATTACTGATCATCTGCTGCGTGGATCAAAGCAGTATACTCCATATGCCAGGCTGTTCCAACAGAGTTCCACAGAGGAGGAGCGCTCCGGAGAGCTCACTGCAGTGGCTCAGAACCTGAGTGGTGCTGGAAGGCGAGCTCACTGCCTCCTGCCTGCAACAATCTGTGGTGTGGGCAATCATGTAAGATGCGGCAGGGGCAGGCCGACCAAAGGCTGGCTGTGTCAACTGCCGCTGTGGCAGCGTGCGATGTGTCGCGCTGCTGCTGGCCTATTTGACTGTATACTGCTGGGCCTGGCAACAATGCAAGGATCACTCTGTACTGAGCTCACCAGCTGCAATAGCCTGGTGCACATGATGTCTACACAGGGAAATCACCGTCGCATGTATTAATAAAAACAGTCCCTCAGCCAAAAGGGGTCGGGGCTATGTGGGCCGAGATGAATAAACCCTAACGGGTGAATGCCAATCGCTGTTTGCTTATGTGCTTGCTTGGGTGTGTGTATGACTTATGTTGTTATAATTATAGCCAGATCCTTAGTTTCAGACTACCAGGGTGGAAATGAACGAGTAACAGGAATAACAAAGTATCTTCTCAATGTACCCAAGAAAATGAGATTTAGACTATTTTTTACAAGAACGCTACACCATTAAGTGACAGTTGTGCACTCCCCAGTATGTAGCTGCTTTAGTTCTATTATCAGAATAGTGTGAAAAATGGGTTGCAGGAACACTGAATAATGCCTAATGGGAGAAAAATGCGAGATAAGTGAAGCAGTGATTCTGGCAGGGTTAGCGTAGGTAACCGGAGAGTTACAATGGCAGGAATAGTTCATCTACATCTACATCTACATACATACTCTGCAATTCACCGTAAGGTACATGGCGGAGGGTACACTGTACCACTACTAGGCATTTCCTTTCCTATTCCACTCCCAAATTGAACGAGGAAAAAAAGAATGCCTATATGCCTCCGTACGAGCCCTAATTTCTCTTATCTTGTCTTTGTGATCACTATGCGAAATATAAGTAGGTGGCAGCAAGATCGTACTACACTCAGCTTCAAATTCCGGTCCTCTAAATTTACTTAACAGAAATTCACAAAAAGAATGTCGTTTTTCTTCCAGCGATCCCCAATTGAGTTGCCGGAGCATTTCCGTGACACTCGCGCATTGGTCGAACCTACCGGTAACAAATCTAGCTGCTCGTCTCTGAACCGCCTCTATGTCTTCCTTTAAACTGATCTGCTGCGGGTCCCAAACACTTGAGCAATACTCAAGATGTGGTCGTACAAGCGTTTCATATGCGGTCTCCTTTACAGGTGAAGTACATCTTCCCAAAATACTCCCAATAAACCGAAGTCGGCTGTCCACCTTACTCACAACTGTCCTTACATGCTCGTTCCATTTCATATCGCTCTGAAATGTTACGCTTAGATATTTGAACGACGCGACCGCATCAAGAAGCTCACTACTAATGCTGTATTCAAACATTATGGGCTTGTTTTTTCTACTCATGTGCATCACCTTACACTTTTCTACATTGAGAGCTAGCTGCCATTCTTCGCACCAACTAGAAATTTTGTCTAAGTCATCCTGTATGCTATTACAGTCAGTTACAGACGATACCCTCCCATACACCACGGCATCATCAGCAAACAGCCGCAAATTACAACTTTCTCTGTCCATCAGATCATTTACATAAATAGAAAATAATGGAGGTCCTATCACACTCCCCTGGGGCACGCCTGACAATACACTCGTCTCTGATGAACACTCGCCGTCGAGAACAACGTACTGCGTTCTATTACTTGGGAAGTCTTCCAGCCAGTCACAAATCTGTGAACCTATTCCATAAGCTCGTATCTTTGTTAGCAGTCTGCAGTCTATATAATTAGTGATCATAAGATTGTCAGAATGACGAAGGAGAATAAACGGAGACATCAAAAAAATTATAATCATTTCGTGCTACTACTTTTGAGTCCCAAGCTTGAGAAACTGAAGTGTATGAATGAAATATGGACCTTTTCCCTAACATAAAACTTATTAAACTTATTGCTTGTTGTAGGCATAAGATGCAATGCAATTGATATCAGTACCGGATCTATGATATTTTTGACCCTCCGCCCCCCCAGGTGTCAAAGTTTTGGTACTCTCACCCCGCTTTATTTCTTTTAAAAGCTGTAAGCTTTATGTTATAAGATAGCTGCAGTGGAAGAAGAGGTGGGGATTGCCCTAAATGCAAATGCGCTATCTTTCGAATACAAGTTTCTGTCTCCAAACATTCTCCACTCAACACCGGGGCCCGATATATAGGCACTTGCCTGCCTGCCCAGTGCGCCAAAATTTAGGGGCAGTATTATGCCTGTAAGTGCGAGAAAAATACTTTTCTGTTCTACAGCCGTGCACCACTCATGGTACCTTTAGATCGTGAGTGCTACTGGCACCAGCCCACTTTCTTTTTTCTTTAGAGTAAGTGCATTTATAATGAAGCTATGTTTAGTTTGATAGATACTAGTTGGGTCGAGAACATGGTTCAGTTCCACCCCTCTTCTGTGACTAGAATTACAAAATACAAAAATTTGCAGAAGTATTACCATTCAAATTGGAAATCATCTGAAGTTGATGTATCTTGTATTCTTTTACATTAAACGCATTTAACTGGCAACCTGCTGAACTATTTTGTCATCTTTGATTAATTCGCTGTAAAGATGTTCTTATGAGCTTTTTATTATCAAGTTGTAGTTTGTTTGTGGAAGGAATATCTCTTGGAAAATGGAGTTTTCAAAATTGTGGTGATTACTTTTATTCTAAGTGTGTGTGTATCTTTTAGAGTCGGGGGAGGGGGAGGTTGCATCAATGCCTCTGTTTCAGCTTAGTAGGTCTAGTTAAAAGTGCAATTTCCATTGTGGTCTTCATTTGAGTTGACATAGATGAAGTGAAATATTTGATTGCAGTCGCAGGTTTTCTTGTTCCTTACTGTTCCATTTGTTCTGTAGGAAGTCCTGTGTCCTGTATATTAATTTTTGGATTATATGGTTCTTTTGAAATGGGTATGTGCTGCAACTGTCTTCGTTTGAATTACATATGTATAGCAACACATATTTGATTCCAGTTGTGAATTTTCTTTCTGATAACATTTTTGATTATGTGAATGTTTTTTTATTTGCCCTGAAGTAAGGTGAGGGGTGGTGGTGGTGACCTATATTACTGTCTTTGTTTTGCTATATAAGTCAAGTGAAATATTTGAATCCATTTGTGTGTTTTAATATTCTAGTTCGCTTTACCTTGGAATAAATCGTGTCCGTTATTTTCCGATTATGTCATCTCTTTGGAATGACGTTAGTGCTATCATCGATTTTTCTAGCTTGTCTCCTTCTGAAGCTTTCTTAATGGAAGGAGGTAATCAGACCATTATTAAATGTTATCTGTAGGTGTCTCATCTAAACTTATTCATTACATGTTGGTCAAATAAATGGAATAAAGCAAAGTGGGTCTTGTCTATAGGATATTCAAATATAAGAAAAAAACTCACAAGCCATGATTTAAAGCTCTTGTAAAATCATACAGTAAAACACTCTGATGTCAGCATACTTAAAGCAAATACTGTGTAGGTTCTAGCACTTAGAAAAATTATATGTAGAGGGTGCTTATTACGTCTATGTGAGAAATCCTCCTTGGCTGAATCGAAAAGCTTATGCATACAACAATTAAAATAAATAAATTGAGTCTTGCTGTAATAACCCTTTATTTACTTTGCTGTGATGAGCCTGTATTTTGCTGTAACATTTAGTAAGAAAATGTTGGCCATATTTCAACGTCTCTTTTTCAGTCTTTACAACATAATTTCTAAATTTACTGTTACCTTAAGCACTTGCGACAATGATAAACCATTTAAATGTCAGGATCATAATCATAAACTGCTATTGATGCTAGTATTCCCAGAAACTTATTTGTTGGTATGCTATTTTGTCTTATTTACCTGTTAAAATTTGCCACTAAATTGTACTAGCATGCTGAGTATTGATGCTTACAATTGCAATCTGTGTGTACAGCAGGAGTGATTGAATTCTAAGCATCATTTCAGTACAATATTGATGACTGATAATTCAGCTGCATAACATTTGTTTTATATGCTGGTATTTAATATCTTTGCACAGTGTTAATTAACATTATTTTCTGTTATTTTTTTCTTCGAGTTAGGGGTTGCAGTGTGTTAATGAATATCTGTTTTACCCATGTTTGTGAGTCATTAAAAACGGAGTCTCACCCATGATTAGGTAGAGGATGTAGACGAAGTTCATACGATATTGGAAAATATTAGTAAGAGTAGCAGCAATTCAGGAAGCTACAAAAATTTTCTTGCTGATACTTTAAATGAGTCACGGCTTCCTTAACTACAAGTGTCAAGTAACACAGAAATGCATTCTTGGGACAGTCTGTGATTTACTCCAGGTATTATGTTTACTATGACTAAAAAGTTCTAATTATTAAGTTTTCTTATGTCATTTTACACAGAAATTAATGCTGATTTTATGGACATTTGTAAACCACCTTGAAATAATGGTATCAGGTATAGGAGAAAAATCAAATTTCTAATTTTTAACCCTTTAATGCATAGTGTAACTTATTGGCTACATACTTTATTTTTTCCATTATCTCTCAAACTGATCAACATTTTACCACAAATTCATTTCTAGCTGCTTCTAGACATAGTATTACACATGCAAGTAGCTTGTCCTAGAAATTATAAACTGCAGAGTACTACAGAATCAGTTCGACAGTTAGCTGCATTGCGTTATTCCTAACATGTGTGTGTTTACATTAATATTCCTCCTTTGCCATGTAAAAGTCGTCAATCACATTCTACTGTTTCATTATAAGTTATTTTCTGGAAAGATTACAGGCATAATAGTGACATTTACTGCATCAGGTACATCATGGAAGCACTATATAGCTGACCAGCTATGAACTTTTTGTTGTTAGTAGTGCATAATTTTAAGGATTTTTTTAAAAATATTTTTCTCAGTATGTACGCACTATACATTAATTGTGGTAGTTTTTATAGCTTCAAATAAAAAGTCATATGTTAAAGGGTTTAGAGAAATGTTTTATTTGGTGTGTCAATTTAAAGTGAAGAAGTTTAAAGATCTGTGTATACTAAAATAAACTACATACAAGCTGTTTTTCAGATATTTGAAGAGTGTGATGCATTAACTAAAAGAGAACGTTACAAGTCAGTTTAACATTTTTTATCATTTACCACAATAAAACGACGAACTAAAGGGTTAAGAAAATACAGTTTCTCACTCAAGAAAATTTTGATGCGATTCTATGATACAGTATTTTTATGACATCAGTCCCACCCAGACCACAATCCTGGATACACCTCTGGTCATGAAACAAGATATTTGATATGAAAATCTCAAGGAAGAGAACCATTATAGCACCTCCAATTTTTGGTAAATATAAAATATGAGACAGAAACATTTGCTCAAAAGCAAGTTATCTTGAAGCAGCAATGGAAACCATGGTCCAAACATTTATTTGCAGCAAGTAATGAGAATAATTTTATATTTAATTTACCATCTGCAGATCCAACTACTGTTTCTGGAGACAAAATGTAGTTATCTTCAGCCAGATCTTCATCAATAATATCAGAACCCCCTTGCACACTTGGAGATGAGAGGCATTCAACCTCCTGACCTTCTGAGCAAGGACTGGTGGATCCTTCACATGTTTCTGTGTCATTACTTTCTTGTGCCATTGCCTGTAAGAAAAAAAAAAAAAAAAAGCTATTTGTACATAATAGCAAATTAAAGTTCAAACTGATATACTACATGAAAAGTAAATAATACATGCCTTCCGTAGATCTTAATATAGATTTCATGGGAAAAAACAGACCTTATGTTAAGAGAAAAACTCATTGTCTACTATTAAAAAGTTTTTTTAGTATTCACACAATTACAGTAGTATCACAGTTGTTAACCTGATTTAATGGCACAGGTAATCAATTGGTACTCTGCTCTTGGACATTGTCTGGCAGTGGCCATTCTTTCTGATAGAGAGGTGGTTGGTAGACATACCCATATAAAACACTGTATTAATCCATTCATAGGTGTTCTGGCCTCTGATGGCGTAAGAGAAGCTTGTGAAAGGACTGGAACAGGAAGTCCAGGGTGGGTGGATTGTACAGGTCTTGCAATGGGGTCCACCACAGGGATATTATCCATAGAACAGGGTGTTGGCATTTGTGTGGCTTATGGTGGACTAGGATATTGTCTGTTGCCAGTGTCGTCTGTCAAACAGAGCAGAAGGATGGGATGGGACTGAAATGTGTGGCGAAATGGAAGACATGTGTAAGGATAGTGTGTGGACAGGAAAGGGGAAGGATGGCTGGTGGAGGCAGCAACTAGTGAAGTTTTAAGTTTTAGATCAGGGAATTCCAGGAGTGTAGGATGCATTGTAGGGATAGATCCCACTTGCACAATTCATAAAACATGGTTTTTGTGGGGAGGATCAATATGGTACAGGTTGTGTAGCAGTCATTGAAGTGAGCCACAGTATGCAGCATTACATGCTCTAGCTGTCTCCTAGGCACAGTTTGGTGATGGCCATTCATCCGGATAGACAGCTTGGAACTGGTCATGCCCATGTAGAAAGCTGCACAGTGGTTGCAGTTCAGTTTCTAGGTAACATGACTGTTTTTACAGAATGGCCTGCCCTTTATGAGATGACAAATGAGGAGCATTGTTTCAAATCGTATTAAGTCTAGCCATGAACAAAATTGAGTTTGATACATTTTGGTGTAGTTTACATAGCGATCTTTCATTCTGTGAAATCAGAATATAACAAATCGGATTCACTAACAGTGTAAATTGTGTCTGTCAAGCAGCTGTTCTTCCATATCATATTCAGTCCACTGTATCGTGTGTTTCAAATCATATTGTGTCCAGCATGAAGCAGTATTGTCACTTTGCTCTGTTGGCTATGCTGACAGAGGGCGCACTATTTTCAACAATTCTATGCATTGAATAATCAAAGGTATATTGTGAACTTTATGTAAGTGTAGTTTTTGATTATGGAGGAATAAATTGTTGTTAGTGACAATTCAACGAAAAGCTGAAAGAGGGGAAAGGAAACCAAATATGCCCATCAACTTAAATCTGAGGCAGTTAATGTTATTCCATAAAGAAACAAAAATATATACTTATGTATAAAAATAAAGATTGTTTGACTTACCCAAAGCACAAGCTCGCCAGTAGACACAAATAACACAAATGAAAACACAAAAAAAAGAAACATTCAAGCTTTTGCAACCGTTGGTTGCTTTGTCGGAAAAAGAGGAAGGAAGAAGGGGAAAAAAAAAGGACAGGATGCGGGTTTTAAGGGAGTGGATGAGGTGTCATTCCAATATCCCGGGAGTGGAAGGACTTACCTTAGGGGAAAAAAAGGAATGTAAACAAATAAATACACCCACCCACACACACACACACACACACACACACACACACACACACCCACACCCACACCCACACCCACACCCACACCCACACACCCCTCGGCAGACATTCGTAGAAAGCAGTTAAACCACATTCTCCACCAGGGTTTCAACTACCTTACATCGTCTTCTGAAATGAGAGATACCCTACCCAATATCCTCCCTAACCCCCCCCCCCTCCACATAAATACTTAGTTATATATTTACCACAGCAGTCGTTTTTTTATTTATATATTTTGCAAATTATTGTATCAGAGCACATTAAGTCCAACACATTTTTTTTTAAAGACCTCAAGAGGAAATTTATTTTACTTTTTCACATACCTAGGAGTACACCACAAATAAAACAACTGCAAAATTTTAAAATTTGTGAAATGTTCCTTGGGTTATGAGTAATCATTGTTTTGCTTCTCCTGTAAAATTTAGTTTTTTGGACATGATATGATTCGAAACGATGTTCCTCAAATGCCTGTAATTGGACTGGAATAGGTGGTGGTGAGAAGGTGAGTAGAACAGGTTTTGCAACTAGGTCTATTCCAGGTATAAGAGCCATGGGGCAAGGGATTGGGAGCAGGGATGGAGTAGGGATTGACAAGGATATTGTGTATGTTTGGTGGGTGACAGAAGACCACTGTGTGTAGTGGGGAGGGGGGGGGGGGGTTAGGGTGGATATTGGGTAGGGTATCTCTCATTTCAGGACAGAATGTAAGGTAGTTGAAACCCTGGTGAAGACTGTGGTTTAACTGCTCCAGTCCTGGGTGGCAGGGTAACAACTGGGGTGCTCTTTGCTGCCAGACAATGTGTGTGGGGGAGCTGCTGGGTAATTGTATTGACAGGGCCCATAAGATCTGTTTCTGGACAAGGTTTGGAAGGTAACTGCGGTCAGTGAAGGACTCAGTGAAGCATTTGGCATATTTG
The DNA here is from genome assembly GCA_026315105.1 of Locusta migratoria. NCBI lineage: Eukaryota > Metazoa > Arthropoda > Insecta > Orthoptera > Acrididae > Locusta > Locusta migratoria. Next base: position 169,258,254 of record CM048746.1, read on the forward strand.
GAGGGGGACTGCTTGACACTGCAGATGGGACAACCATGGGTGGCTAGGATGTATGGAAGGGACTTCTTGGTATAGAATGGGTGGCAGCTGTCAAATGGACATATTGTTGATGGTTGGTAGGTTTGATGTGGACGGAGGTACTGATAAGGCCATCTTTGAGGAATAGGTCAATGTTAAAGAAGGTGGCTCGTTGGGTTGAGTAAGACCAGGTGAAACAAATGAAGGAGAAGGTTTGTAGGAATGTGGATAGTGTGTCCTCACTTTCAGTTCAGATTATGAAGATATAATCAATGAATCTGAACCAGATGAGGGGTTTGGGATTATTCTTCTTTTTCTTTATCTTATAATCAGCCTTTCCC
>CM048746.1:169263612-169543612 GCA_026315105.1 Locusta migratoria
GTAATAAGTACACATCGAAATCAGAAAGGAAACTACATAAATTCGTGTTTCCTCGCAAAGAATTCTTAGTAAATGGAAACATTGATAAACGCGAAGGAAAGTCGTTATGTTTTAAATTACAATGATACCCACGAAAAGAAGCCCCCCCCCCTTTTTTTTCTTTCCATGGCATTGCAAGGCATGCAGGATACAGCTAGTAAAAAATGGTTTTTGTGTGTCGTACCTGGGTTAAAGTTTACTTGCAGTGGCAGCGGTTTAGTATGTTAACGTTGGAAATAAATATTCGCTTTAGGGGGATCAGTAACTTACTGATCCGAACAACATTATTTATTTATTTCATCATCAACACAAAGAATTATTCTCCTCATTGTACGTGACTGATCTTTCAAAAAGGATGCAACGGCCGTTGCCAACATAAATACACAACACCGCTGCCGTAAGGAAAATCATAGCTCTTGTGTGAGTTTATTACACCTAAGTTACGTGAATAAAAAATGCAACATTGCCATCTATTATTTATTTGGTATACTATGTTACGAACAGCGCCTCTATCGGATCTTTGCTATACTACGCTGAAATTCAAGCACAGCGTACACCAGAAACTTCAAATTACGATACCTTTCCTTCCTCTGATCCGATTTTGATTAAATGTAGCCTATGTTACTTTCCAAACTATTCCAAATTTACCTATGGAAACCCATGAAAGTTTTAGTAGTACTTTTGGAGATTACCTTAAACAAATAGACATACACAAAGGCTTTTAAACAAATAGTTAAATTATATCTTTATTTTCTCTGATCCGATTTTAATCATTGAAACCTTTATATAACCACACAATATGCTCAAGTTACGAGTGAAAACCCCATGAATATTCGTCAAGTAGTTTTGGAGATAAGAGGTTTTTAATAGTTGAACAAACAGACATGGCGGTTACTGAAAACACTTGAATTTACGATTTTTTTCTTCTTTGTAATCTGATGCTGATAAAATTATGCCTAAATGTTGATCCAAACTTTTCCCATGTTTCCTGTGAAAACCGCATGAAGATTCATCAAGTAGTTTTGAAGATTTAAGGGAACAGCGACAGGCCTTCATTTACAGATTTATTATTAGTATAGATATATATTAATAATAGAAAACAGATGACTTACTCAAAGGACAGGCTCATCTACAGAAACAAATAAAATCACACACAAACACATATACTAGCTTTCGCAACCGTTGGTCACTTCTTCATGAAAAGAGGAAGAAAGGAGAGGAGAAAGGGAAGGATATGGGTTTTAAGAAAGTGGAAAAGGAGTCATTCCAATCCCAGGAGTGGAAGGACTTACCTTAGGGGACAAAAAGGAAGGTAAACAAATACTCACACATATCAACACGCAAAGACACCTAGGCACACTTGCGGAGGGAATGTAGGTAAAATTTGATGGGGTCATAGTAGGATAACATAATGTATGGAAAATTAAGAACTATGTGTTGAATAACAGACTACAAAGTGAAAAGAAATGGAATGAAAAGAAAGGAAAGAAATAATAAAAATTTAAAAATATATAATTTATAATAAATAAATTTGAATAAGAAGGTGGATAGATAGCGAAAGGAATTCAGCAAAGAAAATAGAAGTCTATAAAGGTGTTCAATAGAGTGGTTGAAGTTAAAACTGAAGGTCAACTACAGTTGGTTAACAACGTAATGCACAATGGTTTGGTGGTCGTATTAGTGTCCAAAACAGGTTATAGGATGGAGAAAATATGGAAAAGATTGGGTAAACAGGGTGAAAATCAAAGGAAAGCGTATTATAATGACAGTGACAGATTACGACTATGAGGTAGACAATAATCTGAGGAAGGAATAATGGGATTAAAACGTATAGAATGTTACCAAAAAATGATTGGGAATGTCAGAAGATTGAACGGAAATGTGGAAAAACGAGAATCGGAAATAATCACGAAGTTTCTAGGAAAAGCCGAAAATGGTTATTATAGGTTATTGTAAAATGCAGTTGTGAAATAGTATTACCACAGTAAATGTGGATGAAGGGTAGAAATTATACAGGAGATGCAGTGATGAAAGCGGTAAATAAAATAAAATAAAATAAAAAATAAGTGGTCTGCCTAGGTGTGTTTACGTGTGGATATGTGTGAGTGTGTGTGTATTTGTTTACTTTCCTTTTTGTCCCCGAAGGTAAGTCCTTCCACTCTTGGGATTGGAATGACTCCTTTTCCACTTCCTTAAAATCTGTATCCTTCCCTTTCTCCTCTCCTTCCTTCCTTCCTCTTTTTCCTGAAGAAGCTGCCAGTGGTGGCGAAAGCTTAAATGTCTGTGTGTTTTTATTTGTGTTTTATGTTTCTATTGGCGAGCCTGTACTTTCGGTAAGTCAAAAACTCTTTATTTTATACATAAATTATAGAAGGAAACTTTCCTGGTGGGATAATCAAATATAAAAAATAGAAAACAGATGTCTTACCCAAAGGACCGGCTCATCGATAGACACAAATAAAATCATACACAAACACACATACAAGCTTTCGCAACCGTTGGTCACTTCTTCAGGATAAGAGGAAAAAAGGGGAGGAGAAAGGGAAGGATATGGGTTTTAAGGAAGTGAAAAAGGAGTCATTCCAATCCCAGGAGTGGAAGGACTTACCCTAGGGGAAAAAAAGGAAGGTAAACAAATACACACACACTCACACATATCCAAACGCAAACACACCTAGATAGACATTTGTAAGAACCAAAGAAGTTGAACAGAGATACCACTTGAGGCAGAGGCTCTGTCCACAGAACCGAGGCAAAGATGCTAAAGATGGTGGCCGGGAATTTGAATTTAGCGGGCAACCAGGTGGGCAACGGGAGGAGAGAATAAGCTGAAGGGCAAGTTCCCATCTCCGAAGTTCTGAAAGGTTGGTGTCGGTGGGAAGTATCCAGATAACCCGGACGGTGTAACACTGTGCCAAGATGTGCTGGCCGTGCACCAAGGCATGTTTAGCCACAGGGTGATCCTCATTACCAACAAACACCCTCTGCCAACAACTGTCGACGACCAGTAACCAATGGAAAATAATCTGCACCGACTACCTCACCCACTACGCTGTCACCAAACCTGTGATGACTGAGAAGCCCCAGAGATCACATAATTCGTTGTGTAAGACATTAATTTGGAGCATGGGGCTTCACATGTGAGGATATCTGACCAAGGAAAAGTATTGATGTCAAAACGTAGTCACGTAGTGACATTGTCCACAGAATAAATACTACCTACCATCCTCAGACAAATGGTCTTTCAGAAAGTTTTAACAAGATGTTAGCAGATATGCTGTAAATGTACATCAATGTTGAGCAGAAGGAGAGTGATAGAATGCTGCTAGTTGTGTCATTTGCTTACAACACAGCAAGGCGAGACACCACAGGCATCACACCATTTTTCCTGCTCCATGGTCGAGAAGCTGAGATGACTCTGGATACGCTGTTCCTGTTCCAACCAGGCGACACTCAAGATGACTATGTGAAACAGCTCATCACCAAGGTCAAAGAAGCAAGACACCTGGTCTGCATACGGACACTGGACACTCAGGAGAAGGACCGCCAGTGGTATTATGACAAGCACTGACCTGTTGCATACAGCCTAGGAGATCTGGTATGGATTCTTACCCCTGTACAGAAAGTTGGGCTATCAAAAAAGTTACTGAAGCATTACTTTGGTCTGTAATGTGTCATACGCTGCCTGTTAACATCACATACGAAGTTGAGAATTATGAGCCATCCTCAAAATGACAAAAACGAAGAGACATTGTTCACGTCCTCCGTATGAAGCCTTACCACGATCCCAAAGAACAGATAGAAAGAAACGGCCTCTTGATCAAAAAAGAGTGTTATGATAATGATGAAGCCACGAGAGGAGGGTCTGGCACTGGTCATCGGCACTGTAAGGGAGGCATGCAGGCAGAATGGAAGGATTCTCCAGTACTGCCATACAGAGGACCCACGAAGAGATCCAGGACACTGCAGCTGGCTCCAAAAGGAACCTAACAGCGGGTCACTATTCATTCAGGGTGGGGAGCAATGCCACGAGTCTTCCAACGGAACACCTAGTGCAGAGGTTAACATTGTAGATTGCTGTGTTGCGGTCTCCAGTTCAAATCCCACCACAGGCAGAAAAAATTTATCATTTGATGTACTTTTAAGTTCCAGAAAATTCTTTCTACTGTATGTATAAATAGTGGAGCACTACAAGCAGGAGGCTGTCTGTACTGAGTGTACATTTGTGTTAGCAATAAACCTGTTCTTACTGTAAGGTGTGTTGCTCTATTAACAACCGGCCTTCGAATTCCAGACTACCTGCAGTTTTCAACTGTGAAAATATAGTAATAAGGACAGTTTACAACTCGCTGCAAAGACCTCATGTCAACCTGTGATAGGCACATAAAAATGACACAAGCATACAATACTTCAGCTATTGGCCATGGCCATTTTCAGAAAATAGAACATTCATGCAATCACACCGGCACACAACACAGTTAAACAACTATCAGCTCTGGCTGCCGCACTTTGAATCTTTTTACAAATATGGAAAGGTACTCTTGCCCTCTTGCCACAAGGTCTCAGGTGTCATGCTATGCACTGGGTGGCCATTCCCACTGGAGGTTCAAATAAATTCCCCTTGGGCGTGTGTGTGTGTGTGTGTGTGTGTGTGTGTGTGTGTGTGTGTGTTTTATCCTTGGTTTAAATAGTTGGTAAGTCTAGGGGCTGTTGACCTTAGCAGTTTTGTTCAATAGGCTTATAAACATTTGAATTTTTTTGAAGCTACTCTTGAATACATTTCTTTCTAAAGAATTTGGATAAAGTTGTCAGAAGTGAGACTGAGTGGAAGTTGTTGACATTGGATGTATCTCCTTTTTATTTAGTGGTTTAACATTAGCATATTTTAGTCTATCTTGGAAAATACCTTCTCAGAGAGTTATTAAATATGTGGCTGAGAATCCTACTTATCTGTTGGGAACTAGCTTTTAGTACTCTCCCAGAAATGCCATCTATTCCATATGAGCTTTTACTTTTGAGTTAGTATATTATTTTCTTAAGTTCAAAGCGAGAGGTGGGTAGTATTTCAGTTATATTGGATTGCATAAGTATTGCCCCTTCCATTAATAGCTTTGCTGCTTTCATTAAAATTTAGATCTTATTTTCTCCACAACATTTAAAAAATGATTATTAAAAATATTTCCAACTTCTGAATTTTTGTTAGTAAACTTTTCATTCATTTTAATGGTACAGTTCCTTGTGCCCTTTGTTGCCCTGTTTCCCTTTCAATTATATTCCAAATTGTTTTAATTTTATTATCAGGGGCACTAATGTCAGACGTAATATGCATGCTTCTGGACTTTTTAATAACTTTCCTTAATATAGCACAGTAGTTTTTATGTTATTTGACTTTTCCTGGGTCATTACTCTTTTTTGCTGTTAGATACAGTTCCCTTTTCTGGATACAAAATACGTTTATTTCCATAGCTACCTGTGTAGTTTACATGATTTATTACAATTCTATTTAACTATTTTCTTGGGGAAACAGTTTTCAAATACACTTACAAATGTATCATGAAATACGTTATGTTTCAACACCTGTATTTGGCTAACAATGCGGAGGCTGCCACTCCACCAATTGTCAGCTTACCTTTGTTTACATAACTGATAGTTTTTCATGCTTTGTGTGTTGCATTTTTAGAATTTATTCTTATTGTGAAATACAAAAATTTATCTAAGTATTTTTTGTAAAGTTTTATAAATTGTGAGACTGGTGGTTTGCTTGTGTGTGCTTTTCTGTACATGAAAGGGGGAATAGTATATTATAACTTCAAAACATTATTATAGTGTGAGATGCTGACCCTGTGTTAATGTCACAAAAATACTTGTGTATATTTGCACACGAGAATGTGAATAAATTCTCAAATATCATTGTACAAAACATCAAAAAAATACAAAAAGTATGCAAGTTGTGCAGTTTCACTATGTAAATAATGTCAGTTAAAGAGCTGCTGACAAAGTCGATTATGATGAATGAAATTATGAGAAAAATTTTAATTTCCTAGTAAGTTACCAGTTCCAGTTTCGTCTGGTGCTTAAAAATACACTACTGGCCATTAAAATTGCTACAACAAGAAGAAATGCGGATGATAAAAGGGTATTATACTAGAACTGACATGTGATTACATTTTCACGCAATTTGGTGCATAGATCCTGAGAAATCAGTAACCAGAACAACCACCTCTGGCCATAATAACGGCCTTGATACACCTGGACATTGAGTCCAACAAAGCTTGGATTGCGTGTACAGGTACAGATGCCCATGCAGCTTCAACACAATACCACAGTTTATCAAGAGTAGTGACTGGCGTTAGTCAGTTGCTCGGCAACCATTGACCAGACGTTTACAACTGGCGAGAGATCTGGATTATTTGGTTAGTGTATTTTGTGGAGCATGTAGTTTGAAATGTAAAAGGTGTGTGCATGGAATGTTGTTGGGATGAGGAAGATGTATTCTGAAGAGAGGTTCTAGCAAGGGCTATAGATTTTCAGCAGGAATTTGAGATCTCATTGGACTTTTGGGATGGGTCATTCTTGAACAACCTGTAGGTGGAAAAGTCAGAAATTTGGCAGAGGCCTTCTGCCAGGTAGTCACTGAGATTCATCACAACAATAATGGAACCTTTATCTAAATAAAGGATGATTAGGTCAGGATCGGTTTTTAAGTTGTGTATGGCTCTCCTTTCTTCTGCCAAGAAGTTGGTGTTCTTAGGTACTGACTTGGAGAACGATAGTGAGGCCAAACTGGAGGTAAGGAATCCCTGTAAGGATGATGAGGTGGGCATGCATGGTGGATGTAGGGAAGGGGGATGGGGGGAGGGGACGTTGGATGAAGGAGAGGCAGCACTCAATGTTGGGATTACTTTGGCTTTGGTCAGAGGCAAAGTAGTAATTACATCGTAGGGATCAAGATAAGGAAAGTAAGCCTTTGACTAGTCCAACAGGCACTTCTGTCTTTGTATCAGACATTTTTATTCTGCACATCAGCATATATCACCTCATTTCAAACCATGAGGTCACATTGCTGACAAGAAGCCATTAATACATATATTTGACAAAAATTTTAGAAATGAACTTACAGTTGCAAAACAGTGAGAGGGAGAAGAATAGCTCTAGTGCTAATATAAGTATGATAAGAGAGTTAGCACTTGCCTCTTCAATATCGAGAGATAAGCTACTTGAACTAATGCCTCCACTCTTGCGTTGACGTCTTGTTGCAGCCAGGAGGTCAGTAAGGCGGGCATTCCAAGCTGTTACCACATCCCAAATGTGTCTCTTCAGCTGGACAACACAGTCATCAATGTGCCACATCAGTTGATGGACATCTGAAGCAAAACAATACCTCTGTAACCTGCAGCTTCAATCACATTAATTAGAAGAAAAATAAGTCACCATTATCTTAATATCACTGCACTACTACTACTACTACTACTACTACTACTACCACCACCACCACCACCACCACCACAAATTAACAAATCAGAGGAATACAACAAAAAATAATAAAGATTAAAAATCAATACCAACAAGATATATTTTTAATCAGTTTCATAAAAAAGAGAAGACAAACTCATAAGATTAGTACAAAATATTAGCAGACAAATCCAAATATGTCATCTTCCAACACTGATGCTAAAAGATAAAAATTAATATAGCCTACAGAAATAGAGTGAATTTGTCACAAGTGTGAAAAAGTTAACAGTCTGAAAGCAAAATAAGTGTACAAACATGTGTTTTTTTTTTCCAGTTATAGCTTTATTGAATCACATATCCTTCATTGGTTGTACAGTACTACCAATATTCACACAAATAGTTTAAGTGTTCATTCCAACAAGCTGCAACATACGTTTTTCAAGCAGCATGAAGAGACGCATGACATAGGTGGTTGCCAGTCAGAAAGAAGATTAGGGATTAAAATTCTATTGCTAACATGGTCATTAGAGACTGAGCACACATTTGGATTGTTTTTGTCAAAATCATCTGTACCCTTTGAAGGTAACCATCAGCATTTGCCAGGAGTGATTTAGAAAAATGATGGAAAACTTAAATCAGGATGGCCACAAGTGGGTTTGAGCTGCTGTCCTCCAGACATGCAAATTTCACAACATTAGTTTCAAACTCTATAATATTCATAAACTAATATCAGAAAATAATGTCCAAAAGAGAGAGAATCGCAAGCCAGTACTTACTATAGTTTGGTACTGATGATAGTACATTTAAAAACACACACACACACACACACACACACACACACACACACACACGAACACACACACACACACACACACACACACACACACACACACCACACCACACAAAAGGCAATAAAAGTAAAAGATTATACAAACTTTCAGAAATTTATATTTCCTTCATCAGGTATGAGGAGGAAAGAGAAAGGGAACAGAAGGGAAAGGTTACTCACAACCTAGGTCATGAGGTGGGTTGGGTGAATATCGTTAAGTAGAGTTATGCCTTCTGTAAAAATCAAATTATTGCAACCAAACACTGGACAATCCAAGTTGGGGATATCAACAATATTTTGAAAACGATCAATTGCTACGTAGTGGCATAACTTACCTTGTTCTGCCATTTTTCCTGCCAACTTCTTTGCCTCAAGAGTAGGTGATGTCAATTTCAGCTGAATTTCTTCAATTCTTGATTTATATAATGCTTGCTCTTTCATCAGAAGTTGTTTCAGTGCACTGACTGCAAAAAAATAAGAACTCATTAACACTGATCAAATCAATCATCTGTACATGCGACTCAATATTGGGAATTTATATTTAAGTTCTCAGATGATATCATACAACATGATATTTATTATGCAACTATCAAGTGGACATTCAATGAGAGCCAGTTCTCCACTCCCAACCCCTGCCCAATAGACCAAATAAAAGTTCCTATTGTTCAAGAGAGAGAGAGAGAGAGAGAGAGAGAGAGAGAGAGAGAGAGAGAGAGTGGCTGGCCATACCTACCTTATCTTGGTACCACTGATAGTCATACACAAAAAAGAAACAAAAGCAGACAAAAATAAATGTTGACATTAGATTTGGGATATGAATTTTTTTCCTTCATCATGTAATAGAGGAGGGAAGAGAAAGGAGACAGAAGGGAAAGGTTACTCACGACCTAGGCCGTGAGGTAGGTGATATGTTGAAGTTGATCTCCGACTTCCACATATCACCCATTCCTACCTCATGGCCTAGGTTGTAACCTTTCCATTCTTTACCTTTTCTTTTCCCTCCTCTCCTGCTTGATGAAGGAAAAATACTGTATTTCCAAAAGCTAGTGTCAACATTTATTTTTGTCTACATTTGTGCATTTTCTGTGTATGACCATCAGCAGGACCAAGATAAGGTAAGTACTGGCCAGCCATTCTATATCTTTTATACACTATTTCCACATCTCAGTGTAGAATTTCCATATGATTAAAAACTGTTTCTAGGCAGATGTGTGTAGATATTTAATATGTACAGTAGTAACATTATCTTTTTGTTTCCTTGGACAGTATGATGCTTTACCCATACTTAACATTATTAGTGAAATTTCAAATGACTCAAAAATACCACAATGAGAGAAAACATATTAGATTGTCAAACCATATCCAGTTCTTGAAAGTAGTTTACAGATCATTTCAGGCCAATCAAAGGAGGAAAATTAGGCAGATAATCATGTAGTTATAAATTCTGTATAGTGGAAGGGGAAGAGTCATGAACAGCATAGTAAAATTCCTCACTTGTAGGGAGAGAATTTTAGGGTGGAGGGGTGGTGAGGACAGTGAAGTACATTTGAAGCAAACTTGTTTTCCAATTTTAACAGTGGAAGGTCAATAATAGGGATAGTCTGCAACTCAATGCATAGATGTTTGTCAAGCTGCAATCAGCTAGAAAACAGTATCTGGAGGCAGCAGTCGGACGTGTGTGTGTGTGTGTGTGTGTGTGTGTGTGTGTGTGTGTGCGCACGCGCGTGCGCGCACAAGCATGCGCACGACGAGTAAACTCGTGATCTTTTATGTGTGCCTTTTTGTGAATCATCGCAACATCTCTGTGGTGAGTAGCAATATTAAATTTTGTTACATTTCCTGAAAAAAAAAGTCCTATTAACTAATATTTTCTGCTCTACAAGGAGTGGAAAATTTTCAATGGTTTTAAAACAGTATTTTTTATTAGGGATGGGTTTGAAATCCAGTTTTACTGAATCAAATCCAAATACCAAATCTTAAATAAAACATATGCCGAATTCTGAACCCAAATCGAATCTTCCGAATTTCAAACCCAAATAATCTGTCAGCTCAAGCACATGTATTTAAAAAGAATTACTACTCCATCACAGCCAATGATGAAGATAAAGCCTTCTGGGATGGATCACAAATGACAACATTACAGTAAAATTTAAGAAATTAAAATTTCATTTAGATTTTTATTTTAAATCTTAAGGATTTTTTAATACCCCCTCCCCTTAAATGAAATTTGTCTGAAACATTTTGAGATTTATGTTGTTTAGATGCTCTAATGAACAATAAGAATCTTTCTTTACTCTATAATAGACTTTATCATTTTGATGAAATAAAAAATAATTGCATAATGAACTCCTAGAAAGGAAAGGATTACATATTGTTTTTCTTTTCTCAAAGTGTAAAAGTCAAAAATAAAACCTGAAAAGATGAGTAGATATTTTAGAAGTTGAAAAAATAGCTTCTTAAAAATAGGATGTGTAAATGTTTAATAATTCTATAGAGTCATATCAGGCATTCCATGAGTGATGGGCAGGACATTCAGACACAGAGAAATCCACATTTATTTAACATGTATGTACTTGTTATTGCAAAGACATTTCATAACTGTGACAAGTACTTAATGTGCAGATTGTGCATTCTGGAGGTTTAAGCAAGGGTATTTTGTAGATTTATTTATTCTTTCAAACATTTACAATCAAATAACTTGTCTATATTCATAGAACATTTAAAAATCAGTACTATAAGTCAGTTGCCATGCTTCATTTCTTATCCCCGTTCAGCATTAAAATAATACAAATGTAAACATTAACGTGATACATATTGTTGCGTTGAAATGGAAGCAGGCTTGACTTTGAAGGCAGGGTTGTCAACTGAACACAGGACTTTTACTGAAAGCAGGTTTATTACGAACTTAACATACACACAGCACTAACTGCCTCTCGGGCAGAGTGCTCTGGTATTTATATTCAGATAGAATGTACCAGAAATTAGAAGAATAGTTAACATAAGATACATGTAGAAATTAAAAGTGAACATACGAAGCATGTAGAACATTCTGGAAAAGATAATTACAAAGAAATACATTTTTGCCAGTTGACGCGACTGAACCGGTAACCTACAGCACCGATATTGGTGACACTAGGCTATCCATTGCGCCACGCAGGCAGTTGGTTGACTCGGGGTCTTGCGGCATTCCTCCCTTTCCTGAAAAAACAGTGACCCATTGTTAGGTTCCTTTTGGAGCCAGCTGCAATGTCCTGCATCTTGATCTTGTCATGGATCCTCTGTGTGGCAGTTCTGGAGAATCCTTCCCTTCTGCACAATTACCAATGACAGACGTTCCTCTCGTGGCTTCATCAGTATCATTACCGTCCTTAGGCTTCATGCGAAGGATGTGAACAACGTCTCTTCGTGTTTGTCGTTTCGATGACGGCTCATAATCCTCGACTTCGTATGTGACATCTGACAGGCGGTGTATGACTCGATACGGACCAAAGTATTGCTTCAATAACTTTCCTGTTAGTCCAGCTTTCCATACAAGGGTAAAAATCCATACCAGATCTCTGGGCTGTACACAACAGGTCGGTGCTTGTCATTATACCACTGACGGTCCTTCTCCTGTGCGTCCAGTGTCCATATGCGAGCCAGCTGTCTTGCTTCTTCGCCCCTGGTGATGAGCTGTTTAACATAGTCATCCTGAGTGTTGTCCAGCTGGAACAGGAACAGCGTATCCATTGTCGTCTCAGCCTCACAGCCATGGAGCAGGAAAAACAGCGTGAAGCCTGTGGTGTCTTGTTTTCGGTAAAATAAGCAAATGTCATGACTGGCCGTATTGTATCCCAATTCTTGTGCCCAACATTGAAGTACATCAAAAGCATATCTGCTAATGTCTTGTTAAAACATTCTGTAAGGCTGTTTGTCCGTGAATGGTATGCAGTTGTCATTCTGTGGACAATGTCGCAACGTGACATTCCCTCTAATACTAGTTTTCCATTATCAGATATCATCACACGTGGTGCTACATGCTTCAAAATAATGTCTTCCACAAGGAATTTTGCCATCTCTGGAGCTTCTGCAGCCAGCACAAGTTTGGTGACAGAGTAGCGTGTGAGGTAGTCAGTGCAGACTATATCCATCGGTTACCAGTTGTCAACTTCGGGAACCTCCCTAAAAGGTCGATTCCAATTCAGTTGAATAGAGCTGCTGCAGGTAGATTTGGTAGCAGATGCCCTGGAGGTAATTGCAGCACATGATTCCGTTGCTGGCACTCTGGACACACTAAGTGCTTGACAGATCAGTAGAGACCTTTCCCCTAATACATGTGTCTGAGTCTGTCTAGGGTCTTCACAAATCCCAGATGACCGGATATTGGAGCATAGTGGAAATACATGAGAATAGCTGGCTGGAGATGAGCTGGAACAACCAGTAGCTCAGTGGGGCTCAGTGGATCATGGTTTCTCTTACACAATGTCCCGTTTATAAGTTGGAACTCTCCATTGGTTGGTTCTCCTTTCTCCAAGGCCTCTATCGTTTTTAATAGTCCTGGATCTTCCCTCTGTTCAGCTGCAATGTCACCTAATTCAGTGAGAGCTGAAATTTCATTCATGTTGTTGTATTCCACTAATGGATTCCTCGAAAGGCAGTCGGCTCCTTGTGTTTGCGCCCATTCTTGAATACCACTGTGACATCATATTCTTGGAGTCTTAGTGCCCATCTTGCTAGTTGACCTGATGGATCCTTGAAGCTAGTCAGCCAAAACAATGAATGGTGGTCTGTCACGAGGGTGAATGGTTTGCGAATAAATACTTCCAGAACTTGTTGACAGCCCAGATAACTGCGAGGCATTTTTTTCTCAGTTGTAGAATAGTTTATCTCGGACTCTGAGAGTACTCTTGATTGATAGGCTATCACCTTTTCAGCACCTTCCAGAAACTTGTACAAGCACTGCACCAATCCCATAACCACTGGCGTCTGTGTGAAGTTCAGTTTCAGCATTCCGATCGTACAAGGCTAGTACTGGTGCTGAAGTTAGAGCCTCCTTAAGTGAACAGAAAGCTCTTTGTCTCATCCCTGTAAATTTTGGCGTCTCCCTGCAGAAGTTCTTGCAATGGACGTGCCTTGTTACAAAATCCTAATATGAAATGTCGGTAGTATGAGCACAGCCCAAGAAAACAACTCGCAACACAAGTGTGCTGAAGATTTGTAAATTCTGTGACTGCCCTTACTTTATGGAAATGGACACCATCTCCATTGACTAGGTGCCCCAGAATTATTATCTCTTTGGCAACGAAGAGACACTTCTTTGGATTGAGGTGGAGTCCTGCAGTCTGAACACACTTCAACACAGTTGTCAGACAACTCAGATGTTCTTCAAATGTTTTTTGAAAAAATGTCATCATCTAAATAGCAAAGACGTGTTGTCCACTTAAGGTGTCGAAGCAAGTTGTCCATCATGCTTTCGAATATGGCCGAAGCATTACATAATCAAAATGGCATTACTTTGAATTCATAGAGGCCGTTAGGTGTAAAAAAATCCATGTTTTTTGTGTAATATTCGTCAACCTCGATTTGCCAGTAACCTGTCTGCAAGTCCCTAGTTGAGAAGTATGTATCTCCTTTCAAGCAGTCTAAGGTGTCTTCAATGTGCGGCAGTGGGTAGACATCTTTCTTTGTAATTTTGTTCAGCCGCCAATAGTCGACACAAAATTGCCACAAGCCATCGTTCTTTTTTACGAGGGCTACCGGAGACGATCAAGGACTCTCCGAGAGTTGAATAATGTCAATGTGCAACATCTTCACCACTTCCTCCCGAAGTATCCATCTCTCAGCTGGTGACACTATATACGAATGCTTGGTAATTGGTGGATGATCCCCAATATCGATATGGTGCTTTATCGTGGGCCGATCATCTGACTTTTCTCCTGCTGGGGTGTGAATGCGACCGAAAATTGACGTAGTATAGTTAACACCTGCTGACGTTGTTACGAGGTCAGTCCGAGCCATATTAGCAGTTCCTCAGTTGTTTCTTCCAGAGAGTTGTCTGTACTAACAGCAGAGTATGGATCTTCATTGATCTATGACTGCTCGTGGCAATTAGGGATCCAAATCTCTCCTCGACCACGGTAATGCTTATGATACCGCTGGTATGAAAATTCTTTTGTGAGCCTAATAAACTTTTTACTATCGACAAGCACTTCACAGTTTAACCAGTCATCTGTGTTTGTGACTGGAACTCTTCTCATTGTCAATAGGACAACAGGGATCATCACATTGTCGACAGCAAATAACTTCCCAGAAAATTCTGTATTACTTGTATCAGTCGTAACAACTTCCTCAATTTGCAGCTCAGATCTTCCACAGTCAATGATAGCTTGGAATGCCTGAAGGAAGTCCCATCCAAGGATGACATTATGACTACATTCTGTTAAAACGACAAATTCAAATGGATAGGGCCAGTTGTTGATGATTATTCTTGCAACACAAGTTCCTGCTGGCTGGGCGTACTTTCAAATTGCAACATTCAGCACAGTTGCCCCCGTATCACAGATCATTGTCTTCTTTACTGTGCGGCGGTAATTATCCGACAATACAGAGAAAGAAGCTCCTGAATCAACCAGTTCACAGACTGGCTGGCTGTCAATTACGATGATGATGAGATTTCAAGACACCTTAGCGACTATCATATATGGAGGATTTTCATCTGCGGTGGCCTCACCTCCATAGGTGGTCGCCTCACTTAGTTTTCCTGGGTGCGGCAGCTAAGTTAGAAGCTGGTAGCTCTCTATGGTGACGGTGAACGGCAGCAGCATGTTGGGAAGCGACCTCGTCCAGGGTATGCCGATGGGCTTCTTCCCATAGGTCGTCTGAACTCATCAGCAGGTGACTGCCTGGGATAGAACTGCTCTGATGCCCAACATCTTGCAGCAAAATAATTGTCAAATACTCACCTTCTCTCCCTGCAGTAGCGTACGACATGTCCAGGGCGCCCACAGTGGAAACTCACTGGCATGTTGTCTTCTGTCCTGCAGGTGTCTGTTCTTCTGCGGGGCATCATAGGTGCCGGGGAAGTTGGTTGTGGCTGCCTTGGCTGGTTCATAGGCTGCCGTTTGGCAGCTGCAGTATAAGTCATAGCAAGGAAACACCATTCTTCCTCAGTGACATCAGCTCCCTTGTGACTTATATGGCATACATCCATGGCCATAATCTGAGGCTCACTCAGTCTAATAGTCCCAGCTGCCATAAACTGCTGTAATTATTCTCTCACAATTTGTCGTATGAGAGAAGCAAAGTCATGCTGGTCTTCTAAAACAGCCATAGGGCCTACATTGGGGAGTCTGTCATACTTCTTTCGTCCAACCCTCCTTTGTTGCATCTCTTCAATCCACAATTGATGAACTCTTCCATCGTAGTGACTTCTTTTATCAGAAGAGCATGTCTTCTGTAATGCCCTTCATCGGCTGCATGTTCCGCCAAGCAGATGTGTCATTGGCGGTCTCCAAATGTCTTCTTAAGTTCCTCCTGGAACGTCTCCCAGTCATTCAGCTTCTCTTTATTGTTTTCAAACCATTGTTGGGCTGTTCCATACAGTTAGAAATAAACGTTGGTGAAGCACATTATATGTTCCCACCTGTTATACTTGGCGACTCAGTCGAATGCTTTTAACCATTTATTGGGGTCCTGTTCAGCATTTCAAGTGAACACCGACGGGTGTCTGATGTGCAGCTGGCTTACTGCTGGTTTTGTGTCCATGGGTCTGCTGATGATATGGACTTTCGGAAGGATGTATTCAGTATATCCCCTGTATTTCGGCTCTAGTCCGTGTAAGCAACAGATTTTACGTTGCCTAATCGGAGCCACTGATGCAGCTGTTGCACAGGATACCCAGTGCCTCCACCAAACAATGTCGTGTTGAAATGGAAGCAGGCTTGACTATGAAGGCAGGGTTCTCAACTGAAAACAACACTTATACTGAAAGCAGGTTTATTGCAAACTGAAACATACATGCAGCACAGACTGCCTTTCAGGTAGAGTGCTCTGCTATTTATACACAGACTGAATGTACCAGAAATTAGAAAAATAGTTAACATAAGAAATATGTAGAAAATACACGTAAACGTAAGAAGCATGTAGAACATTCTGGAAATGATAATTACAAAGAAATAAATTTTGAACCGACGACCTACGGCACTGAAATCGGTGACACTATCCATTGCGCCACACCAGAGGGTAGGGAAGGTGGTTTGGGGATTTTATAGGGGTGGACTGCACCGAGAGTATCTTTCCGCTGCCCAACTACCCTTTGTAACCTCCTTGTTCATCCCTATGAAATCCCCAAACTACTTTCCCTACCTTCTGGCTCCTATCCATGTAACCGCCCCTGTTGTAAAACCTGCCCTATGCACCCTTCCACCACCACTTACTGCAGTCCCATAACCCGGAAGGTGTACACGATCAAGGGAAGAGCCATTTGCAATAGCACCCACTTGATCTACCAACTGGCATGCCTGCACTGTGAAGCGTTTTATGTGGGAATGACCCGCAACAGACAGTCCATTCACATGCACAGTCACAGACAGTAAGTGTTTGTTGGTAATCAAGATCACCCTGTAGCTAAACATGCCTTGGTGCATGGCCAGCACATCTTGGCACAGTGTTACACCATCCGGGTTATCTGGATACATCCCACTAACACCAACCTTACAGAACTTCGGAGATGGCAACTTGCCCTTCACCATATTATCTTCCTGTTGCCCACCTGGTCTCAACCTCTGCTAAATTCAAATTCCCGCCCACCATTCTATAATATCTTTACCTCTGTACTCTGGACAGAGCCTCTGCCTCAACTGGTATCTCTGTCTAACTTCTTTGCTTTCTACAAATATCTGTCTTGGTGTGTGTGTGTGTGTGTGTGTGTGTGTGTGTGTGTGTGTGTGTGTGTGTGTGCGCAAGTGTGTGCACGAGTGTGTGCGTGAGTGTGCACGCCTGCGCTTGTTTACCTCTCCTTTTTTCCCCTAGGGTGGATCCTTCCACTCCCAGAATCGGAATGACTCCTCTTCCATTTCCTTAGATTCCGCAACCTCCCGTTTTTCCCCTCCTTCCTTCCTCTTTTCCTGATGAAGTGGCCACCAGTTGTGAAAGCTTGAATGTTTGTTTCTGTTTGCTTTAAATTTCATTACAATTTTTGATTAAGTGTAGCCTGTATAGAGATTTTTGTAGTATTAAGCAAGTTTCCATTCTTTTTCTTAATAGGATTTCAATTAGGTCTATATTGTGTAGAATTTTGTGGTAGGAAAGAAATATTTTTGTGTAATTAGTGATAAGTTTTGATGAGGTACTAATGCAGGAAATTTTACCTATTTTTCATACTCTCTGCTGGAGGAGAGCCACCTCCAGGATAAGGACATGTGGGACAACCATTATTGAACCTCATGAAGGCATGGACCCATCTTAGAGCTACATGAAACTTCAAGTGCTATGTGCGTACTGTGAAGTGTAATGAAAGAACTGGTTTAACTTGTCCCCCCTTCTTTATGTGCAAGAAAAAAACACTGGGAGATGTGTGTTCTTACCTTGAAAAGCAATATTTTTTGAGTGATTCCACTGTTTGTAAATATTTTGTGTTTTTATGTTAATAATCATTTTGGTATGGGGCTTGATGTAATTCTATGGCCAGCACAGGGCGAAGAGAATACGTAATGTAGACGACAGTTAATTTTGTAATTATGTACCCAGATGTGTTTCATATGCACTTCATATGCACTGTTTTGACTATATGGTTTATTCGTGGCTTTTGGATTAACTTGCTTTTGTTTTAACATTTAACTACCCAGTTAATTATTTTTTTCAATTAACTATCTGGTTAATTAAATGAGGGGTGAATGTAATGAAGCATGTTGGGATTTATTCCCATCTGCTTGTGTTATGGAACCTCCAGATACCACTGTTGCATAATAATGGATAATGTAATTAGTTTATTATTATTTTCTTTTCCAAAACTTTTGTTATTCTTTGTTGTAACATAACTAGCTGAAGAATTATTTGATACTGGAGAAGTTTGTTTAGTTAGCAAATAAAAATTAATTATTGCCAGAGACATATTGTTCAATTTCAGATAGTACTAATTAGTATTTGTAAGAACTAAGTAAATTCTTTTTTCATACTATTAAAGTAGGTTTTACTATGTTTCACAAATAATGTTAGGAAAGTTAGCCCTCTTTAGCTTCTGTTTAATTACCGTTAATTACAAAAGTATTGTTGATAAACCTATTTTGATAAGTAAGTAAATGAAATACTATTAATTGAACGAAGATTTATATATTAAGTTACTCAGTATTATTTATGCTATCTTTTACCATTGTTTACTTTTCCATTATAATTAATGTAATGAACTCAATTAACAATACATAATTTTCAGTGACATTGTTTGAAAGGTATAAATAGGATTCGTTCGTGGCTTGTATGAGAGAATTTTTTCGTCAGTTGTCAGATGCACAACCTATGTCAGTTCTGAGTATTGTTTATTGTTTCAGCTGTGATCCGAGGTACAACCCAAGCCAGTTTGAACTTTAATTTTGAACAATAATGGGACTGGTAACTTTATGGTAAGTACAAATTTTTGACGTAATTTCATTCATCATGTATGACTTTGTGACCAAGCCTTTAACTATCATTCATTATTTACGTAGTGAAACTGCACAAGTTCCGTACTTTTTTAATTTTTCGATGTTTTGGGCATAATGATATTTGAGAATTTATTTGCATTCTTGAGTACAAATATATGCATAAGTATTTTTGTGAAATTTGCACAGGGTCGGCATCTCACATTATAATCACATTTTTCAGATTATAATATACCACGCCCCCTTCAATGTGTGGAAAAACATTCACAAGCAAACCATCAGTCTCACCTTTTATGAACTTTAGAAAAATATTTGCACTTCACAGTAGGAATAAATTGTCGAAACACATATGTTAACACAAGAACAGAGGCAAATTAACATTGTGAACATAGGAAATTTGACGGGACTGGTGTAAATGGCAGGAAAACAAAATTCAGGAATGTAAAAGTAGAGTTTTACTATAGTTGCATCAATTCATATCACGAAATGGACAGAAAATTCTAAAGGGGTTATAGTCAAAGTCTGTGCATCAACTGAAGTGTGAGCAGTTCTTATGGTGGAGGAAAGGGCCTTTCACAGAAAAAAGGCAAAATAAGTATTCAGTATACCGAGCATTCAATTTCCCACATACTAGTGCAAGGTAATGTGCAGAAATATATGAAGATTCTGAGGATGAATATAGGTTCTGTTCCATACATAGCTATCTTTGTTCCTTTTAGTGTTAATGTATTTGTGGAAAATAACGACTTCCAACATAAGTTGTAGCACAAGGCATCATGCAGAAATTAACTCTCTCCAGGTGTGCCCACTCGATGCATAACCATGATGTATTAGGTGTTCTGTGGAAGGATTGGTGTGAGTTGGTAAAACAACCTTCAGTTGCTTCTTATGACATAATGAGAGGTAGACAGAGTGGAGATTGCTTTGCTCGCTCTTCTTCTAGCAGACACACACATAACGGAAGTGCATGACCTGACTCCAGCAATCTGTCTTCCCTCTTCATCTACCCTCCACCTCCACCTCCACCCCCTCACATACCAGAACAATATCTGTCTCTCATTATTGTTCTGCTGCATTTAAATGTGATACAGCTTTTTAATATTAGGTCTCAATCCACTTCATTTAACAATAAACGTTATTATATACCATTAAAACAGTTTTTTTCAATTGAAACTTTTCCAGTTTTTCTTAACTGAATGTAGCTTATACTAAAAAATTTACAAAGTTGTTAGGTTTTGTATTACCATACTGTATATGCCCAAGATGTATACACCCAATACATGTTACAGTATAATAAGCCAGATGCACTTCTTATGGTGACACAGAGATTATCAACCAGTCAATTTTATCATTTTATTATATTTAGTGTGATGATGACACTTTTAATTAGGGTTGTGTCTGAGTGGTTTGGCCAAATCCATTATTCATCGAATCTAGCACACTGGCTTCGGATTCGAGATTCGGTGCATAATGGCTGAATACTACCGAATACCGAATCCAAAGTGATATATGGAAACCTTCAGTTAAGAATGTTGTAGTTAGCTTTGCATAACAGTGCACTTTTGTTTGCATTATTTACATTATTATCCACAGATCCGCTGAAAGATGCGATGTCATAAAACAGAACGACCTCACTTTGACTAGTTCTGATAAATGGGGCTACGAGCTGCCACAAGCAACTTGTCCTGTCTAATATAAGCAATGTTACACAAGCTTGCTTAGCAGGCGCAAATATAAATATTGGCTAAAACTTATGCACTCATTAAAAAAAAAAACCTTTCAAATATACATAGCAAAAGAAATAAATTTCTTCACATAAATACCAACAATACATAAGAATTAAGGATACTTGCACGAGTGGTCTCATTCTGATTTCACGTAACATTTCATTGAATTTTGTGAAGTGCTGGGGTATGTGAACTGTAATGAAGCACTAGGATTTCAAGAAGAAAATAATTTATTATGTGGGATGACATCAATTCAGCAACCACTTGATGTCTGTTTCAATAAATCGTTTAAAGTCAAGCTTAAACACATGTACACCGACTACCTTTCGAAAAGTGACAGACAACTGACAGCAACGAGTCACATAAAATGCGCAAGTGTGCCAATGGAATGATGATACATGAAAGTGGGTTCCAAATCACATTGCATAAAAGGCATTTAAAAATGTTGAAGATTGAAGGCACTAGACTGTACGAGGGATGATGCTCTGTAGTACCAAGGAATCAAATGATAGTAATTCATAATTACTGTACTGGTATCTAATTGCTATTATAAACATTTCATAAAATTTGTATTATAAGTCTAATAAAATTGTTTTTTATTTCCGCATTTATTTTCATACAATAGCTGTACATTTTAAGTCTTACCTAAAAGCTACTATCTAAAGCCGACTGGCAAGCCTGTGTTGTGTCAATATGCCTGATGCTACAACCTCTGCCTTCGTGCTACAACTTATGTGTCTTTCTATTAGGGGCAAGGTATTGTTCCTATGAATCATGATTAATAAATTCCACACTCTTTTCACCATAAGAATAATACACAGATTTAAACATTATGGCATGTAATCTTCTGTGTTAGCTGTTACCACATTTAAATTCCGTCAGCTTAACAAACCCGAAAAACAATGGCGAACGCGGAGGAAGATACATATCGCATTAATGTTCACATTTGTATTATTCTTATGCTGAACGGAAGCATATAGAAATGAAGCATGTCAACTGAATTCTAGTACTGATTTTTAAATCTTCTACGAATAAAAATTCTGTGCAGACAAGTTACATGATCTTAAATGCTTGAAAGAATAAATAAATCAACAAAATACCCTTGCTTAACCCTCCGGAATGGGCAATCTGCACGTTACGTACTTTTCACAGGTCTGAAATGTCTTCATGGCACTAACACGTACACACACATCAAATAAACGCAGATTTATCTGTGCCAATGTCCTGTCCATCTCTCATGGAATGCCTGACATGTCACTAAAAATTATTTAACATTTACACATTCTACTTTTGTAAGAATCTATTTTTTTTTTACTTACAAAATATCTACACTTTTTTTCAGGTTTTATTTTCAAGTCTTCCTCTTTGAAACAAGAAAAAATGTGTAATCCTTTCCTTCCATTATTTTTTATTTCATCAAAATTAAACATTTTGTAATAAAGTGAAGAAAGTTTCTAATTAGACCCTCTGCACAACATATATATCGAAATGTTTTATACAAATTTCTTTTAAGGTAGGGGTGTTAAAAATCCTTATGATTTAAAATAAAAATTTAATGAAATTTTAATTTCTTAAATTTTATTGTTAATATTGTCATTTGGGATTCACCCCAGAAGGCTTTATCTTCATCGCTGGCTATGTTAGAGTAGTAATTCTTTTTAAATATATGTACTTGAGTTGACAGATTATTTGGGTTCAAGATTCGGAAGATTCTTTTTTGGGTTCGGAATTTGGCACATATTTTATTTAAGATTCGGTATTCGGATTCCAATCGGTAAAATTGGGGTTCGACCCATCCCTACTTTTAATAGTGAAGTATTTGTATAAATTATATTATGATATATTTCTTTAAGATAAATCTCATACTACAGTTCATATGTCAAACAACACAATTTAGTTAATAGGAAGGTCAGTAGAAATGAAATGTAACATCAGTCTCCAGAAAAAGGCACACTGTAAAATTCCAAGATAGAATCAAGTAAGGCAGTAACAGAATTTGGCACAAAATCCTTACCATCAACATCAACTGCCAATGAGCAAAGGCGCTCTAAAATACTACTGTAAACATCATAGCCCTTAAGAGCCAATTTTTTTATTTCTTCGATGACATTGCTCTGCTGCTGGGGATTATAACTCATTTCTATAATAGGAGGTGGTAGGCTGATTTCCCACAGTGTTATACCAGTGTACCTGAAAATTTAAAAACATAGTTCTATATTGTGCAAATGAAGATAATGAAGTCAGGCAGGGGAAAAGGATTTTTAGTTTTAGAAATATGAAGTAGAAGATTAAACTAAATCTGTACCATAACTTCTTTTCAAGACATTAATAATTTGGTGAAAACTGAAATCACTTTCTTAGAATAATGACCTTGCATCTAATTCACATACCCATTATTATTTCTTGTGCTAATTTTCATTGACTGGCATGATTCATCTGAAGGCTACCTCAAAACTGCAACCACAACAACAAATGAAAACATATATGTACATTATAGGGCATGAAGTAATTGGCATTTAAAAGTTAATATATATATATATATATATATATATATATATATATATATATATATAATGAAAATTATAGAGAAAACTTTCCCCGTGGGATAAACAAAAATAAAAAGTAGAAAAGAGATGACTTACCAAAAGGACCGGCTCGTCGATAGAAACAAATAAAATACAATTACACACAAACACACTTACAAGCTTTCGCAGCCTAGCTGCTTCGTCAGGCAGAAGGGAAGGAGAGGGAAAAGGAAATGATGAGGGTTTTAAGGGAGTGGATAAGGAGTCATTCCAATCCCGGGACAGGAAAGACTTACCTTGGGGAGAAAAAAGGAGGGTAAACAAATACACACACACCCACACATTTACACAGATGCAAGTACACTTAGGCAGACATACAGTTCTACAGTATGTCTGCCTAAGTGTACTTGCGTCTGTGTAAATGTGTGGGTGTGTGTGTATTTGTTTACCCTCCTTTTTTCTCCCCAAGGTTATATATTCAGACTACTCAGAAGAAATTCGTCACCAGGAGAGAAATACATTGGCATTCTATGGGACAGAGCATGGAATGTTAAAGCCCTTAATCAGGTAGGAAGGTTAGAAAATTTGAAAAGGGAAATGGATTGGTTGACGTTAGATATAGTAGAGCTTAGTGAAGTTTGGTGGAAAGAGGAACAGGTTTTCTGGTGAGGATAGTACAGGATTATAAATATAAAATCATTTGGGGATGTTACAGGAGTATGTAAAATAATGAATAAGAAAATAGGAATGTGGGAAAACTACTACGAGCAGCACAGTGATCCCATTATCATAGTCAAGACAGGTACAAAGACACCACCATCTGCAGTAGTCAAGTTTATATGCCCAGTAGCTCTGTTGATGATGAGATCAAATACATATATGAGGAGGTAATGGAAATTATTCAGACAGTTAAGGAAGAAGAAAACTAATTGTGATGGGGAACTGGTATTCGGTTGTAGGAAAAAGAAGGGACGGAAAAATGGTAGTTAAATATGGACGGGGAAAAAGCAATGAATGAGTAAGATTTATGAGAAGGATAGGTTGCTTACTCACCACAGAAACATCTGATGAGAAGGATAGGTTGCTTACTCACCACAGACACATCTGATGAGCTGCAGATAGGTACAAATGACGCACTGAGAGCACAAGCAGACTTTCCGAGTGAGCAACGTAAACACTGTTGTTGCACTCAACCACCGATAGATACTGGTGAGAGCAGCAGTGGACTATACGTCATGGCCCACTTGTGCTCTGCGCTTTCCATCCTCTGTTACTGTATGTGGAGGTAGCAAACTAAAGACTTGTGTGTGCAGCGTGGAACAACGTATTGGACCAGTGACCACGTGGACGTGTGTGTTGATTGTTCAGCATGGAAACTACTGTGAAAAGCGTGGTACAGCAACTTTAAGGTTAGTTATCGTTGTATTCCTTTCCTTTACTTGCAGATAACATTGTGAAATGCCCGTTAACGTGTTCATATTCAAAGACGTCCTTAGGTAGCTCAAATGGTGACTTTGTTCACAAATTGCAAGTTGTTGTCCATACAAAGAAACAAATACGAACAGTACTTTATTTATTGCTATATTGTGTAATCGGGTAAAAATCACGTTTGATGTGTACAACAATGTTTTACCGTCCACCGCATCATGTTGTGCAATTGCTTAGCCTCTCTATACTAATGCCTACATTGACCATTACTGTCGTGTAGTTAATATTACATTGAGGGATCGATATTTTTATTACAGAGATGTTTGCATCCAATGAGAAAGCGCCGGGAGAAGCGAGAGCGAGCATGTCTGCAGCAATAAGTTTTGCAGCAGATGTGCCAGAGACAAAGGACGACGCCGTGATACGGAGCGCCTTAGAAACGAAGATAAGTGGCTTTGTAATATTAGGAAAGAACGGAGAGCTCTAAGTCAAGAGTATGTCAACCATAAGGGTAACCTTGTAGTTCGAAAGGAATTGCAGACAATCGGTGAGTGTTCGTGCCGGTATGAGTGTCACAAACACACCAACGAAGAACGGCAGGAACAGATATTCAATGAATTTTATGGTTTAGGCAGCCATGATCTGCAGTGGGCTTTCCTGTTCACAATGATTAAAGTTGTTGATAAAGCACGGTCTTACATAGGTCAGGAACATTCATACATGGATAAGACAAGATTGTATTACTTGCTCAATTCAAATGGATCTGAAACTAGGGTGTGCAAAAGATTCTTTCAGAATACTTCAGCTGTATCTGCTGGAAGAATGATAGGGTGCTCAAGAATAAAGGGGAAAATGCAACCCTTCCTCGCTATGGTAGAGGTAAAGGTGAACCCGGTAATAAAACACCTCTCCACAAAGTTTTGTAGTAAAATGTTTCACAGAAAAATTTCAGGCTTATGAAAGCCATTATGCATATCATAACAATGACGGTAGAAAGTATTTAGGACCAGATTTAAATATATCAATCATGTACTCACTGTACTGTGCAGAGGAGCAAATGCCCATTTCTCATTTCATTTTCCACAAATTTTTTTAAGAAAACTTCAATTTGTCATCTCATCCACCAGTGTCTCACTCCTGTCGAACATGTGATGCTTTGCAGGTAAAAATAACAGCTGCCGATAATGATAAGGAGAGAACAGACTTACCTGCAGAATGTGAATGCATCATCAGAAAGGTGAGTAAACACGGGCAGGTTTACAGAGTGATACTTTGCTTAACAAATCAGATGGTAATGTTACAGTAATAACATTTGATTTGATGAAAACTTTGCCTACACCGATCATCTCAACTGAAGTTTCCTATTACAAACATCAGTTGTGGACATATTGTTTTGGCATCCACAATATGCACAATGATGATACATAAATGTTTCTATGGAATGAACCCATTGCGTCGAGATGGCCACAAGAAATGGATTCTTGTTTGCTGTATTTCATACGCAATTTTGTAAGGACTGAAAGCCTAATTATGTGCTCTCATCAGTTTGGAGGCCAAAATAGAAACATAAAAGTTGCTGTAATGTGCCAATATATTGTAAGCAGCTCAGAGTTCTCTGTGCAGGAAATAGACCATAAATTTTTAGTTAGCGGACACACATACCTGCCCCTGTGATCAGGATTTTGGCTTGGTTCAGAAACGAAAAAAGTATTTTCCTAATATTTACCTTCCTGAACACTGGAATGAAGTGGTAGTGAGTGCCAAAAAAAGGAATCCGTTCACAATAATCAATATGAAAGTGGAGTGTTTCATTTCAACAAAACAACTCGAAAGGATCATCATGAATCAAAAAATGTCTTCTGACAGTTGTAATGTACGATGGTTGGACATACAGTGACTGCAATTTGAAGCAACCAAGAGATTCAAAATATGGTATAAATACTCGAACCAAAGGCAGGAGCCATTTCAAGAAATTGATGTAGCCAGGCGAACATCCACATGCATCAGCAATCTCGAACAGCTTTATCCTAATTAACCTGCAATTACAGAGACAAAAAAGAAAGATCTGCTTAGTTTGCCTCCGTATGTATCCCCACTTCATCATGATTACTATGTCTCCAAATACTGTTGACAAATTGCCTGTGGATGATTTTGAAATGCAAAATAGTGATTAAATTTATAGAAACCAATGTAAAATGTTACATGTAATGTGTACAATATATAATAATAATGGTTGCTGTTGTCACATGCATCAGCGTACTAACGATCTATCACTGAGAATGTTCGACAACTCGGGGTGAAAACGGGCTAAGCCACATAAAATTGCTAATTTTATACTATGTAATTGACTTTTGTAATGTATCTGTGTAAGAATGTTTGTTCAATAAAACCAGTTGCATTGTATGCATGTTACAAGGCTGCACTGTATCACGGAAAAACATCCTTGGGGAGCCCTTATTATTAAGGCTGTAGTACTCCTAATGATCCAGCTCC
Source organism: Locusta migratoria (assembly GCA_026315105.1). Classification (NCBI taxonomy): domain Eukaryota; kingdom Metazoa; phylum Arthropoda; class Insecta; order Orthoptera; family Acrididae; genus Locusta; species Locusta migratoria. Next base: position 169,290,719 of record CM048746.1, read on the forward strand.
CCAAGACATCATTCAAATTGAACCCTGCCATCCTCCGTCACAGGGAGACCCACCTGCTCTTCCTCAAAATTACCCTCTTCAAACCTTCCAGGTGTTCCTTACTTCCAACCTTGCCTCTCAGTCTTTCCTGAGAAACTTTAATCCTACTCCCAACATTACCACAGCTGAATCCTGAGCTATCGTGATCTGAAGGCTGACCATTCCATTGTCATTCTCCCAGCAGTTTGTCAAGGCAATCCCATTCCTGATGTCAAGGGAGAGCTGCAAGGAATCCTAAAAACCTTATGCCCCCTACAAAACCTTTCATCTGACTCCATTAACCTCATGACCCCACCGACACCCCGCACCCCCACCTTCTACCTACTTCACAAGATTCACAAACCCAATCATCCCGGCCACCCCATTTTGGCTGGTTACCAAGCCCCTACAGAAAGAATCTCTGCCTACATAGACCAACACCTTCAACCCATCATGTGCAGTCTCCCATCCTACATCAAAGACACTAACCACTTCCTTGACCGCCTGAAATCCTTACCCAGCCTGTTACCTCCAGAAACCATCCTTGTAACCATTGATGCCACTACCTTATACACAAATATCCCACATGCCCAAGGCCTCGCTGCAATGGAGTATTTCCTTTCAAGCCAACCACCCACTTCTCTACCTAAAACCTCTTTACTTAATACCCTAGCCAGCTTAATCCTAACCAACAACCTCTTCACTTTTGAGGGACAGACATACCAACAACTAAAGGGAACAGCCCTGGGAACCAGGATGGCCCCCTCGTACGCAAACGTATTTATGGGATGCTTAGAGGAAGCCTTCCTGGGTACACAAGCCTGTCAACCCAAAGTTTCGCAGAGATTCATTGATGACATCTTCATGATCTGGACTCACAGTGAGGAACAACTCCAGAATTTCCTCTTCAACCTCAACTCCTTTGGTCCCATCACATTCACCTGGTCCTTTTCCAAACCCCATGACACTTTCCTCGATGTCGACCTCCATCTGTCCAATGGCCTACTACACACATCTGTCCACATCAAACCTACCAATGAACAACAGTACCTACATTATGACAGCTGCCATCCATTCCACATCAAACGTTCCCTTCCCTACAGCTTAGGTCTTTGTGGCAAATGAGTCTGCTCCAGTCCCGAATCTCTGAACCAGTACACCAATAACCTAATAACAGTTTTCACATCCTGCAGTTACCTCCTGATCTGGTACAGAAGCAAATTGCCAGAGCCACTTCCTCATCCCCCAAAATTCAGAACCTTCAACAAAAGAACCTCAGAAGTGTCCCACTTGTCAATGGATACTTTCCGGGACTGGAGCGGACTTTGAATGTGGCTCTCCAGCAAGGATACGACTTCCTAAAATCCTGCTTCAAAATGAGATCTGTCCTTTACGACATCTTTCCCACTCCACCAAGAGTGTCATTCCACCACCCACCTAACCTCCGTAACCTCCTAAGTCCATCCCTATGAAATCCCCAAATCACCTTCCCTCCCTGCTGGCTCCTACCCTTGCAACCACCCCCGTTGTAAAACCTGCCCTACGCAATCTTCCACCACCACTTACTCCAGTCCAGTAACCCGGAAGGTGTACACGATCAAGGGCAGAGCCACTTGCGATGGCACCCACGTGATTTACCAATTGACATGCCTGCACTGTGAAGTGTTCTTTGTGGGAATGACCAGCAACAAATTGTCCATTTGTATGAACAGTCACAGGCAGACAGTGTTTGTTGGTAATGAAGATCACCCTGTGGCTAAACATGCCTTGGTGCATGGCCAGCACATCTTGGCACAGTGTCCGGGTTATCTGGATACTTCCCACTGACACCAACCTTTCAGAACTTCGGAGATGGGAACTTGCCCTTCAGCTTATTCTCTCCTCCCGTTGCCCACCTGGTCTCAACCTCCGCTAAATTCAAACTGCCGCCCACCATCTTTAGCATCTTTGCCTCGGTTCTGCGGACAGAGCCTCTGCCTCAAGTGGTATCTCTGTCCAACTTCTTTGTTTTTTTACAAATGTCTGTCTAGCTGTGTTTGCGTTTGGATATGTGTGAGTGTGTGTGTATTTGTTTACCTTCCTTTTTTTCCCCTAAGGTAAGTCCTTTCACTCCTGGGATTGGAACGACTCCTTTTCCACGTCCTTAAAACCCATATCCTTCCCTTTCCCTTTCTCCTCTCCTTCCTTCCTGTTTTTCTGACGAAGCGACCAACGATTGTGGAAGTTTGTATGTGTGTTTGTGTGTAATTTTATTTGTTTCTGTCAACCAGCCTGTCCAGTGAGTAAGTCATCCATTTTCTATTTTTTATATTTGTTTATCCCCCCCCCCCCCCCACACACACACACACACACACACATATATATAATTTCAATGGCTCAAAAATACATGATTAATAATGATACTACTACTACTACTACTACTACTACTAATAATAATAATAATAATAATCATAATGATGATGATGATAATAATGTAATAATAATAATACATGGGGATTCTTTCAGGGCGTTTGGCTGTGATCCATGGAACTATTCCGCTCCCGATGTTTCATTCTGAGTTGCGCAGGGCGTCTTCAGACATGCTACTGGAGACATGAAGTATTGATACCTCAAGGACCATTGCCATGCAACTTGGAAGATTCATCAGCGACTATTATATCCAGTCATCAAAGCCCACATTGTTTTATTACTATTAACAACCCAGGAAAGTACAGTATGGAATGGAATAATATGAGGATAGATAGAAACTTACATTAAAGATGAACTATGAGCTGCCGACAGTCACATGTAGACAATCAAGTTCACACAACTTTCAATTTTCAGTACAGCCTTCATCAGAGAGATATCATACTAGTGAGGAGGTGTGTAAAGGGAAAAGTGGGGGCGGAGAGGGGAGGGTGAGTTGGAATGAGGGGGGGAAGATGTAGGAAAAGGGTGAGGATAGTTTTCATGCTGCCTTCCAAAGTGTAAAGGAAGTGGCCTTCTGCAGCTCAGTGATTGTATAAACAATGAGTTCCTAGCTATCTTCAAATTACTTATAACAACAACAACATGGACACACACACACACACACACACACACACACACACACACAGTTTTAAATTCCTTCATTTTACTATTATAATAATATATTATTATTAATAACAACAACAACATCCAACAGGATGCACAAAATCTAGAAACAGTTTTAAATTCTTACATGTACTAGAATATTAATAATTCATTGTAGCTTATGTGGACAGCATACTGAAGTAAACAAACAATTGAGTTGATTGTGACACTTTGTGTCATTGGAGTGGCCGGACATGATGGTTGTGTGTGTGTGTGTGTGTGTGTGTGTGTGTGTGTGTGTGTGTAGTTCCCGAGTGATTGCGTAAATGTATATGTTTCTTTTTCTGGTGAAGGCCATGGCCAAAAATTTAAGTTGTATGAATATGATTATCTATTTTCATGCCTGTCAGCAGATCAGGGAGCCTCTTTATGTTGAGTTGTTATTTATCCTCCATTATTGACTTTCCAATCGGATTTTCCATTGTTAAAAGTACTGCCATATATATAATAAATTGAGATATGCACAAGCTACCAATAAGAACTAGAGGCCTTTCTCTATAGAGGAGAAAGCAATGTGGCAGAAACAAGGCTATTTGAGCTGAAGTTTTAATGTTTTCAGTTCATTTACTTAAAAAATTTATATTCTTATTTTTCAGGTATAAAATTATTTGTGTGTAAGTTACATGCTTCTATTATGTGCACCTATTCACTTCCAAACATTCTTCAGTCATAAGACATACAGTGACGAGAAACCATATTTATTTATGAAAAGCACAGACTTGACTCAATATTAATAAGGATGTTCTCATTTATACACTGAGTAGGTCAAATTTCATTACTTACTTGAAAGAAGCAACAATTTTTCCAAGTCCAAAGTATAGGTAATGATCATGATGTAACGAATGCTGGCAGCTGTGATGTCGTCTTGTATACACACCACCATGAAACCTAAGTTCCAGGAATTTAGCAAATGACAGTGACCATGCATTGTGTGTCATTGGTACAACAGGAGATGTCTGTGAGAAGTATAGGAAAGCTATGTTATTTTTTTTAGAAAAGAACTGTATTTTTAAATCTATATAATATTGGCAAATCCTGACTAGAAGACAATGAACAATGAAATGAGTAAAAGACAATCACACACACAAAATAGGAACATTACACGAGGAACACGCACATAACATTGATAGTAACTGCGTACTGAAACCCAGTTGTGGGTATTCTCCATAATAATGAATATTTGTTTATAAATTAAACACCTTTATCTTGAATACATTATTAATATTTCGTTTTTAAATGTGATTATCATTATATACTGCTCAAAACATTTATGGGATTGGAGAGGTATCAATCAGATATTTGTTACAATTTTAATTTTTGTGTGATACAGTATGATATTTTGCTGTCTCAACTCTTTTCTTTAGGTTACATGGCTTTTCTTAGAGCAAGGCACCATGGAGCTACCATAATAGTGAAAGAATCATTCTCGTTGCCCTCTAATATGGTGTGTCATCACCTCAGATAGCCGGTACAGTTGCACAAATGTGTGGCATCACTGTATGAGGTTATCAATCAGCTCAATATTTGGACATTCTTCCATGAGTGCAATATCTTGCTCTGCAACTGTTGTGGGAGGTGCTGTTATGGCTGCAATGTGTCTGCCATGTGCATCCCAGACATGCTCAATCGGGTTTCAGTCCAGTGAACAAGCTGGACACTCCATCTGTTCAATTCCCTCAGTTTCAAGCATGTTGCCCACAAGTGCAGCAATGTTGGGACGAGTGTAAGCATCCACCTGAAGGAACCCATCTCCTATGGCACCATTGTAGGGCACAACAAAAAGTCAAAAGATCTCGTTTCTATTCCTCTGAGCAGTCAAAGTGCCATTTTGAATGACATACAGGTGCATACATCTGCCAATACTTACTCCTGCCGAGATCATTTGTCCACCTTCACCTGCATACAAACAGGATTTTTCCAAATTCCACATTATCTCCAGACGAGGGAATGACAATTGTCTGGCTGAACACAAATTTTGACTCATCTGTGAACAAAACCCGGCACCATTTGTTACGACTCCAATCCTGATGTTCCTCACCCAGTTTATGCGGACTAAATAGTGTTGTGGTTTTAATGGGACACATCATTGGCCCATGTTCATAGGAACCACATATCCAAAGGCAATTTCATAATGTTTGTATTGACATTTCACATCCTGTTACTGCCTGGAGTGTTGCTACAGCTGAGATACATTCAGTCTTCGGTCTTGATGGGCTGTTAACTGGAAATAACAGTCATTTCTTGATTATGTCACCACAGAGAACCTGGAGCTTGACTTCGTTTAATGGTTCCTGTGGTCTGAAATTGCATCCAGGTCCTGAAAATTACACTTTGGGACACTCCAATAGCTGCAACCACCACCCTCTGTGTGTGTCCCACTTCCAACTTTCCTGTGGCTCTTCATGGCCTAGCTTCGGGTAAAGTCACATTGTTGTTGCATTTCACTAACTGCTCACTACACTATCTGAACCCAACAGATTGTGTAATTCATTTGGTAGAGTAAACATAAGACAATACCAATACCCTCTGCAGAAACTTTGTTATTACCACTATCTCAGTTGCCGTAATGTTGATGTCTGCACTCTAGAATAGACAAAAGTACTTCAGAATCTAGACATCTCAACCCATCCCCTAATTGTTTTGACCAGTGTATTTAAATTGTCTACTAATGATTCCTTCAAATAAAAGGAAAAACATGATGCTGGCCTTAAACTCCAAAAGGCAGCAGGAGGGAAAGTGATTAATGTAAAAATGAAAAATTGAATACTATTCTCTGCGCACAAATGAGTTTTTAAGAAATGGAAGTTTCAAACTGAATGAATCATTTATTCAAACAACAGGACATTAGCAGACACAGAGACAAAAATTTACCATGAACTAAAATATGTAGATCAGTTTAGTGAATAAATTATGTAAGTTTAATACCAGATAAAGCACATGTTAGCCATTTATTGGCTAGGAGTGGTGCATATCAATGGACTATGGTTTCAATCTCAGCTCAAGGAAAGATGCTAAGCATGAGCCAGTCTCCACTAACTCATGTGGCATTGGCTGGCGCACCTCAAATACAACCCGTTGCTGACAGGCATTTTTGGTTGTTTAGGTTCTTTGCTCTAAAATTCAAATAGCATAACATTGCATTTATCCGATTTGTTGCATTTTCCTATAAACATCTGGTGTTTGTGTAAACTGCTCACTTTAATTTCCAACTGTTATAGTGAGAAGTTTGAACTGACTTACATAAAGTATGTGACCACTGTTACCTTGATACACATTCAGGTGACTGGGCATTTCAAGATGTTGAGTTAACAACCTGTATAATCTTTTCTGGTTACATGTTGTTGATGTTGTTGTCTTCAGACCGAAGACTGGTCTGATACAGCTCTCCACTTTACTCTATCCTGAGCAAGCTTCTTCATCTCCCCATATGAAAAGCAACCCACAACCATTTGAATCTGCTTACTCTATTCGCCTCTTGGTCTCCAGATGCGGTTTTTAGCCCAAACACCCTCCCCCCGCCCCCAAATTGCTAAATTTGTGATTCCTTGATGACTAAGAATGTGTCCTACCAATCGATCCCTTCTTTTAGTCAAGGTATACCAAAAATTCTTTTTCCCTCCAGTCCTGTTCAGTACGTCCGCATTAGTTAAGTGATCTACCCAACTGATCTTCAGCATTCTTCTGTAGCACCATATATCAAAAGCTTCTATCATCTTCCCGTCTGAACTATTTATCATCCATGTTTCACTGCCAAACAATGCAACACTCCACACAAATGTCTTTAGAAAAAGCTTCCTAACTTATTAACAGGCAAAGATGGTGTAGAGAAGCAGCTGAAAGAATTGGAAAAAAAATAATGAAATAAAATAAAGATGCCAGTTCCAGGTGGGGTACCAATGTGGTTTTACAAAGAGTACTCAGTGGCATTGGCCCTTACGTAGCTTGCATTTATCGCAAATCTTTGATCCAGCGCTAAGTCCCAATCAACTGGAAAAAGACATACCTATATCATTAACATCACTTTTCTGTAAAATTGCTGAAGATATTCTCAGATCTAATATAGTAAATTTTCTCAAGACGGAACACCTTATGTACATGCACCAGCACATCTTTAGGAAGCAAAAATCGTGCAAAACGTTGCTTGCCCTTTTCTCTCATGACATCTTCCACATTATAGATGAAAGGCAACAGGCGACAACCATATTTCTTGATTTTCAAAAATATTTTTACACAGTACTGCACCACAGACTGTTAAGAAAGGTACAGGCTTATGAAATAGGTATCGAAATATGCGAGTGGCTCAAAGACCACTTAAGTAATAGAACCAGTAAGATATACTTGACAGAGAGTATTCATCAGAGACTAGGGTTTTGTCAGGGGTGCACCAGGGAAGTGTGATAGGATTACTATTATTTTCTATCTATACAAGTGATCTGACGGACAGAGTTAGTTGCAATCTGTGGTTGTCTGCTGATGATACTGTGGAGTACAGGAGGACTCGGACCAAATTTCTATGCAGTGTGAGGAATGGCAACTAGTGCTAAATGTACAAAAATGTAAGGTGATGCAGATGAGTACGAGAAACAATTCTGTACTGTTTGACAATTCTGTACTGTTTGAATACAGCATTACCAGTATGCTGCTTGACAGAGTCACGTCAATTAAATATCTAGGCATAACGCTGCACAGCAATATGATATGGAATGAGCATATGAGGACAGCTGTAGTGAAGGTGAATGGTCAACTTTCGTTCATTGGGAGAATTTTGGGAAGGTGTGATTCATCTGTAAAGGACACATCATATAAAATGCTTGTACGATCCTGTCTTGAGTCTTGCTGAAGTGTTTGGGATCCCCACCAGATCGGTTTAAAGCAGGATGCAGAGGCAGTTGAGAGGCAGACAGCTAGGTTTGTAACTGGTAGATTTGATCAATGTTTGAGTTTTACTGGAATGCTAGTAACACAAATGGAAGTCACTGAAGGAAAGGTGACACTCTTTTCGAGAAACACTGTTGAAGAAATTTAGAGCGCCAGAATTTGATGAGGAGTGCAGAACAATTCAACTGCTGCCAACCTACATTTCACATAAAGACCACAAAGATGAGATCAGAGAGATTAAGGATCATACAGATGCATACAAGCATTCATTTTCCCCTCTTTTTATATGGGAGAGGAACAGGAAGCATGTAACTAGTAGTGGTACTGAGTACCCTCTGCCACACACCTTTGGATGGATTGCAGAGTATTTATGTAGATGTAGAACATTTAAATTAATATTCGATGTTAACAAGTATCTCTTTATCAGAAATGCTTTTCTTTCCATTGCCATTCTGCCTTTTGCATTCTGTACTGCAACCAAATAATCTAATTCACTCAGGATCACATGATTTTATTAGACTACATTCAATTACCCTTCTTTTTCTCTTGTCAATTTTCATCTTATACCCTTCTTTGAAGACACTGTCCATACAGTTCAACTAATCTTCCAGGTCCTTTGTTGTCTGTGACAGAATTACAATGTCATCATCTTGTGACATTACAGACACTGAGGAAGCTGATTGTTTCCATGTGAAAGGTGGGTTTTGCCAGGATCTTGGGTTCCCAAGCTGACCAGCCAACAGTTTGGACCTAGTGAATGGGATACAGGTACTCAGGGTTTCCCTAATGTGCTTGGTAAAGGGAAACGACTGTCATGGATGAGTGAGGGCAGCTAACCCAGATTGCAAATGAAATACAATATAGCCACAAACATTAGTCTAAAAATCCATATCAAATCAGGGAATGGTCATACGGCAAATATAATTATATGAATGGATTCGGGAGATTTGCGAGACTCAAACACTGTAATTACAATTTCAATATCCCTTATAGATAAAAAGCCGATAAATCTTAGTACTAGAATAATAATATTATAAGACTTATATTTACAATTACTGATAGGTAGTGTTTATCAGTAACAGATTAACAAGCAAATGAGCAACATTGAACCACACTTCCCATCTTAATAGATGTACCACGTTATTTCCATATTCTTTCAATAAACTATTTTACTCTCTTGTTTTGCTTTTCGTTGAGGTAATAATATTCTTGCATCAGAACATAGATTCCACCACAGAAATACAAAACATGAACCCAGCAAAGCACATTACATTTATATATGGATTTTATTATATTTAATATCATTCTTAGTAATGTTCGTTTTTTATGTTGTTCACTGCCACTTAAATATTTTGTGGCCAACTAAAAATAATAGATATGCAGCAGAAAATGTATATATAAACAATTATAAGTATTTATAAAAAATATTTATAAGTATAGTAAGTATAATATGTATATTATAAGTAATTGTGGACAAGAACTGAATATATTTGTATAAAAAGTATTGATAAATTAAATATTAATTGTGTAACTATATTTCGACGGTGGCAGTATATTTGAACAGTGAGACGGCACGCTTAATGCCTATCTGAGCAAAGAGCTTCAGTCTCAACTGTTTTCTAGTATTATTAAATATATATTTGTTTGTTAAATGTTAACAACATTTGTAGGGAAGTGGTCATAGCATATAATTCTGTGATATTCAAATGTATAAAATTTTGGAAGGGAAATTGTATTTTAAAGATGGGGTGATAGGATGCGCGGAAGGATACAATTTTGGGAGCAGGAAGAGCTCGCTTTTCGAACACTTGGGAAGGGACTCTTAACTTGGACATGGTGGTAAAAGGTTGTGATGCTGGGCAGTCTGAAGCCGCATTACGAACTTGTGATTTGAAGATTTAGGCATGTGTGGACTTAGAAAATTTACGGGACTGTGACTGCAGAACGTAGTGTCTGGTGAAAAGTGGTAAACTATGCACAGTAGTAGGGCTATGGAATTGTGGTAAATCAGCAATCATGTACACATGTGATGACAAACTGTGTTTTATAACAAATACTGTAATCGCGTGTTAATTTGGAACAGCAATGTTCGATGGACTTCACTAATGTACGAGTGAAGCTTTGCAACGTTTACTCTCAAGTGTATGTGATACTTATAGTGCCTCTTATGAACAATAATTGGGAAAATATTCAGTTATTTACCAATCTATAAAGTAGGACCACCTCCGCATTTTCATGTCCAGAAAGAGAGATAAATTCCATTTATAAAGAATTACTTTGTGAGTGAATGACTTCTTTATCTTAGAATCCATTTTGTTGGTTATTCAGAGGTTTACTTTATGTTTGTTTAGACACATTTTCACATCATCATATGCAGATTATAGACTGGCTAAACTACAGATTAATTATTGATCTTGTTTAAACAGATTGGGTAGCTGTTTAGAGCATAGAAGCTGACATACATATCTTTACCCTATGAACAGAGACAACGAGCTATAAACCTTTTACTACCCTGAGTTAGGTATTGCCCAATTCTTATCGGTGAGTATATTGCTAAAAGCACTCTCCAAACATACAAAAGCTAGAAATGTAGGTTTACCTCTCCTTAATCTATTTCTAAGATAAGTTGTGAGGTATTACCTTGTGTTCCTACATTTCTGATAAACCAAATTGATGTTACCCGAGGTCAAATTCTACCAGCTTTTGCATTTTTGTGTAAATAATTGGTGTTAAAAAGTTGCAACCATGATTTATGAAACTGATGATATTGTAATTTTCACAACTGATTGCAACTGCTATCTTTTCATTAGGATTATTACATTTTTCTTGAAACCTGAAGGTATTTTGCCAATACCATACATCTTGCAGGCCAAAACGATACATCTTGCAGGCTAGGTGAAATAATTTTGTAATGGCTGTCTCTCGCAGAGACTTCAGTAGCTGAGAGGGAATGTTGTCTAATCCAAGGGCCTTGTTTCAACTTGGGTCATTCACTGCTGTCATATTCTTCTCTCAGTACAGTATCTTGTATTTCATCTTCAACTACTTCCTCTTCCCTTCCTCCTTCCTACAATATTGTCTCAGAGTTCATTTCCTTGTAGAGCCCCTCCATACTTGTTCCATCTTTCAGCCTTCTCTTCTTTGCTCAGAACTGTTTCCCATATGAGTTCTTGATATTAATACAGTTGCTTTTCTTGTCTCCAAATGTCTCTTATTTTCCCCAAGTTACACATTCTTTTGCAGACTTGCATTTGGCAGCTAAGAGCACCTGCTTAACCATTTTGCATTTCCTGTCAATCTTTTTTCTTAGGAGTCTGTACTCCGTTTTACCTGTTTAATTTACTTCATTTTTTATATTTTCTTCTTTCAACAATGAAATTCACTATTACCTGTGATATCCAAGGGTTTCTTGTAGATCTTGTCTTTCTACCTACTTTATCTTCTGCTGCTATCACTTTTTCATCTCTCAAAGTTACACATTCATCTTCACTGTAATGTATTTTCATCCCCTCCACTCTGTTTTTGCCACTGTTACCTAATGCTGTGTCGCCCAGTGGTCTTGAAGTAAAGTGCTAGACTGGAAAACAAAGGGTCCCAGGTTCAAAGCCCAGCTAGACCTCAGATGTTTTAAGTCTCTGTTCAATCTATCCTTCACCTCTCAATGATGTGAGGAGTCACCCGAAACAACATGTGGTTCAGATCCCATGTTAAGCTGTAGGTCCCTTTTTCCGAGTTGGCAAACTGGGGTAGGTGCTGAAGTGGCGTTCAATTGAAAGACGCCCCAGGTCAATGAACCAAATGAAATTATTATTATTATTTCCTAATGCTGTCTCTGAAACTCTTAAGACTTCAGGTTCCACCACTTTCATGTTCCATTTTCATCTTTTTATTTTCCTACCTTTCTGCACCTTCTTCAATTTCAGTCTACAATTCATAACAAGAAAAATATGATACGAGTCTATATCTGTCCAAGTATATGTCTACAGTTTAAAACCTGATTCTGAAATCTAAGTCTTACCATTATAAAATCTATCTCATACCTTTGAGTGTCTCCTGGCCTCTTCCACATTTACAACCATTTTTCGTGATTCTTAAACCAAGTGTTTGTTATGATTAAATTATGTTCTGTGCAAAATTCTACTAGGCAGCTTCCTCTTTCACTCCTTTTCCCCAGTCCATATTCGCCTACAATTTTTCCTTTAGTTCCTTTTTCTACTACTTAATTACAGTCCCTCATCACAATCAAGTTTGTCACTCCCTTAACTGTCCGGACAATTTCATTTCTTCACTCTCACCGTCATTGCCAGAGCTAATCAGCATATAAACTTATACTACTGTGGTCGGTGTTGGGTTTATATCTATGTTGACTATGATAATGCGATTACTGTGCTGTTTTGTTACCAGTAAGTAAATGAACTGAATGTTGGAATGCTGGTTCTGAACTCAGTATACATATAAGGTTAAATAAATTGTTTCAGTGGTTAGTGCTTGCGGTTTTCTGTTCTGGAATTGTCTTGTCGCTTACGGGTACAATATTTAAGGCATTCTCTTGAATATTTTTCATAGACTGCTGAACTTACTAATTAAAATGGTTTGTGTAAATGAAGGCCTGAGGCAATATTGGCCTGGTGCCCTAAGGAGCCAAAACTATTTGTTATGATGTGGTTAATGCTCCCAGGAGATGGATATTTCACTTTTTGAATCACTGTCTATGAACTTGTGCTCACAGTTCAAATTAGTTATTCTATTTAAATGTTAATTTACTGCTGCTATTGACTGTGGCTTTTGTGCAAACTAAAAACTGGTAACTGCACCCTGGGTGTGAATACTCCTAATCTTAGTACTGGGAGAAATAACTAACTATCTAATATCATGTCATGATGACAAATATTAAACAAGGGCACTTGAAACTGAAATCAGAGTGAATTTCTGTAAGTGAGGTTGTGTTTGAGTTTCTGATCTAATAATTCTTCAGAATTTTAAAAATTTTTAAGTTTAACGATTGCTGCTATTATGGTGGACTATACTGTTGAAGGTTGAAATTAATCTCTGGTAAGCAATAGTAAACTTCAGTTTACCTACACTGTAGCAGTTTGGCCATTCATTTTACTAGGACCTAGAAGAATTGCAATGAACCGTACATAATTCAAAAAGGGATTTGTCATAGATGTGTACAAAATAAAAAATAAAAATATGTGTACATAGTCGTTAAGTTGGATAAAAGAAAGTAGATGTTTTCATATGTAAAACTTTCAGCTTACCTTTTCTATCACACTGTTATAGGAGAAACAGAACTATGAACTGAACATAGCGACAATAATTAACTAGCACTTTTAAGAAGTCTTTTCTAAATGAATATTCCAATATCATACAATGACACACAGATTCCATGACTAACATTACTCTATAGTATATATTATATTGTAATAAATAAAGTAATACTAACGGTGTTGCACAGATTACACCAGCTCCACATAAGAATTTCGCAGTTTGTTGCAGGAAGTGGCTGATCCAATTCTTTTAGCAACACATGTACACAGCCAGCATCATGAACAAATCGTCGTACATGATTCAACATTGGAGTGTCGCAAGTGTCAGAAGGGCATAGGTAAGAAGGTCGGAAGCAGTACCGTTCCAGGAAACTGCCCAGTGAAATATCATTGCGACCATAAAATTCCATGTTCACAATCCTGTAAAACACATTTAATAGTTTCTGTAATGAGAAATAGATATTATTCTGTACTGGGACATAACATATTTTAAAACATATACTGCGGAGATATGTAAGATGTATTCAGGAAAACAAATTTGCATAACTAAAAGAAACAGTAGAAATTCCAGGAAGGATTCAACAATATTTTTGAGAATGATAGATTGATACTCACCACAGAGATGTAACGATGAGCCACAGAACACACACACACACACACACACACACACACACACACACACACACACACACACACACAGGGACACCCGCGAAACCGTCTGCTGAGAGGTGCAAGTGTGAAAGCTCGTCAGCATTTGAATGCTGGGTGGTAGGCAGGAAACGAATTTCATTGACAAAAATAGCACACAGCACTGAAGATGATGTGCAGCCTTGTCTGTCAACGCCACAGTAGGACTAAAATATGAGACGAATGGCATACATCTAAAATTTCAAAGCTGCATCTGCTAGTGTATATGAAATCTACATCAAGTGCCATCCAATAGAGGAAGGAGCAAAATCAACACCATCGTGGAAAATCAGCCAATCAGTATTCAGAGACAGCTTGTAAACAAATGGGAGAAATTCCACCGTGGCCTTTGAAATCGCAGTAGCAGCTGTTCAAGTTCCTTGGGCATCATGTTGAAAGCAGTGCTGTACATCGCTGATCGCTGATGAGAATGCCAATCGCCGCTGAGAAAACATAGTATTTCTAAGGTAAAGTTCTTAAAAATGAACTGTAGATGATAAAAGTGATGGTTATTAGTATGTAAAGTCAGTATTAGATGAATCTCCCAGTTGGTCAGTGTTATTTTTTGTGGAATTTAGTCAGAAACTGGGCGAAAGCTATAATAGGCTTAATAATATAAACTTAAAACAATCATGATCTGTGTCAGAAAGTTGAAGTAAATAGTACTTTAGTAGATTCCAATAAGACAATTTAAGTGGAAGCTAGTTGCAAAATTGAAGTTAAAACTGTATACTTAAATGTCATCCTGAAATTTACTGAAAGTGATAAGTCCTGTGTAACAAACCATAATAGAATTACCTGATGTGAAAAAAGACTGGAAACTGTTGCTAATTCTTGTGATAACAGCTTTCAGTCTGTCAGAAAATCTTGTACAGAAAATGAGGAAGAACTTGAAAATTAAATTGGTCAGGTAATATCTGAATTGGAAACTAGGTTAGACAGGTAGAGGATACAGTGTAAGGAAATTCAGTATCGGTGGGGGGAAAAAATTTAGGATGTGGATTCTAAACTTGTAGAAATTGAGCAGGAAGTGAAAAAGGTAGAAGATGTCAAGATTAATGCATGTGCTAGGGATAGCAATGTTCCTATTGATAACTGTAAAGAATTTCATGACTTTGAAACTAATGATAATGGGTACTCATTAAGACAACACGAAGAACCCACATGTCAGGCATTATGTTCAAATTTTGAGGATACAGATAAAGTGTGTAAATAGTTTTGTTTGAAGTAAGTGATAGTGTTGAGAGTTCAGGAACCAGTAGTAGTGATGTATCCAGTGATGAGAAAGTTGAGGTAAAGGAATGTATTTTTGATGAAGAAGTGGAAATAGACCACAATGTGTTCATGTAACTAGAGCTTCAAATAATTTCTCTGAAATGAATGACTGCTTATAAAGGGAAAAAATTAATGATCTGTCGTATGAAAAATAAGCATAGTAAGTACTGATAAGGTGTGGCATACAGTAGTTGCAACTAGATTGCAAGGTGTACCTGTAAAATGCTTGCTAGACATAGTAGTGATCTTAATGGTAATTATCAGACTTTGAATCAATTAAGGATACAGGTAGAAGAGTGATTCTGCATGTTTCTGGGATAAAGATTATTGGTGCTAACTATAAGTTATGAGAGTGTGTGAAGAAGGGAGTCCTTGTATCAGTGAAGTTAGCAGGGCGAAAGTTAATGTGTAATTTATTAGTGATGCCAGATCTTAGTATTAACTTAATTCTTGGACCACAATTTTTTTATAAATGGTGTATCAATAGTGATTTTGCTAGTGTTAAGATTAACTAAGAAGGTAGGGGAGTTTGTTATTCTTTCACAAATACAATACTTGGCGAATACAATACTTGGCGAATACAATACTTGGCGAATACAATACTTGGCGAATACAATACTTGGCGAATACAATACTTGGCGAATACAATACTTGGCGAATACAATACTTGGCGAATACAATACTTGGCGAATACAATACTTGGCGAATACAATACTTGGCGAATACAATACTTGGCGAATACAATACTTGGCGAATACAATACTTGGCGAATACAATACTTGGCGAATACAATACTTGGCGAATACAATACTTGGCGAATACAATACTTGGCGAATACAATACTTGGCGAATACAATACTTGGCGAATACAATACTTGGCGAATACAATACTTGGCGAATACAATACTTGGCGAATACAATACTTGGCGAATACAATACTTGGCGAATACAATACTTGGCGAATACAATACTTGGCGAATACAATACTTGGCGAATACAATACTTGGCGAATACAATACTTGGCGAATACAATACTTGGCGAATACAATACTTGGCGAATACAATACTTGGCGAATACAATACTTGGCGAATACAATACTTGGCGAATACAATACTTGGCGAATACAATACTTGGCGAATAATGGCTTCCTTCAGCTGGGTGATCATAATTTTCATTTATTAGGTCACTACAGTCTTCTTCCACTATCCTATGAGTAGTTTATCAGTTAGCATATTTTCTCCTACTATGAATGTTGAATATAGTTTGATGTATTAGTGTAATTGTAGGTTACCAGAGTGTAATTGTGTTATGTTTGTGTGAATCAAAACCATCCATCTGAATTATGTATCCTCGAAAAGGCATAGGTATTAACAGCAAAAGATTACACCTAAAATTAATGCAATGAAGGTTAAGTTTGGTATTTACTAAAATGAAATTGGTGTATTACACTTAGTTAGTGCAGTAGTGATCTACCAAGTGAGTTTTGGGCAAAATTATATGTAGCTATGTGAGGCATTTGACTCTGTACCCATGAATTGAAAGCAATACGATAATGAAAAGATAAGTTCTGAAACGTATATGGTTCTGTCTGTAAGTAAGTAGGTAAGAGTTGGTGATTTACTGTGTACTAGGGATCTGGAGATTTGTTGTGGCTTAGGCAGGATTTGCATATTTTCTTTGATGAGGTACTGAAACGAATATTGATGGAGTAATGAGGTATTATGAGTAATTAGGTAATGGAATATTATGAGGCTATAGAGAAAAGGTGAAAAATATTAATTGATAAGATAATATGAAGAATATTGATGAGATACGATGAGTAATTATGCGGTATAATGAAGTAATGATAATGAGTAAGTAGGGCCAATGGTTATGGAGCCTGTATTTGCTGTTACAGATTGTCTATTGATTTTGTCTTACAGATAACTTGGTAAAATTTGAGAGTTTGAAAGTGAGAGATTTTAGGCAGATGTATATATTACATTTTGGCCAGATACTGCTGGTTTTGTGTAAGACGTTTTTGCAGATTTTTGGTGTAACACTAATTTAAGAACCTACCATCTTTTTTTATTTGATGTTTTGATCATTTATTTGCTGCTTGGTATTTTGTCACCTGTATGTAAGAAGTTGGGATCATAATTTTTGGTTCATATGCTGTTTTTAGAAGTGTGTTTCATTATCTTGGGACTGTGATGTGAGAGGTCAAAAATTTAGATTTTGATACTAGAAAAATAAATAAATAAATAAATAATGATTTTCAAGTTTTGCTTTGCATTTAATTATTTGCTTCCATGTGGCCGATGTTTTATTCCCCCTCCCTTATTCAAAAGAAAGTTTCCATTCTTTCTCTTGACAGAATTTCTAGAGTATTCTTTATATTATTATGGTAGGAAAGAAATATTTTTGTGAAATTGGTTATAAGTTTTGCCGAGGTACTAATACAGGGATTGTTTTATATTTTTCACGTACTCTGCTGGAGGAGAGCCACCTCTAAGACAAGGACACTGTACGACATGTGAGACAATCATTTTTGGAACTGGTGAAGGCATGGACCCACCGTGAAGCTAAGTAAAAAGTGCTCTAATGAAGTGTGGTGTGGGGACTTGGAGATAATGTGTCCTCCCTTTTTGTGCCAAACAAGAATAAAACTGGGAGATGAGTGTTCCCCCCCTGAAATTCGATACTTTTTTTGAGTGATGTGTACAACTTTGTAAATTTTCCACTTGTTTTATAAATATTTTCTAATTTGTGTCAACAATAATACAATTTTATTGTGTATTGGGAATTTTATGACCAGCATACGATGATCAAAATGTGTAATGTAGATTAAGATTATTTTTGTAATTATGTCTTTCATGTGATTTATTTATTATAGACGGAATCTTTCCTAGTAGGAATAATATGTAAAAAATAGAGGTCATTTAATTTACCCAAAGTGCAGGCTCGTTGACAGACACAAAAACAAATAAAAACACACACAAACACTGAATCAAGCTTACACAACCAATGGCCACATCATCAGGAAAAGAGGAAGGAAGAAGGGAAACAAAGGGAAAGATGTGGGTTTCAAAAGAGTGGATTAGGAGTCATTCCAATTCCAGGAGTGGAAGGACTTACCTTAGGGGGAAAAAAAGGTAAAACAAACACACAGACACCCACACACATGCAAACACACCAAAGCAGACAATTGTAGACAGCTGTCTACAAATGTCTGCCTTGGTGTGTTTGCATGTGTATATACAAATGTCTGCCTTGGTGCGTTTGCATGTGGGTGTTGGTGTGCTTGTTTACCTTTCCACTCCCAGGATTGGAATGACTCCTTATCCACTCCCAAAAACCCGCATCATTCCCTTTTTTTCTCCTCCTTCCTTCCTCTTTTCCTGATGAAGCAGCTGACGATTGCAAAAGCTTCAATCTGTGTTTGTGTGTGTTTTTATTTGCTTTCGTGTCTGTCAACGAGCCTGCACTTTGGGTAAGAACGACCTTTATTTTTTATACATATGATTTATTTATATCTTTATGATTAATAACATGCCTTTGTTTTTATCATTTAATTACCAAGTTAATTATGTTTTCAAATAACTATCTGGTTAATTAAATGAGGGGATGATGTAATGAATCATGTTGGGATTTATTCCCATCTGCTTGCATTATGGTATCTCTTGATACCACTATAGTATAATAATAGATATGAATGTGATTAGTCTATTATTATTTGCTTTACCAAAAATTTTGTTACTGTTTTTTCTAATGTGACTAGCTGAAGTTGTTTTCTATTATTTGGTGTTGCAGATGCTTGTTTAATTAGCAAATATTAATTAGTTAATGACAATGGCATATTGTTATATTTCAGATAGTATGCTAATTAGTATTTTTGATGAAACTAAATAAATTCTTTTCTCATAATACTAAAGTAGGTTTCACAAGTAATGTTAGGAAAGTTTTGTTCCAATTAGTTTCTGAATAATTACCATTAATTACGAAAATATTGTTGATAAAGCTATTTCATTAAATATGTAAATGAAACAATTATTGAAATTAAGATATACAAATCAGTTAACTCAGTATTATTTATGCTATCTTTTGCTGTAGCCAGTAGTATGTAATCGTTTACTTTTCCATTATAATTAATGTAATGAGCTCAATTAACAATACATAATTTTCAGTGACATTGTTTGGATGCAATCAACAAGAACATCAAGAAACAAAGACCTACGATCCGGTATGGTACAAACGGTACATCTTCATGGAGCAGGCAGTGAAGGGGCTGTAGCGCACTCAGCAGAAAATGATGGTAGTAGGTGATCTTGCCTAAAAACACCTGCAAATCATTCACAGAGGAGGGGAGGGGGGAGCAGCAAAGAAGTAACAGTTGCCACACGATCCGGCAAGGGTCGAACCCCTGCAGACGAGATCTCGAACCTCAGTTAGATGATTCACCGCTGGAAAAATCCAAACTTTGACAGATTGTAGCAGAGTCCTGTGGCCTGCAAGACTTGAAAAGGGCCCATAGGTTGTGTAGATGCTCAGTGATAGTGGCCCCCATCCCACTATGTCATCAAGATAATTTACATAGCCCACAACAGGGGGCAGAAGTTACTCCAGGAAACGTTGGAAAATTCCTGGCGCACTGGCTATGCCAAATGGTAACCACTGGTACTGGTAAAGGCCAAAAGGAGTATTAATGCTCAACAGGCTTTTGGAGTCCTCATCAATAGGAAGCTGAAGATATGCCTCCACCAAAGCCACATGAGAAAAAGCCTGGGAGCCCGACATAATGCCAACAACTCGTCTGTGCGGGGGCAAAGGATAAGAGTCGATCACTGACTGCACACTAATAGACACCTTCAAGTTGCCACAGATTCATAAGGAGCCTGAGGGTTTGTTACAATGACCAGTGGTGTGGCCCATTCGCTAGAAGAAATGAGGCACAAAACCTGCAGAGATTGCGGGCAGCCCAGTTCAGGTTTCACTTGGATGCACAAGACCACGGGAACCTGGCAGCCATGAAAAAATCTCGGTTGTACTATAGGCTTTATTGTAATATGGGCTGTAATGCACCTAAATCCACCAGAAAAGAGTGATGAAAATACCTTGCAAAGGTATTCCAGCTCTTGGAAAGGCACCATTTCAGACAAGTTTGACAGAATTAGGAATAGTAAAGGCAAAAGATATAAAGGCATTCAAGCCAAAAATATGTACTACCGCCTTTTCATCCACCACTAAGATGATGATTGAACACACAAAAGATTTGTAGGCCGTAAGATTTGGGGCAGTAAATTGACACCCCACCAAAATACGTTAGTGACTATAACAGCGCAAGGCCCATGCCAACTGAGATAATGGGGGTGACCCCAGCCATGTATAGGTGTGAAAATTCAGCAAAGCAACTGAGGGCCCCGTGTCCATTTATAAACGCACAGATTTGTCAAAAATTAGCACTTTGAAAAATAGTTTGGAGGGAGATGACTGCAAACCTTGTATGAGGTTAATCTCCATGTCCATATCTGTAGAAGACTGCTGTAAATGGTATACTGAAGCCATATACCCCTTTATTTGGCATTTGTTGCATGTTACCCAGCATTGAGAGCTAGATGCCCAATCATGTTCGATGAAACAGTACTGGCGGGAAAGTAGTGAATTAGCTTGACCACGTACCATGGACCATAGCCGTTGTATACCCTGTGATGCTTGACAGCCAGGCGTGGCAGGTGGGGCGGCCCTGAACTGACACGACGTCATCACCATCCCCTAATGATATCCGTTCCTCAGTGTCAGAAATTGCAGCAACATCCTCCCTATGATTCAATTTGGTCCCCTGCAGCTGGGGGAACTTCAACGCACTAAGCAATATTGTGAACATCTGCTAAGGTCAGATTGTTAAACTGCAGAGCCCACTGATGCACCTACCCGTCTGGGGCAAAACCAAAATTGCGTTTCAAACCACGTCATTTGCACAGGATTCTTTATGTGTAGCCGTTACGAACAAGCAATGGTGGCTAAACCCATGTAACTCTGCTGCCTAAGTGCAGTAAGACTGGTTTGGTTTATTCTGTGACCAAGAAAACTTGACCCTGGCTGTTTTGAGATGTGTCCGAGGCCAATAGTATGAAGACAGGAGACGGCACATGTCATCAAAGGATAATACCGCGGGTTCCTGCAGGAGGGCAAGTTGACCCAACAACTGGCAGATATGTGGTGAGGTTCAAGAGAGGAACAAATCATTATACAACACCGGAACCGATATGACAAAGGCGATGAAATGTTGGCATAAGCAGCTTTCATATTCCTTTCAGATCCAAGGTTGTAGGTTATGTGACATTAATATAGAAAGGTACTGTTAAGATACAAAATATACAGTAATTCATTACAAAAAAGAAAATACATTTATTTTCTATAATTCTGTACCCACACAAGTGTCTGTTTTGAGCCTTCACCACAAAATTTTTATGATCTGCACTATCTTACAGTAACATGCCTTTGAAAGAAATGACATAACATCATCACACGATCATATAAAATCATCTGGCTGTCAGATATGATAGCTTCACATGTCAAAAAAATATTATCAACACCTTCTCAACAAGTCTTTCTTGGCACCATTGTAAGTGTATTGGAAGTTTGTCGACTGCTGGTTTCACCCAGACTAAAAACATGGAACTAAAACACATTGTGCACTTTACCACATTCCATCCATAATTGTGTGATGCAGGTCCTAACTTCCTAGTGTGAATCACAAAGAAATAAAGCGAGCAAAATCAGAAATGCACAATTGTGCATGCAGGGACTGAAAGGAACATGAATCCCAATTTTCTCGGCTGGTATTGAATACCGAGAACAGCGGTGGAAAAGATAAAGCTCTGAGTATGAGCCAATGATGACACGCCAACCAGCAATGCCAACGCATTAGAACCCTACAGAGCAGAGTAGCAACGTTCTGTGAGAGACGTGATTGTGACCAGATTTTAAAGGCAATCAGCCAGAAATTCTGCCCAAAGAAGGAGTTGTAAGTCCACGTCAGCAGGCATGCCCAAGAAACTGTAGCCCGTGTAGCCAGCAAGAAAAAGACGTAAATTTGATGCACCTCATCACAATGTTCTAACAGTTACTTGACAGTAACTACTATCCGGAACTCTAGTGAAGCTGAGAACTGCTCACTTACAATAATAGACAGCAACTGGCCAAGCGTAGAGCGACCTCGTCCATGCTGGTGCTGCAGTTGCTAGGTGGCGTGCCAGCTGCCACGAGGGCAGCCACCTTGCGGCCAGTGGCGCACACATATGTTGCAGCACTCACTATTTGGAGAATAGAATCATACGCCGCAACATTACAACACAAACTGAAACTCTCTCTCTCTCTCTCTCTCTCTCTCTCTCTCTCTCTCTCTCTCTCTCTCTCTCCCCCCCCCCCCCCCCCTGGTGTGGCCATATTCACAGCACTGAAGAAGGCTGTAATGGTCATAAACTTCTTAGTAAATTTTAATTCGTTGTGTGTGCCTTTCTACAGTTCATCAAGACATATCTGTGGTGAGTAACATGCTATCCTTCTCCAAAATATAAATTTGCTTACATGAATTAGACATCACAGAGAACAGGTTACAGAACAGAATGGCTTCACTATTGCTTTAAATGTATCACAAATGATCAGATACAGGCAGTGGAAAATATTTTTAATGATAATTTCTTAAATTCAGTAAAACTATAGGTACAAATAGATTAAAAGAAAAACAACCAGTTAACTACAAATATCAACTAACCCAATTCTACTTCTGATATCAAGAAAATTATATATTGTCAATAATAATAAAATAAATAAGTAAAATAAAAAAAGACTGTAATCTGGATTTCATGGTGTTTTTGACTAGAGTATTTATGAATGTTTACCATGTAATAAATACTGTCTTTCAATAGTGAAGGACAGACAACAATTCACCATAAAGAGGCTCACTGAGCTGCTGATAGGCACAAAAATAGATAATCAGAGTGCTGTGTTCAGCTGCATGCTGTGCCACAGGGTGGTCCAACATGCTTTTTGCCACAGTATGGCAGTGGCCATTCATTCTGACGGACAATCAGTTTATCGTCATACCAATATAAAACGCTGTGTAATGATTGCAGAAGAGTTGGTATATCACATGGCTTCTTTCACAGATAGCCCGGCATCTGATGGTAGTATAACACACTGCTGAAATTAATGAACAGCATTTTATATTGGTATGATGACGTACCAGCTGTCCATTAGGATGAATGGCCACTGGCAAACTGTGGCAAAAAGCATGATAGAACACCCTGTGACACGGCATCAGCTGAACACAGCATGCTAGATTTCAATGGT
The DNA here is from genome assembly GCA_026315105.1 of Locusta migratoria. Classification (NCBI taxonomy): domain Eukaryota; kingdom Metazoa; phylum Arthropoda; class Insecta; order Orthoptera; family Acrididae; genus Locusta; species Locusta migratoria. The sequence continues at coordinate 169,314,293 of CM048746.1, forward strand.
GGCTTCACTACCTGAGCCATCTGGATCCTCCCCTCCACCACCAGCTCTTCTGAACTGCACAGATGGGAGTTGTCCCTTCAACACATAGTTTGGTCCCGCAACCATCCTGGCCTTGACTTAAGATAACTTCCCATCCCTAAACCCTATGCCTAACATCTTTCCTCTCTTTTCCTTCCCCACTCATTATTGTGTATCTCATGTCTTCCTTCCAACTGTGTGTCACCACTTACCTCTTAATTACTATTTATTTATTTATTTATTCTATCTTTTTCCTGTGTTTTTTTTTCTGTTTTCCTAGTTTCCCTATTTTCATTTTTTCCTTATCATTCTTATTCCAAATCCCCCCCCCCCACTCCCTCCCCACACTCCTCTACACCTCCCTTTTATTCTTTCCTGCTCCTTCCCTTCACTGTATTTATCTGCCACAATTCAAATTCCTGCCTATCAGAGCCTTTACAATCATGCAGTGTGGAAGTTTCCATTCCCCCCTTTACCTGGCATCCTTTACCCTCCACTCCCCACCTCACTCACAGTCTAGATGCTTGTTGCACTGTAGTGGTCAGACGTGATGGTTGTGTGTGTATAATAGTCTGAGTTATTGTGTGAACATATGTGTTTCTTTTTCTGATCAAGGCCATGGCCAAAAATTGTGATTGTGTGAATGTGATTATCTATTTTCATGCCTGTCATTAGCTCAGTGAGCCTCTTTATGGTGAGTTGTTACCTATCCTCTATTATTAACATTCCAATCAGATTTTCCAGTGTTAAAATACTGTCTTTCCTTTAGATATCTAAACCATCACCATCAATATTATTTTTCTGGAGAGATTAAAAGATGTCAATGGTAAATCCAATGATGAGAAAGTTGATAGGAGAATTGTAAGCTCCAAGCTGTAATTCTGCAAAATTCTGAGACAATGGTGTATTCTATAATAGTATTCCACCTACCTAAAATTAATGTCTTCAGTAAATCACAAAGAGATTCTTCATTCTCCATTAGTGTAACCCACCTTGCCTTAAACTTCATTAGTCCCTGTCCATCATCATCTCTGCTCTCTCGCCTACACTACACAGCAACTGCTAGAGCTTTCCCTTTCTCCACATCTGAAATATCTTCTTCCCACTCTCTTACCACAGTTTTATGACTGCACCTAACAGCTCAATCCTATCGCCACAATGTACCTGCTCACTGCCACTATCAGCACAACATCCTCCTACACTCGTACCACACTATCCCTCCTCTTCTTGTTCCATGTATCCTCCTCACCCTCACCACCAACTTCTTTCTGCTGGTCACATCACACACATTCTTAGTCTTTCACTATAATTAAAACTGTTACAGCTCTCTCTCCCCATCATTGAATTTCAAACCATACATCTCAACACCTTAGACCATATATTCAATCTGTTTTGCACCTATCATTTTCCACTAACCTCACAACATTATGCACTAAGCAAACACTGTCATTCTCACATTTCCTTCATCTGCTTGCACTTCCACTTCTGCCATTATCTCGTCCATCACAGTGATGGAAAGTATAAGAGATAAGTCACTTCCTTGCTTTAGGCCATTTTTCTGCCAGAACAAGTCCTCCTTGTCTCCTCTGCTTACTTGATACATCATCTTTATTCTCTCTGGAGTTTTACTTCCAACTTGCTTTTCTTGTGAGGCTTCCCACATTAAGTTCGTTTTACACTGTCGCATACTATTCAGTATCAAGGAAACCCATCACCACATCCTTCCCTTATTCGTAGTGCTTTTGTTGATCTTCCTGCTCTGAACCTGCATTGTCCCTCTCTCAAAACCATCATCAATCAAAATTAATTACCTGGTGTAAAATACTTTGGACTGCAACTGGAATTAATATAAATCATTGTATGATTGTTCTATCCATAAACACACACATTTTCTTTGTGATTGCTCCAGTTAAACTTGATCAAATTGTAATTCCTGGTATTTAATTGAACATCAGTCATTTCAGTTTGAGTGATTTATCATGTAACTGACATTTATTGGATCTTTGCTTCTTTTTAATTACTCATATGTAGCATATGGCATCCTCTCGGGTAAAATATTCCGGAGGTAAAATAGTCCCCCATTCAGATCTCCGGGCGGGGACTACTCAGGAGGATGTGGTCATCAGGAAAGACAATACTGGCATTCTACGGGTCGGAGCGTGGAATGTTAGATCCCTTAATCGAGTAGGAAAATTAGAAAATTTAAAAAGGGAAATGGATAGGTTGAAGTTAGATATAGTGGGGATTAGTGAAGTTCGGTGGCAGGATGAACAGGATTTCTGGTCAGGTGAGTACAGGATTATAAATACAAAATCAGTTGGGGGTATCACAGGAGTAGGATTGATAATGAATAAGAAAATAGGAATGTGGGTAAACTACTATGACCAGCACAGCGATCGCATTATCATTGTCAAGATAGATACGAAGCCAACACCGACAACAGTAGTACAGGTTTATATGCCAACTAGCTCTGCCGATGATGAGGAGATCGAAGAAATATATGAGGAGCTAAAGGAAATTATTCAGACAATTAAGGGAGTGGAAAACTTAATTGTTATGGGAGACTGGAATTCGGTAGTAGGACAAGGAAGGGAAGGGAAGATAGTGGGTGAATATGGTCTGGGCAAAAGGAATGAAAGAGGAAGCCGCTTGGTAGAATTTTGCACGGAACATAATTTAGTTATAACAAACACCTGGTTTCTTAACCATTATGCAGTTGTAAAATATAACAGAGAGTCTGGGTTGTAATTCAACAATATAATTAGTACAGTATACAATTCAAAGCAAAGATGTGCATTGAGCTGTGACAAGCACATGAAAAAGACACCCCTACACCATCCCCACCAACACAGGGGCCATATCCCTGGCTTATCCAAACAGGCTACGTCTGAAAGCAACAAGTAATTTACCAATTGTGCTGCAGTCACTGCACTGACTTTTATACTGACATAACCACTCAACAGTTGTCCATTAGGATGAATGGCCACCATGAAACTGTAGCCAAAAACAAGGTAGACCACCATGAGACATAACATGCAGCAGAGAATATGCTTGATTTCAACAGCCACAACCCAGGCCATCTGCCACATCACCAGCTTTTCTAAACTACACAATGGCAGTTATCCTTACAATAACCACCTTTCCTCCTCACCCAAAAGTTCATGCTCCCTCTATCCTACACTTCTCCCATTCCCTGTGTGTAAGATAGATAGAGAGAGAGAGAGAGAGAGAGAGAGAGAGAGAGAGAGAGAGAGAGAGATCCCCAATTTATTCATTAGCTTTATCTCTGTTCACTCATCTAGTTTCTACATATTCCCAAGGTTGTGCTGTATCCATCCCACAATTGCCTTGCAACCTTCCTGTCCTACCTTCTCTCTCCTCGTATCCCCTCAATGCAAAGTCGGACTAGGAATGCTACAGCCAGGGATGGCAACTGCAAGTATATGAAGTATGCATGTATGAATGAGAATATCTAACCAAGGCTGTGGGCGAAAGCTTAAAACTGATTGTAAACTTTCCCGGTAGGAAAAATATGTATAAAAAATAAAAGGTTGTTTACTGAACTAACTACCCAGAGTATCTCTGCATTGAAAAGGAGAACTATCATATCTGTATTGGTGCATAAGTTAATAAGATTTTCATAATCATATAAGATCTATGAGCTTATCTAAGAAATAATGTTTAATATATCTCACCAAGGGTTCACGCAGAATGCTGGGGCATTATTTGACTCGTGTGCATAGCTACAGAACAACACTGAAATGTGCTGGTGATTCACTGGATGAAGGGCATCTACAACTTCCTGTTCTTGATGCTGTTGATAATATGGCTGAGGCAAGCACACGGGCCTATCATATGTTAGTGGAAAACGACCCCCACATGCTCTAAAGTGAGCAAGCAGAGCTTGTACTTCACGACTACCTGCAGGACTTGTCAGTTTTGCTTTTACGAATGGATGTTGTGGCTTCACCTGTAAAGAACTACTGATAATAAAGAAATATTTACATGAATTACTACAGTAGCATACAGTACCTTAAGGTTTTTAACATGACCAGTCTGTATTTATGAATTACAAAATACTTTGTAACAAATTAAATGGATTTACATATTAGTAACAGCTTTTTTTTTAAAAAAAATAACATGATTAATCATTAAATACTGATTTTTGAGCAGATTATGTTATTTCTCACATAATGCTCTTATCATCATCATCATCATCATCATCATCATATAGTGCAATCTGTATAAATAATAAGATGACAGACAATTGAAAAATTCTTTAAGGCTACCTCTTGTGTTTATGTTCATGACTAATCTTCAACTTACAGTCTTTCACAAAGATCAAATATACGGGTTACGGTAACTACCAAACCACTGTCTTAATCACAAAATAACAACAACAATAATAATAATAATTATTATTATTAGAGAGAAAAAGAGAGAGAGAGATGGCCATAATGATTGAAACCTTTTATTCATTTGTGTGTGCCTTCCTGCAGCTCATCAAGATGTTTCTGTAGTGAGTAGCAACCTATCCTTCACAAAAATATTGCTGAATCCTTCTGAAATATCCATTGTTTGAATCACTAAAAATGTTATCTTCATAGGTGATAAACTATTTTATTTCCCTGCACAAAAAAAGGTACTACGACTATAACTCCTATAGTTTTGGAGACAGTAACAGACAAAACTTTTACTCTTTGGGAGGGATAATTAAATTTTCATATCCACATATTTTGAAGCTGCTGTCTCTGAAACTGTGATTGAATTAACTAAATTCCATTCTAATGCTGAAATATTCTTGAAAAGAGGCAGATTGGCTGGTCAATACTTACCTTAGTTCTATACAGCCGACAGTCAAACAAAAACAGAAACAAAAAATTTTACACAGCTTTTGCAAATATTTCCTTTCATCAGGTATTAGTGGAGGGAAGAGGAAGGGAACAGAATGGAAAGGTTATTTATGACCTACGCCATGAAGAATGATGGGTGATTTGATGAAGGAAAATATTTCTGAAAGCTTGTGTCAATTTTTTTTTTTTTTTTTTTTTTTTCCCCCTCTAGTTTCATATTTTTGTGTGACTGTCAGCAGTACAGAATTAAGGTAAGCACTGGCTAGCCAATTTGTCTCTTTCCAATAATATTTCAGTGGAGAATTTCCATCAGTAATCGTAAATTCCACTCTAGTTAATTAATTTGATTTTTTATTGTTTTTAGCATAGTTGTTGCTAACAAACAATTTTAACAAATCATATGGAAATCCCATCCCTATGAACCACAGACACTGCCGAGATAGGGTGGTTTGCATGCCTCAGTAAAAAACATAGTCATATCATATGTACAACAAAGGCTTAATTTCAGCAGGAAGCAATTCCAGCACTTCCACGAGATTTCTCTCTCTTCTCTCCCCTCCCCCCCCCCCCCCTCCCCTTTTTTTTTAAAACAGGTCAGCACTGGAGATCAGTCTCAGTGATGTAGTATTAAGATGGCATCTCATAGTATGTGTGTCATTGACAAATAAATATGAACAACTGTATAATGTGCTTTCACAAAATATTTTATTCTGTGTCATAACTGCTGATGATTAATTGTGTATATGTACCTTGCATAAAAAGAGTTGGCAGGCTTTCAGGGCAATATGTCCCTTTGCCCATGGGAGTCTCACTCTTTCAATCTTTACCTGACCCTCACCCTTCTTAAAACATGTTTGATGCTCAACTTATATTACCGATAAAGTAGAGGTGAACACCCACAGGGGCAATATTTAACTCCAATTGAAGAATAAAGATGTGTTATATTTTTGATCTGTCTGTTTGCCTACCCTAACATAGTTCACAAACAAAAGTTCTGAAAGTAGTTTTATTATTATTATTATTTCTATTATTATTATCAATTATTATTATTATTTGAAAGCTGACTTAATTGAGATGGTTCTTCAATATGTTTCATGAAAGTCTTGCATTGTAATCATTTTAGGTGTGCCACAACAATAAGCTGCTCTAGTACAAAAGGCACATGGAATTGACATGTCATGAAGACACAGTATATTGGGAAAGTACAGACCTGTATGGGCAGGAATATCTTTGGCATCATTAAACGCTAAATGCCCTGTTGATTAAAACTGAATACATGTTCATGTAACAGCTACAAAGTAACTGTTCAAATGCTATACTGGCAGCAGTGTAAAACAATGTCATAGTCATGAAGACAACCAACATGTGCCAATACATATGAAGCAAAACTAGGAAACAAAGTGACACTAGTACAGTGGCAGATGATAACAGCTGTTGTGTACATTGAATCTTGTGTTTTATGTTTTTGATTATATTACTAGCCACCCATCACCCCAATTTCATGTGGATAGTATGGGATGTACGTAACATTTCACAAACCACTCTCAAACTATTTGCAAGGCGTGTTTCTCACAGTCCATCCATAAACAAACATCCGTCTAATCATAAGTTCCATTCCCTTGACTAATACACCATCTCTTGCCATCTGGAAAAATTAAGCAATTTATGTCAGTATTGTATGATAGCATGTCTTAACTGTTATTAAGTCTGAATGATGAAACACGCAAATATCATATATTGAAAAAATAAATGTATTTCCGCATGTACGGTGAAATTCATAAGGGAAAGAATAATAGCTTTTCCTAAGAGTCCTTATTGCTCAATTTTGAAGATTTTTGCTCACCAAACACACCCACGCACCTTAATGAATAATACACTTAATCCTTCTTCATAGTTCACACCACCCACTGGTGAAAATAGCACGAAAATCTGTTGAGTAGTTTTTAGGTTATTGAGGGCAGACACAGAAGGATGCAGCAGAAGTACTTTGTTTAACACTTTAAGGTCTGGGACTTAGTATGGGGTTCTAGCACACCAGACTGCGTCATTTTGTTGTTTTCGCATAACTAAACAATCAAGCTGCATAACAGAACCCCCGAACTGCGAGTATAGCCCATAGTTGGTTTTCTGTGCATTTTTATATGTCACTGCGAGCATAGCTCGTCGCTCGTCGGCAACTCTTAGTGCAGGCACTGTGAGCATAGCTCGCAGCTAGACAGCAATGTGTTAATAATATGTATAGATATCTATAACAATTGATGTGTATATGTATTTTATTAGTTATATTATAGAGATATAGACTCATATAGAGAGATATAGAGATATAGACTCATATAGAGATATAGACTCATCATTTCCTTTTCCCTCTCCTTCCCTTCTGCCTGATGAAGCAGCTAGGCTGCGAAAGCCAGCATTTGTGTGTGTGTGTGTGTGTGTGTGTGTGTGTGTGTGTGTTTATTTGTTGCTATTACTGCCTGTGCCCTTTCGCCTCACACACACACACACACACACACACACACACACACACACACACAACAATGTTGATCTTTAGCAACCCTGGGTTGCTTGTTCAAAAATAAAAAAGCAGGGAAGGAGAAGGAAATTAAGAATGCAGGTTTAAAGGAGCGGGTGAGGAGTCATTCCAATCCAGGGAGAGCAAAGACTTACCTTGGGGGGGGGGGGGGGGGGGGGGGGAAAGGATAGGTAAACAAACACATATGCATACACCCATACACATGCACACACATCAAGACAGATATATTTAAAAAGCAAAGAAGCTGGACAGAGATGACAGTTGAGGCAGAGGCAGAGGCTCTGTCCAGACATCAGGGGCAAAGATGTTGTTCAATGGTGGGCAGGAATTTGAAATTACCAGAGGTTGAGACCAGGTGGACATCAGGAAGAGAGAATATGCTGAAGGGCAAGTTCCCATCTCCGGAGTTCTGAAATGTTGGTGTCAGCTGGAAGTATCCAGATAACCCAGATGAGGTAACACTGTGCCAAGATGTGCTGTCCATGCACCAAGGCATGCTTGCTACAGGGTGTCCTCATTACCAACAGACACTGTCTGTCTGTGCCTGTTCATGCAAATTAACTGTTTGTTGCTGGTCATTCCCACATAGAACGCTTCACAGTGCAGGCACGTTAGTTGTTAATCACATGGTTGCTATCGCAAGTGGCTCTGTCCTTGCTTGTGTACACCTTCCGGGTTTCAGGACTGGAGTAAGTGGTGGTGGGAGAGTGCATAGCATAGGCTTTACACTGGGGGCGGTTACATGGGTAGGTGCCAGAGGGTAGGGAAGGTGGTTTGGGGATTTCATAGGGATGAACTAGGAGGTTACGAAGGTTAGGTGTGTGACAGAAAGACACTGTTGGAGTGGGAAGGATGTCATGAAGGATGGATCTCATTTCCTGGCAGGATTTAAGGAAGTCGTATATCTTCCGGAGAGCCACATACAGTCTGTTCCAGTTCCGGAAAGTATTCTGTGACAAGAGGTGCACTTTCGGTTGTTTTTATTTTATTTTAATTTTTATTTTTGTGGGTGGTTCTGGGTTTGGAAGGATGAGGATGTGGCCCTGGCACTTTGCTTCTGTAGCAGATCAGGAGGGTAGCTGCGAGATGTGAAGGCTGTTATCAGGGATTCAGGACTGGAGCAGACTCGTTTGCCACAAAGACCTAAGCTGTAAGGAAGGGACCATTTGATACTGAGTAGATGGTAGCTCTCATAATGGAGGTAGTCATAATTGTTAGTGGGTTTGATGTGGACATATGTGCGAAGCTGGTATGACATGACAGTGACCCCAGGCTGATTCCACGCACTTGTAATTGCATAGAGCCACACACCGAGAGAAAAAGCATGTTCCGCCTCATTGCACCGGCCATTAGATAGATAAAGGTCGAGATTGAGGAAAGTGGCAAGGGATTTGGAATAGGACCAAGTGAATCTGATGGGACCAAAAGAGTTGAGGTTGGAGGGAAACTTCTGGAGTAGTTGTTCACTGTGAGTCTAGATCATGAAGATGTCATCAATGAATCTGTACCAAACTTTGGGTTGACAGGTTTGGGTAGCCAAGAAATCTTCCTCTAAGCATCTCATAAATAAGTTGGCACACGAGAGCGCTGTCCTATTCCCTTCAGTTTTTGGTATGTCTGGCCCTCGAAGGTGAAGAAGTTGTGAGTTAGGATGACGCTGACTAGGGTAATAAAGAAAGAGGTTTTAGGTAGGGTTGCGGGTCACGCCAACCACCTGCACACACCTGGGTTTCTACAATATGTCTGCCTAGGTGTGTTTGCGTCTGTGTAAATATGTGGGTGTGGGTGTATTTGTTTACCTTCCTATTCTTCCCCCAAGGTAAGTCTTTCCTCTCCCGGGATTGGAATGGCTCCTTACCCCCTTCCTTAAAACCCTCATCATTTCCTTTTCCCTCTACTTCCCTTCTGCCTGAAGAAGCAACTGGGTTGCGAAAGCTTGCGTGCGTGCATGCGTGCGTGTGTGTGTGTGTGTGTGTGTGTGTGTGTGTGTGTGTGTGTGTGTGTGTGTGTGTGTGTGTGTGTGCTATTTATTTGTGCTACTTTCACACCTGTGATCCTTCGCCCGGTCAGTAATCTTCATCTATTTTTTATATATAATTTTTCCTGCTAGGAATTTTTTATCTATAATATTTATATATTAATACAGTGAAATAATTGTTTATGAGATTATCTTACAAATAACAGATATAACAAGAGACGAAAACAAAAAGAAAAATTTTACTACACTACTTCTAGAAAAATTTCAGCCAAAGCATCACATAATACACCAATTTAAGTATCCGAGTGTGAAGTCTGAGTGAGTGAGTGAGTGAGTGAGTAAGGGAGGGTGGGTGGGTGGGTAGGTAGACACAGACGACAAATAAGTAATCCTGCCTTTAAAATCTGCATAACACAAGGGTAAACACATAAAGGGGGAAATCACACTTTTCTTACCTTGGCTGCCTTCAGAAGATGATTATACTCATGGTTAACAGAATAGTTTGCTGAAATTGAGTTCCTATAGCCATTTCTACCAGAACTACAAAACTGCTCTGAAAAAAATATTTCTTCAGGAAAGAATCGACGTAGGGTACAGTTTCTTCCTGCCTCTGTCTCAAGGTAGGGCACTGAAAACTAAACAGACATTGAATAATATGAATATAAATGTTTGTAAGTACACTGAGATTTATGGAACACTAAACTAAAAACTAACGCAAGACCACTTAGAACACACAGTACCTGATAAAAAAAAATTATAATGAAAATTACTGTAAATAATACAATGTAGGCTTTCACAATGGTGATGGTTCAGGTGAATCTTCTGGGATGAAAGGCCATGGTCAGGGTATAACATTATTTCCAAACATTTTCTCTCCAACTGCAGGTGACAACTTTGGAGGTATAATGACTACCGTAAGGGCTTGAGGAACTCCTGAATTTATAGTGCTGTATAGGGCAGAGCAGTTCATCACATGATAACAAATGCATGGTTCTCTTTATTACTAATCACCTTTAATTCAGCATGGTGGTGACAGAGATAATCACACATCAAGAATCACTTAAAAAATGATGGTGCCCTATACAAAGCTCTATAAATTGGAGCGCATCTTAATTCTTCATGCAGTTGCCATTTTACATATACAAATGAAAATACCTCCCACATTTGGAGATGAAACAGTAGGAAATAGTTTAATATAAGAAAGATGGTCTTTCAGTCTGGAAATTTCACCTGAAGAATGATGAAACATAACAACAAACATCACTATTATTAACTGATATACCAAGAATCTGCCTATCTGACACAGAAAAAACTGTCACTTTTGGAAAAATCAATGTAGCATAAATAATACAGTTTTCACAACTTGATCTGCTGCCAATAAATTTGTTATATTAACTACAGTTTATATCTGAAAGCCCCATAATATAGTCTCCTAATCTTACCGTTATGTATGGTGAGCTTGACAGAATTGTACCATCTAGAGCTTTTATAAAGCAATTATGCCATGGAAGCTCAGAAGCAGGTCCATTTTGACTGCCTGTACTAAATACATCATCTTCAAGATTTTGGCAGGAATGTTGTGGTTCACTAAAATCATTGGTTGATTCAACATTCATTTGCTTCGCATCTGGTGATGATTTATCTGTATTTGAAGGCTGAGAACATGTGCATGTGGAGACATTTTTTGTGTCCAGTAGCTCTTTATTTACATCTTCAGTCTCTGATGTTTTGGATGTTTTCTCTGTTTCTACAAAACTGTCTTCTGTAACTTCACAAGTAGTAGCTACGGGCTCTTGTTGGATGATCTCTTTCATGTTTTCACTGGAAACGTGCTGCTGTTGATCATAAGTAACACAACTTTGTTTTCCATTTTCTTTAGGGTCAGATGTGGAAGGCAAAATTTCTTCTCCCCCTGACTTAACAGGAGAAGCTATGGAATCATTATTTTCTTCTGTACTTGTATCATTTGGTAGAGATGGTGGCCAAGCAAATTCGTCCATTAGGAAAGCTCTTTCCAAACACCAATTGTAACGTACATATGTCATAAAACTAGTCACCCTCTTAAGTTTGGCAAGTTCTTGCTCTGAAGCACCACGTAACAAAACTGTACATCCAAGGTGTGGTAAAGGACAGCCTTCAAAAACCATGAGGGTTTTTATGGCACCTGAAAACAAAACTGAATGTAAGTAAATAAGTACATACATTGTGTAATTTCTTGTACTTCGTAGTAGAATATTTTAAGAATATTTATTTGCAGCACAAATTTTAATCAACAAAGTAGCACAAATTTAACAAAAAATATAAATCAGGAAACTTAATGTTGAACTTTTTTTTTTTTTTTTTTTTTTTGAGAGATGGGGGTCCGAGGAGGATGGAATAATGAAGAGTTCATTTTATAGAAAATATTTAGCAACAATTGTTGACCTAAGTGTCTAATTTTTGACAAGTGTAGCATTTTAACAGTTTTCTTGGTGGAATTGCACAAATTTAAAAGTAATAGCAAATGTACAGGAATTATTTATCACATTCAAATAATAAGTATTAAACAACTTAACAGTTTCACCTATTTCTTAAAAACTTTAAACATTATGTTCCACATATTTTCAGAAAATACTCAGATATTTTGAAGTCATTTCACACTGTTTAGTCATAGTGACGGTGTTCTAATGCACATATAACATTATTGACCAGCATTGTATAATGACCTGTACCATTATTTTCTGACTAATCTTCACATTAAATGTAATATATTTATAAAAGGCACATTGGTGCTCAACAAATTTAACTTGTATAACTGATCCCTTATTCATGGACTGTTAGATATAACACACATACTGCCTCATTGTTACAACATGCAGGTCAAAATCACATTAAGAAATGTTCAGTCTTGTAAACTCTTTTATGAATGTGGTAATTTCATTTTACAGATATTATAATGAATGAAATTAATAATGTTATAATTTCCTAAATGGTTTTCTTGAGATAGAGAGGAAAAAAAAGATTATGGTTTACTGTCTTAGCAACTAAAAAGTCTTTAGACATGGAGTTCAAGTTCAGCCTGGATAATGAGTGAGGTAAAATTCTTTTCGAAGGAACCATCCCAGTACTCACATAGAGATTTTAATAATTTTATAGAAATGATAGTAACTTACATCAAGAGGACAGACATCTGAGCCTCATTACTCCTCAAAACTAGATTCCCACTTCATCCACTACACATCCTTGTATCATCTGATCTCATAAGGTAACTCATAAAGCCTACAACCATATTTTCAAGAACCAGATTTAAGTGAAGAATTTAGGAATATGTTACAACCTATTATATATGGTGACAGTCAATATAAAATTAGACTAATCACATCATGGAAGAAGGTGTTCAACCACTTGTTCTACTTCACTCTAAGCGTAAATGAATATGGCAAAAAAACTAATAATCTGTTCACTGGGATGAACTTTGTGCAATGCTCTATATGTTGGGTTGTAATGTGTAAAAACAGTAAAAACGGAAAATCTAAGTTAGGTGTCAGTTCAAATCATATATTATGTCATAGACAGATTTACTTACTTTCAAGAACTTAACAAGCTGTTGCAATAATTTCATCCCTACTCTATGTGATGAACATCATAAAGGTGTGAATATTACAGTGTGTCAAAGATACAACTATTTTAACTTCCATAGGTTAATTAAACTATATGATTAACAATTATACATAAATATCACTAATCTTGGAGAGTAGTCAGTCCATGAAAGAATAAATCACAGTTAAAAATCGAACATAAAAAATGTTGTTAACCCTACTCAACATACAGTATAAATATGTAAGATAAGAAACAAAATGTAATTCAGAACCTGATTCCAAGACGAATGTACGCAAGTAGAATGAATGGCAAGTTCCCAGCTGAGGACGACCAATGTGTGCATCAACAGAAGAGACAATGTCTGCCTTTGTGCAACGTGCAACACGGTTCAAAACACTTGAACGTACATTCAATGCTAGAGTTATTCCTTGTGCAAGCAACAAATCCTGAGCAAGACGAGACACTCCACGTCCTACCATCAAAATATCCGGCTGCAAAGCCACAATCCGTGCAACAGCATTACGCAGATATTCATGTTCCTGAAACATACAGTAAATTTGAGCATTAAAAAGTGAATATCATTTAGAGTGTACATTACTTATTACAACTCAGTTAGGTGACAGAAATTCAGCAAATGAATTACAGTATATAATAACCAAGTAGCATTTTAATATCTACAAATGAACAGTTCAAATTTAACTGTAAAATAAAAGTGCCAAATCTTAAAATCTCTCACTTTTGGCAAGGCTGAGTCGTCACAATCTTCCTTTGCCAGTCACGTTCAATCCTTGTTGATAAGGTATGGAACACTGTTGTGTACAGTAATTTGACTTTATGTGCTTTTCAATGCTTAAAATGCATTTCAAGAGTATGGAAAAAAAAAAACTATCATACTGGAAAAGTGGGCCTATGAGGAATAATACTCTGCAACAGTAACTGAAAATTTGTGATAGGATGAGAACTCAAAGAAGGATTTCTTGTCTTCACGGAGCAATCACCACACCATTAAATTATTCATGCAAAAGATTAGATTGCTGCTCACTAAATAGAGAAGGAATTGAGTGACAAACATATATATTTAAAAATAGATAACAAAATAAACAAACAAAGAAAAGACTATTAGATATTATTAGCTACTGAACAAAGTCCTTCAGACAAAGCAACATAGATGCAGTTAAACAGGCGCATAATTCACTCACACATTTCCATTGTCTGTGCCATATTCATATAGCTGTGAGAGATTCAACATAACTGTAAGAGCACCACTGGAAAGGAATAGAAACAGAGGACCAACCGGGTAAGGTTTATCAAATTTATGTGATATTCATCAGTGAACCATTAAAGGTCATGAGAAAATGGTCTCACAAGGAGACCACATGGGTATTGGATTTTAGAATTTTTTTAATATTTGTAGTACATTAAGTAAGGAACTCAAATAACAAATAGCCAAAGCCATCTGATGCAACTCTAAAAAATTCTTGAGAAAATCAACTTTGAAGTTAATAACAATCTATAATTAAAAGTTTAAAAGTGTTGCAGTATCTGTCGATGTAGCTCATGCAGTAACCTTGTGACGTGATGAACATAGGGTCGATGATTCGAATCCCGCCCTGACCTTTTTTTTTAACCATTGCAAATTCCATATTTGTGGCAATACTAAAAAATAATTTTAAGAAATCCTTCATTTTTATATGGTCACACACAATCCAGACTGATAAGCATAGTAAAAACATGGGAAACAATAATTTTCACTCCATCAAGCACATTTTACAAATGTAGCATTTTTACAGTCAAAATTTTTCATTGCTATGTCAATTGGAAAGACAACAGCATTTATATTCTTGAAAATTTTTCTTATATTGCACAGTTTAGAAGCAAATCACACATGCCTGATCATTTCATTTAAGATTGCAGAGGACAGCTGGTGATGAATAATTGAATGAAGTTCGATGAAGTCTTCTCTATCACTACTGTCACATCCTCATTTGATAAGGCAGACACAGTTTTGCAGGCGCTTAATGAAATTTTTTACTTGAAGGTAGAAATACATGTCACAAGGCTGCTCCAATGGGATGCATTTTGGCAGAATTACTTACACGGTACAGGTAGGCAGATGCCTGTCATTTTGAAAAACTTCATTGTATAACACAGGATAGGTTTAAGTACTGCAACACAATTAAAAAGAAAACTGTCATGATGGGATTTGAACCACTGTCCCTAGGGTTGCCACGCCAGGATGCTACCATCTGAGCTACAATGACTGTTGCTGCAACACTTACATGTACTTGCAAAACTTCAAAGTCAATTTTTGAGAGTTGTATCAAATGGCTTTGGCTGATTGTTATTTGAGTTCCTAACTTCACATACTATAAATCTCAAAAAATTATAAATCCAATACCCATGTGGTCTCCTTGTCAGAGGAAATTTTAGGCAAAGAGGCTACGCTTGAACACTACAAAGATTGCATATGATCTCACAGATACATCTTCCCAGAATAGACAACCCATGCATCAATGGAACTAAACTTTCTATTATAATACTTACATGTTTACTTATTTGCTGGATTATATCAGGTAAATTAAAGCTAACACATGTATGTTGACCCTGTACCTCCCAAATGCAACCACCAATATTCACCCTCGTGATGTGATCATTGCAGTATTAGCAAGTTATTTACCATGTGACCCCCACTGACCACAGCTGACAGCACAGCTGCACTGTTACTGGCATCGAGGCAGTCCATGTGTTAAAAAGAGAATATTCTTCTTTGTGGAGACCACTCAAAGTACTTCCTAGTAGATTTTACATGCTTTGCTGTTGTAATGTAACCAATCTAAAAAGTTACTATGGTTCAAATTAGATCTACAAAACCTTGTTTCACAACTATGGTTCTTTAAAAAAATAAATAAATAAAAATAAATTAAAAAACTATCACTGTCACAAGTATAATTCAGCTTATTTATAAGCTCTGTTCATTATAAAATATTTTTCTTTGTGTATAACTGCCAAACATCAAGACTCACCATTGTAAGATGAGGATAATTCTTATAAAATCCAATGAATGCTGATGTAATTATCCCACAATAAACATTTGTCATGTGTAGTGCATGCTGACAGAATCAAACAGTTTTCATAAGCAGACATTCAGATCATGCTTGCCTCATTAAACTATTCCAAAGTAACATTAGGAACAGTGACTGTTGTGGCCTCTGAAGCAGAAGATGCCTGTTCCAATCAAGAACCTCTTAGTGTGACCTATAGCTCATTTTCCAGCAGGAAAAGTGTGGCCTTAGAAAATATGTCATTTACAAAGGAATAAAAATGTGTTCACTACACCATTGTCTGTGGGCTTCCCATGATGATTCAGTGATACATGAAATCCTAGCTTCTTTTTCAAATGAAAACCAAACATGCATTTCAAATGTCACTCAAAGAAAGAAACAGAGAAAGAAAGAATGTTGGCTCTATCTGAAGAAACAGCCATTAAATATTCATAAATGGTTCAAAAAAATTAAGGAGTATTTTGCAGATTTTTATCAATGTAGGTGAAATGTGCCATGATGTGTCAGATTTTGAGGTACAATGGGATAGGAATGATGATGGAAAGAGGATCACATTTGAGGAAATGGAGAGAATGGTCAATGGATTGCAGTGCAATAAAGTGGCCGGGGTAGATGAAAATAAGCCGGAACTCGTCAAATATAGTGGAATATCAGGTTTCATATGGTTACACAAGATAACTGAAATGATGTGGGAGTCAGATCAGGTTCCATCTGACTGGCTGAAAGCAATAATCAAACCAATGTTTAAGCACAGAAACAGGAAAGATTGTATCAACTACACAGGTATCTCTTTAATTAGTGTTGTGGGCAAAATATTCTCAGGTGTTGTTAAAGGAGAGTGCAAGTATTAGTTGAAGACAAGTTGGATTAATATCAGCATGGGTTTAGACCTCTCAGAGGCTGTCAGGGCCAGTTCTTTAGCTTATGGCAAATAATGGAGATGTGCTATGAGTGGAACATGACCGTGTTCCTAGAAGGAAGCTATTGTCAGTTCTACAAGATCATGGAATAGGAGCAAGATTATAGAATAGGAGGATTAACTTCTGTAGGCAATTAAAAGTCTTTACATAGATTGTTACGCGGTTCGCGGTAAATTGAGTTCATAGTTCACAGTAGTTTCAGGGGTAAAACAAGGCTGTAGCCTGTCAGCACTATTTTCCATACTATATATGGATCAAATGTTGAAAACAATAGACTGTCAGGGTGAGATTAAAATAGGTGAAACCAAAATAAGAAGTTTCACATATGTGGTCAACTTAGATGTGATGACAGATTCGATTGGAAGGTTGCAATGGAATATTTCAGAGCTAGATCAGAGGTGTGAGGTTTAAGGGTATGAAGATCAGCATCTCCAAAATGAAAGTAATGTCTGCAGGAAAGAGATTTGAACAGACTGAGTGCCAAATAGGAAGTACAAAGTTAGAACTGTTTCAAGTACTTAGGATGTATTTTCTCACAGGTTGGCAACATAGTGAAAAGAACTGGTATCTAGGTGTAGAAAAGCCAATGCAGCTCAGCTGCGATCTACTCTCTTTTGCAAGAAAGAAGTCAGTACCAAGATTAAATTAGCAGTGGATTATTCAATTTTGTTGATGGGAGTGAAAACTGGGTGGATACAGGTTACCTTACTAATACAGTTGAGGTTACAGATGACTGTAGCGTGGATGACTGCAGGTACTAACAGATGGGAACAAAGGTAGGAGGGTGTCCATAATGAAGAAATCGAGGAAAAACTGGGAATGAACAACACAGATGAAACAGTTAGAGCAAACAGGCTGAGATGGTGGGGTCATGTTATATGTTTGGGAGAAGCAACGTTACCTAAAGGGCTCATGAATTCAGTGGTAGAGGGTAAGAGGAGTTGAGTTAGACCAAGGAGAAATTACTTTAATTTAGTCAAGAATGATTTTGAAATAACAGGCTTAACATCAGACAAGCCATCAATGTTGAAACGGGGATCCTCGAGGAATTTTATTAGGGGGACCATGCTTCAGACTGAATGCTGAAAGCTATAATTCATCTTTAATGAAAAGTCTGTATACAAATTCTACAATTGTAATCAGTGGAATTTACATAGAAGAGTGTTGAGTAACACTTATATAAATAACATAAACAGTGGCACTAGGGAACAACTGCAGAAATTAAGTGCAATATTCATTGACCCAAAGATATGTTTGTGAAATACCTGGGTAGCCATGGTGTGAACTTAAATAGACTAAGCACAATGATCTTTAGCAAAATGCTTTTTGACATACAGTAGAACCTCGTTTTTACGCTTTTCAAGGGACTTCAGTGAAATGGTGTAAAATGCAGGAAAATGTAAAATGTAGGAAAAAATGTTTTAAATGGTAAAATATGCTTACTGGATCAGCCTTGCATTTTCGTAGTTTATTTGTGATATATGTACATAATAGGCCTCTAAATACTCACCAGGAAGTTTATTATACAATAAAGGTTATCCAAATTTTTTACTATTTTAAGCGCCAGGCAAAACTGGTAATTTTTATGGGAAGTAGAAATTTTTGATGTAATTTCATTCATTATAATCAAGGACACCACTGCTGGGCTATGTAACATCTACAAAATTACCTGAACCGCTTCAATAGATATCATTTGGACGCCGCTGCCAAGCTATGTAACATCTTCAAAATTACTGCCTTTTACCGGCATTAATTATTTACGTAGTAAAACTCAGAAAGTTCCGTTCTTTTTGTATTTTTAGATGTTTCACACAACGATATTAGAGAATTTATTCACGTTCTCGAGTACAAACATATGCATACGTAGTTTTGTAACATTTGCAAAGGATCGGCATCTCTCACTATTATCGCTTTTTTGAGGTTGTGGGTATTACGATACCCAACTTTGACAGATAACGTTCTTTATTAAACAGAAATATGTATCACAAAACAATGCAACTCTTTATTTTAGTCTCACTTCAACAAAGCAACTGGATCTGATTGATTGAGCAGACGCCAGACGCTTTGGCAAAGAAGCTAGCGGAAAGAGGAACTACACCATCACAAATCAGCGTTATTCTCTTGTCAACATCGTTCTGTTTCTCTGAGTACACGCCAGGCACTCTGGCAAAGAAGCTGGTGGAAAGAGGAACTACATCGCCACAAATCGGCGCGTCGTAAGTCAACAACGAAATGCGAAATATACATTTGAATAAATGCAAAGTATCAAGAAACTCGACTGTGAATAATTTTTAAGTGCTATACTTAATGGGGAAAGCCATACTAGCGTCAATTTATGTACAATACATCACTTTTCTTCACGAACATGCTTTCAAAAAGCGTAAAATGTGGGAAATGTGTAAATATGTTAATGCAAAAACGAGGGCGAATTAACATTGTAAACACAGGAGATTTGACGGGACTGACAAAAAATGGTGTGAATGGCGGGAAAACATAAAAACTGAGAATGTAAAAACAAGGTTTTACTGTATGTAAAATAATGAAAAATAGCAGATACTCATTCAACCTGAAGGAACTGATGATAAAAAAATATCTTGAAAATAAAACACATGAAAATAATATTAATGATGTAGCACTTCAACAAATTCAAAATGACAATGTAGCAGAGACAAGAGGAAACTAAATGTGAATATGCTAAATTAATCACATAGTCTTAATGTCTTGCAGTTCAGAAATGATTATAGTATAACATCTATCAATGTCAGTGACACATTACATAAGACTTCAAAGCATATATGTAAATTCAATGCCAGTCTGCAAATCTATTATTAAACTTCAATACCCTAACAAATAAAGTCAATGCCTTAAACATTCTCTTAACCATTAAACTTAGTGACATCTCTGTAGTACCTTGATATGATCCATTTTTCACGTCAAACTTTCTGCATCAGAAATGGCATCAACTCTTCTAGTTAATGTCTGAAGAATGTCAGTGTGTTGGAGCAGAGGATGACATCTAGAGCCATGCAGATAACAGTCCGTATGCATAGGTTTTCTATAAACACTATGTCCCAGCTTCCCATCATCTCTCATGTAAACCAAAACATCAAGAAAAGGAAGCTTCCCCTCTTCCTCCGCTTCCATTGTAAACTTGATGTTAGGATGCATGCAATTAAAATGATCCAAAAGACAGTTAAGAGCTGCTTCCCCATGAGACCATACCATAAATGTATCGTTGACCTACCTCCAAAAAGAAGTTGGCTTTAGAGACACCATTTTCAATGCCATGTCTTCGAAGTCCTAGGGGCTACAATGGGGGATAATTGAATCCCCATAGCAACACCATAAGTTTGTTCATAAAATTTGTCATTAAATAAAAAGTAAATCAACGTAAGTAAATGACGAAAAATTTCAGCTGTTTCACTGTCCACTTTTTCACCAATTAATTGCAAAGATTCCTCCAGAGGAACTCAGGTTGCTATGGGGAGTCCATTATCATCCATAGTAGCAATCATTTTATGGAGGACTTCAAAGGCAAGGCATTGAAAACAACGGCTCTAAAGCCAACTTGTTTTTGGAAGTACATCAACGATACATTTATGGCATCATGGGGAAGAAGCTCTTAATCATCTTTTGGACCATTTTAATTGTATGCATGCTAACATCAAGTTCACAATGGAAGTGGAGAAGGAGGGGAAGCGTCCTTTTCTTCATGTTTTGGTTTACAGGAGAGATGATGGGTGTTTATAGAAAACCTACACATACGGACCGTTATCTGCATGCCTCAAGTTGTCATCCTCCACTCCAATGCACAGTCATTTTTCAGACACTAACTAGAAGAGCTTACACCATTTCTGATGCAGAAAGTTTGACGTGAGAACTGGATCGTATCATCTTTAGGTTGTGTTTAAACAGAAAGGCTATACAGATAAACTGATCCATTGTACTTTTCAGCTGAGTCCTTCACCTGGACTATTATGTAATACCCACAAATTGGTCACTTTACTACTTTTTGCCAGGAGTATTTCATCTAATATAGGAAGAATTTTAACCCTGCAATACTAACATCCGGTTTTAATGCTCTCTCTCTACTAACACCTGTCTTTCACAGGGTTTTAAACTTTTGTTAGTAACACCCATCAATTCGGCAGGTGTGATTCCAAACCAACACACTACCTGTGTACACTTGTTCATCAATTGTTCCTAAAAAGTCACATCTCACTGACAATTTGAATGTAGCCATCATTCTGACAGATGTTACTAAGTTAGGGTTAAAAAAGTATGACATCAAGAGCTTCTTTTGTCCCCCAGCGGAGAAGAGAGCACTTCTGGAATCTGTCAAGAATGATTTGGGTCTGAGGAAGCCCAGTGTATACAAGTTTCCTGGTCAATGTGGAAAAACTTATATTGGCCAGACTGTCTGTACCATTCAGGACAAATGTGTTGAACATCAATGCCACACACATTTGCTCCGGTCGGGGAAGTCAGCGGTTGCTGAGCACTGACTAGATGAGGGACATAGAATGTTACATAATGAAACTCACATGGTTGCTTCAGCACCTCGCTACTGGCACTGTGTCTTGAAAGAATCATAGAGATCTGATTATTTGAGAATCTTACTAACAGAGACAAGGGCTATCTTCTAAGTAAAACATGGAAACCTGTGATATCAGGTGTTAAAAAATCAACTGTTTGTGCCACAGTCATTGGAATAATACTTTTTTCCATCAACGATTATCGATTTCTACCTCCAGAGCACTGTATGTCTTGTGTGCCACAGGGCAGCCATGATTACTTCTTGCCACACGCAATGTATAAAGGAGCCGCCTGTCATGCTGGGAACTCAGTTCCAGCAAGATTGTGTACCAGTGGGCTCACTTGAGGATGGTGGCCAGCTGTGCTGCTGGAATATCATGTCTAGTTGACTTTAGTACCCGGCTGCAAACCCCAAGAAGATTATAATCAACTGAATTCAATAACAGAAAACCTCTGTTAAGATCTGGCACTGAGGGTGGGAGGGCTGTGGTTGCAGCAGCATTCCCTCTCCACCCCAACAAGGTTTATACTTTTCTTGTCTCCAAATGTCTTATTTTCCTGCAGGCAGTATCTATTTTTCACCTATTTATACATTCTCTTACAGACTAGCATTTGCCTTCTAGCCACTCCTGCTTAACTATGGTTGGTTGGTTGTTTTGGATAGGGGGACCAAACTGCCAAGGTTATTGGTCCCCCCAATGAGGAAGGGGAAGAAGTGGGGATAGAAAAGGAGGGGAAGGGAAAGGAAATGCAGGGCAGGGAGGAAAGAGGAAGAAAGACTGCATTAACTCAAGCCCCATGCTTGCCATACATGTACTCATGAAAGAACTGTGAGCCCGTGGGAAGTCTGCTTAGCTATTTTGCACTTCCTGTCAATCTCATTTCTTAGTCGATTGTACTCCATTCTGCCTGTTTCATTTACTGCATTTTTATATTTTCGGCTTTCATCAATTAAATTTAGTATTTTTTCTGTGATATCCAAGGATTTTTTGTAGGTCTTGTATTTTCTACCTATTCTGTCCTCTGCTGCCTTCACTATTCCATGTCTCAGTGCCACCCATTCCTTTTCTACTGCTTTATTTCCCCCTGTTACTGTAAACTGTTGCCTAAAGCTCCTTATGAAATTCTTAAGAACTTCAGGTTCCTTCAATTTATCCATGACCCATCTCCTCATTTTCCTACCTTTCTAAAGTTTATTTCAGTTTCAGCCTACAATTCATGACCAATAAGATATGGGCAGTGTCTATATTTGCCCCTGGGCATGTCTTACAGTTTAAAACATGGTTCAAAAATCTATGTCTTACAATTATAAAATCTGATACCTTCCAGGTATCTTCCATGTACACAACCTTCTTTGGTGATTCTTAAACCAGATGTTTGGTATGATTAAATTATGTTCTGTGCAAAGTTCTACCACACGGCTTCCTGATTCATTCATTTTGCCCAGTCCATCCACACCTGCTATTTTTCCTTCCCTTCCTTCTCCTACTACCAAATTCCAGTCTCCCATCACAATTAAGTTTTCCTCTCTCTTAATTGTCTGAATAATTTCCTTTACCTCCTCATATATTTATTCTATCTCCTCATCATTGGCAGAGCTACTGGGCATATAAACATGTTCTACTGTGGTCAGTATTGGCTTCATATCTATCTTGACTACAATAATGCGATCACTGCACTGCTCATAGCAGTTTACGTGGATTCCTATTTTCTTATTCATTATCAGACCTAATCCTGTAATACCCCAACTGATTTTGTATTTATAATCCTATACTCACCTGACGAGAAAACCTGTTCCTCTTTCTGCTGAACTTCACTAATCCCCACTGTATCTAACTTCCACCTATCCATTTCTCTTTTTAAATTTTCTAACTTCCCTACCCAAAATTAAGGGATCTTACATTCCACACTCCGATCCGTAGAATGGTTGTCTTTCCTGATGACCAAATTCTCTAAGTCCCCGCCAGGAGATCCGAATGGGGGGACTATTTTAACACTGGAATATTTTACCCGAGAGGATGCCATCTTCATATGTTCATACAGTACAGCTGCATGTCCTCAGGAAACCTGGCAGCTGTAGTTTCCCTTGTTTTCATCCATTATCACTAGCTGTGTGGCAAAGACACATTAGGTGATTTTACAAGGAAGATCAGCCAATCATCCAAACTGCTCTCTTGCAACTACTGAAAAGGCTGCAGCCCCTCTTCAAGAAACATATTTTTCTGGCCCCTCCACAGATACCCTTCTGTTGTGGTTGCACCTACAATACTGTTATTTGTACCATTGAGGTATGCAAGCTACCCCACCTCAACAATGTCTGTGGTTCATGGAGGTCACATTTTAACCTAGTTGATAAAATTTTATTTACGAAAGTGCTGGAAAAATGTGCTAAATTTGGGAATGATTTTTTGAATACTCATCAAAAATTGAATCATGTAGAATGAGGGGAATAATCTATTGTGTTGAGCACAAAATAAATAAATAAATAATGCTGTTGCTGCTGTATTGTTGAGAGGTCTGCTCAGTCAATCATCCTCACAAAACGAACATTTCATTGCCGATGTTAGCATACTATGTAGCCGCTGCCATAAATAAAATTTAAATTTTTCAAATGTTATTTGTTGTATCTTCTCTGCTACAAGGCTGAACAATGATCCTTTGTTAGAAGATGGATTTGTGTTTTGTCAGTTTTTATGCCAGTTGTCCAGATGTTTGTAAAAACAGCATTTATTGGCAAGAGGCGGGGAGGGGGTTCAACAAAAGGACACCAAGTGGAAGAGTAAGAGTTTGTGTCATGGTTGGGTAAAGTCATAGATCCGGCATTGAAAAACAGCTGAAAATGCAGAGATAAATGAGCCTTACTAGCATTTGCTTGTGTGTCAAAAAGTAAGAAAAAGTTAAAGGAAATGTTTTTGTATTATAAATATGTATTACTGACAGGAAACAAAGATTAAAATTCACACTTATACCAAAACATATAGTATAAACCTAGTTTCAAAACCAGATGTGACGAAACATTAAAAAATATTTAGAAAATTCACTTTTGTCACATCTTTAACATCAATTTAAATACCTTGTCGATGTGTTTATGAATATTTTGTTCCTGAGAACTTTTAAAAAATTGGTTAAACTTCAAGGGTGGTTTTTTTTTTCTTGACAATTTTCACATCAAAACTTTTCTTTTAGTTGTAGCCAATACTTTTTATTTATTCACAGTACCATTGCAAAGGCAAAGACTTACCTTTAGCCTACATTTAAATATATACTTCTATTTTTCAATAATGTTATTATCTAAGAAATTGTGACAATATAACAGAAATATTTAAGGTAACTAGCAAAGTTCTAGTGTCAAAAACAGTTTGTGCATCTGAAAACAAAAGGGATAAATTGCTAGATACAATCTTTGGCAATTTTTCATGGTATTTAAAATACTTGGTGTACAAAAAAGGATTTTTAAACAGTTATTTCCATCATTTTTTTTTTTTTTTTTTTTTTTTTTTTTTTGCCATCTACAGTGTGTTTCTAAATGACACCGACAAACTTCATGGGGTGGTAGAGAATGGCTTGAGGAACAAAACGAGGTAGGGAACCCATGTCCGGAAATGTCACCCAATGGCACTACCGAGCATGAAAATTATAGGTGCTGGGCCTGCTGCTAGGTCACCTCTCCGGCAGCTTGGGTAGCATTCTACGCGAGCAAACCATTGCCAGAACATAGTACCGATGTCATTATCTGTCAGTTACATCCATTCTACTATGCTATAGCGTACAACATCAGAGATTGTGTTGAAGGTTTTGAGAGGCAATAAACCATGGGGAAAAGCCCATGTATGTCACTGTCATCAATCACGGCAAGAGAGCATTGCATTTATAGGAAACAGGGCCTGCCCATACAGCCGCTAGATCCACCTTCTCAACCAGCGATAGTTGTAATCACTTGCAACCCCCAAATGTCGAAAATAACATATTACAGACTTGCCCACGGTCTATGTGTGCATAGAAAGATACATTCGCTGTCCGAGGGGTGACTAGCTGCAGGCACCAGCACATATAATAGTCACAATTGGTAATGTCATTGGCTGATGTTTCCGGACACAGATTCCCTACCTCATTTTGTTCCTCAAGCCATCCTCTACCACCCTACAAAGTTTGTCGGTATCATTTAGAAACACCCTGTGTATCAAATATGAGTCACCCTATCAAAGGAACATTTCCATTTTCAACAACGTACCATTAAAAATTGTTAAATATGCCAAAATATAGTACTGAAAATGTAAAATGATAACCAGCAAATTAACACCTATTTTGGCCATAAAGTAACACCGATGTTTTCCTGTCCCTAAGAATAAGGTGTCCTGGCCCCGAGTCCAGATCATGATAATATCAGAGCCAGGAGACCTTATCCTCCTTTCTTCAAAAACCTCTACTCCTTTTTCCCCAGCTGGTCTTCCTGAACCCACTATGCCACATACCTGGATATTAAAATCCATCTCACTGATGGCTCCATCCCCATTTCCATCCATATTAAACCTGCCACCCTCCTGAAGTACCTACACTTTGACAGCTGTCATCAGTTCCACATAAGAAAAAAAAATCCCTCCCTTACAGCCTGGCCACCCATGGACAGTGTATCTGCAATGACAAGAACTCCCTTCCTTAATATGCTTAAGGTCTCACAAAGGCCTTCACAGACAGAAACTACCCCACAAGCAAGTTCCCAAACAGATCTCCTGTGCCATATCCCCACACACCCCAAATATTTCCTCTATGATGAAAAATAAACAAACACACACACACACACACACACACACACACACACACACACACACACAGAACAAACATACAGCAAACAAAATGGGAGAGGTGTAGGATAGAGGGGGCACCAACTGTTGAATGTGGAGAAACAGAGGTTACTGTAAGTTGAGGCCTGGATAGTTTCAGGCTCGGAGAATGTATTGTAAGGATAACTCCCATCAGTGCAGTTCAGAAAAGCTTGTTTTTGGCGGGAGACTCCAGATGGCCTGGGTAGTGAAGTAGCTATTGCAGTCAAGCATATACTCAGCTGCATGTTGTGCCACAGGATGGTCTACCTTGTCTTTCACCACAGTTTGCTGGTGACCTTCACTGTGAAAGATCCCGTTGAAAGACCAGTCCAATTCAACCACCCAGTATCACCTATTCCAGTCCTGTCACAGTCTTATCCTATCCAATCAGAAGATGAAGCACTTCTGAAACTCTGTGGAGTTTTCTATACTAGCATGATCACTAACAAGCTATCCACTAGGATGAATGGCCACTGCCGAACTGTGGTCAAACACAAGGTAGACCACCCTGTAGAATATATGCTTAATTTAAATCACTGCTTCACAACCCAAGCCATCTGGATGCTCCCACTCACCACCAGATTTTCTGAACTGTGCAATTTGGAGTTATCCTTACAGTATATTTTCCGAATGATAAATTATCCTGACCTCTAACTATGATAACTCCATTTTTTCTACACACCCAACAGTTCCTACAACCTCTATCCTAGCACACATATACATTTATTATGCATTCCTCCCATGCCCCCCCCCCCCCACTCCTTTCCCAAGCTGTATCTCGTTCCACTCACCTAGTACCTACAAGCTCTCTAAGGCCATGTTGTATCCATCCTCACCACCACGATGCAACCTTCCTCCCTCCCCCTCCTCCCACCTTCCTCTCCCCACTCCTCACCGCAGAGCACAGTTTGGAGTGTGGCGGCCAGAGATGGGTTACTGATTGTGAAGTGTGCCTGTATGAGTGTGTGAATGCTCTCTATTCTGAGGAAGTCCATTGGCCGATGGCTTAAGTGTTGTGTTTGCATGTGTCTTTTTATGTGCCTGTTGCAGCTCATCGTATGTCTTATTTTTGTAACTACAAGGGTTGGAACTTACATAGGGGCAACACTGCTGTGGAGACACTATGCAATTGAATCTATTATTGTCACTGATAGCACACATTGTTGACATATTCTACCTTATCTCCGAGCAAATAGACTCAACCATTCCACTTCACCGGCAAGCCGAGAGAAACACAGTCTCTTGTGAGTGAGCAGTCTAATGTAACGTTGTCATCATAATCCATTAAGTTCCTCCATGGCAGACTGTCAATATACAGTATTACTATTCATTTTTGGAGCATCACCTGCTACCAGCTTTGTGAAAGAAGCAGCAACACTTTCTGTGCAACCCACTACTCATCTTGCATGACAACGCAGGGGCGCATACAGCGCAAGCTGCTGCTGTTCTAACAGTATGCTATGCATTCCACATCGCTGGCAACAAGTTCTACACATCGTTGGTGACTACTTCGAAGAACAGTAACAGGTGCAAACATTGAAACCTTTTTTATCACTTGTGAATATATAGATGCCACTATTTAAGTTCCAATCCTCGTACTTCCTATGTTACTACTTCTTTGTTTGCTTCTGTAAAATACAAATTTACAACTTACTTGTGCAAAAATAATTTTATTTTCATGTTACTATTTATACCTCATGTACTGATCCATTATTCTATGTAAATATTTCTTCTCTTTGCCACATCTGTAACTACTTTCTTCAAAGTCCTACCGACTTCTTCTTTCTAAAGACAGAATTCTAATTCCTGCTCCTGCAACAGCTGCTTCAATTATGGCAACTTATTGTCCATCACTTTTAATTTTTTTAAGCTTTCTCACACTATGAGTGAAAGGAAAGCAACTTAAATTACTAAATGTCAGAAATTGAAGACAAACCTGCATCATGACAGGCTCAAGAGACAGAAGTCGCCCTTCAATCCGCTGATAAACTATTGAGCTTCCCAACAACAGTATCCTGGGGTTTGTTAATCGAGTAGCCATTGACCTGTGAGCCACATTTTTAGTACAAACAACTCCATTTACTATACAGCTTTCTTCTCGATTCCCTCCAGGTACTTTCTTGAACTGAACATATCTACAAACAGAAAAATTAAAAATAATTGCAACAGGCTGGTTGTGTGTCATACAACATTACAACACAACACTACAACCACAAATATACAAAATAATGTTCAGTATGATTTTGAACAGAAGAAGATAATTGCTCTAACAACTACAAAAATGGAGTCACTAGATCCTGTGGCGATGTAACAGGTGTTTCACCATATACAAGGTTCTTGTAGCCCACTCCCCCCCCCCACCACCACCACCACCACCACCAGGGAAAAATGGTGTCACATCAGGTGATAGTGTTGGCCCTTATACTGGCTCTCCATGAAAATAAATCCAGCAGTTGGGAAAAGTTGCTGGCAGATGGGCCCCAGGTTATCTGCTGTAATATGTGGGGCTCAGTCAAACTGCAATGTAATAAAGGAAAAAGAATAGGGAACATGATTCAGCATATCTGACAGAACTTCCTGCAGTAATAAAAAATGCATGCACGCATGTAGTCAGTCCAGAAAAATGTATAGTGTAATTAAACAGTCTCCAATGATGCCAGACTTCTCATGGTGTACAAAACTGTAGTACCCTATGTGATTGCTGATTCCATATATAGTGTCATTTTATAAGAGGAAAAAGATTGGAATCACCCTGTGTATCTGCCAGTAGTGAGGTCAGGTAATGAACAGTGGACCGACACCTTCCGATCCCATGGTGAGAGTGGTTAAAGAGCTACCTACTCTCACTAGTGTGAGAAAAAGTCTGCTGGTCCGGATGGAATACCAGTTCGGTTTTACAAAGACTATTCTGCGGCATTGGCCCCCTACTTAGCTTGCATTTATAGCGAATCTTTAATTCAGCGCAAAGTTCCTAGTGATTGGAAAAAAGCGCAGGTGACTCCCGTGTATAAGAAAGGAAAGAGAACTGACCCATACAATTACAGGCCAATATTGTTGACATCGGTTTCATGTAGAATTTTGGAGCATATTCTCAGTTCGAATATAGTAAATTTCCTTGAAACAGAAAAGCTTCTTTCCATGAATCAGCACGGGTTTAGGAAACATCGTTCATGTGAAACTCAGCTTGCCCTTTTCTCACATGACATCTTGCGAGCCATGGACGAAGGGCAACAGGCGGATTGTGTTTTTCTCGACTTCAAAAAGGCGTTCGACACGGTGCCACACTGCAGACTGCTAACGAAGATACGAGCTTATGGAATAGGTTCACAGATTTGTGACTGGCTGGAAGACTTCCTAAGTAATAGAACGCAGTACGTTGTTCTCGACGGCGAGTGTTCATCAGAGACGAGTGTATCGTCAGGCGTGCCCCAGGGGAGTGTGATAGGACCGCTATTATTTTCTATCTATATAAATGATCTGATGGACAGAGTAAGTTGTAATTTGTGGCTGTTTTCTGATGATTCTGTGGTGTATGGGAGGGTGTCGTCTGTAACTGACTGTAATAGCATACAGGTTGACTTAGACAAAATTTCTAGTTGGTGCGAAGAATGGCAGCTAGCTCTCAATGTAGAAAAATGTAAGGTGATGCGCATGAGTAGAAAAAGCAATCCTATAATGTTCGAATACAGCATCAGTAGTGAGCTTCTTGATGCGGTCGCGTCGTTCAAATATCTAGGCGTAACATTGCAGAGCGATATGAAATGGAACGAGCATGTAAGGACAGTTGTGAGTAAGGCAGACAGCCGACTTCGGTTTATTGGGAGAATTTTGGGAAGATGTACTTCAACTGTAAAGGAGACCGCGTATAAAACGCTTGTACGACCACGTCTTGAGTATTGCTCAAGTATTTGGGACCCGCAGCAGATCGGTTTGAAGGAAGACATAGAGGCGGTTCAGAGGCGAGCAGCTAGATTTGTTACCGGTAGGTTCGACCAATGCGCGAGTGTCACGGAAATGCTCCGGCAACTCAATTGGGGATCACTGGAAGAAAGACGACGTTCTTTTCGTGAATTTCTGTTAAGTATATTTAGAGGGCCGGAATTTGAAGCTGAGTGTAGTACGATCTTGCTGCCGCCTACTTACATTTCGCGTAAAGATCACAAAGACAAGATAAGAGAAATTAGGGCTCGTACGGAGGCATATAGGCATTCTTTTTTTCCTCGTTCAATTTGGGAGTGGAATAGGAAAGGAAATGCCTAGTAGTGGTACAGTGTACCCTCCGCCACGCACCTTACGGTGAATTGCGGAGTATGTATGTAGATGTAGTGTTGAGAAACATTTGATCCACTCCTAATTTGAAGCAAGGTGTTACTCTGACAACACTGTGAGAGAGGACATGTTGCACCTAACTTCTGAGAATCATATACCGTATTTAGGCACATAATTTGCACACTTTTTTGGACAAAAAATCTGTCTTGAAATCCCGGTGTGCAAAATACATGGGGAATTGAAGAAAAAAGTTTACTCGGGTTATTTCTTGGCGTGCTGCATACGGTACCTCAAAAATGCGCTTTCAATAGCTTTTCAATTCACTCAATAATATTCACTGAATACCTAATAAGTTACATACAGTGATATATTTACTAGCATTAAAGCCCGTGTTATGAAATTTACGAAAGCCATGTAGTACTGATGACTCCTTGCAAGAAATGAAAACACTGTACCGTAAATAAATACCAAAGTAATACTGAATTTATTTTATGTTCACTTTAAGTTACGTATAGTAAATTTAACGTTATTAACACAAGTATGCAGTTTCAATAAAAGCAGAAGGAATGACGTTGCTCTAATATCATTGATGAATCTTAATCTGCTTGATCCCATAACGAATGAAATTGTACTGTAACTTTCAACAACACATTTTTTTGTTATATGTATATCATGTTAAAACTTCTTAATAAATAGCTTTCACGTAAACAATATTCCTTTCACTCTTTTTTTACTATATCAAAAGAAGGCTATGATAAGCAAAGGTTTTAGTAGTTTTAGTACAGCGTGGTTACAGTAGGCGATGAAAAGTGTAAATTGTGTACCATGCACTACACACAGAAAATGATGGGAAGCCGACAGGTGCAAATTAAAGTAAGGTTTGTAGAGCTTTTGGAAAAGTTTCACTTAATTAATTCATGGTCACAGTAACATGCATGTACACTCACTGAGACTGAGCAAATTCCGCATATACTATGGTATTTGGTTCTGAAAAGAAGTCTGTCGGCTGTTGTTGCCGTGCAAGAGGTCAGCGAAGGGGGAATGTTTACGTGTAATCATTGCCTCACAACAGTCATAACGATTAGTGACTACGGCATGTTCCACACTGGGAATGGATCGTGAAAACACTTAACCAAAGCTCCTACAATGCCTGCCATTTCACATATATCATAAGAGAGAAAATTTTACAAAGTTAAAAAAAAACTAGAAAATGCTAAAGAATTAGGGTGTGCAAAATACGCGAGGATTTAAAAAGTATGAAAATTGATTTTAAAAACTAGGGTGCACAAAATACGTGGGGGGAGGGGGGGGAGAGAGATTACGCGAGTAAATACGGTATTTAAAATCTTAAAATTGCTTATTAATTTTATTAAAAATATTCTACCAGATATCATACATTTTTAAATTTTTCAGTTAAGCAAAGAAAAAAAAATGTTTACAATGAATGTCACATTGAATAATTTCAGGTATGTGTGTGTCACATTTCCTAAACTACTGGATCAATTTCAGCCAAACCTGGTATACATATTCCTCAATGCCAGGCATCAATCAATCATCATAAAGAATTAAATGCAATAAAAAAATAAAAAAATAAAAAATAAAAACTGCTACATCATGCAATGCATGAATGTAGATACTTTATTACTTTAATATTTCAGAGTGAGAGCAGTTAGAATACAACAAATTTCCACATAATTTTGCACCTTTAATGAAACATTTTCCTACTTACAACCCCAGTAAATCAATGAATGAAGTTTACTCTTCTACTCTTCAACTGTTTATGCAGTAACATTATGTCATTTGGTATGACACTACAATTTATTACTTCTATACAACTAATTGTATTCACAAGACATATTATAGAAAGTATACACTTATACCACTGACTATAACATCAAAATAATATAATAATACAATATATTCCAGGAGATGATATATCATATACTATGAGTTGAAAGAAAATCCATGCCATTACATATAAGATTATAGTTTATTACATCTTTACTACTAACCCTATTCAAAAATAAATTTGAGAAAATCCCATTTTAGGAAGTTTATTCTATGACCTAGGTAATTTATTTAGAAGATTGGAAATTTGATGTGAATGTTACTTTTCAGTATGAGGGAAAAGTTCACCACAATGGTAAATTCATAATGAACTACCTACTCATAACAAATATGCTCACCCATTGTTTACAGAATTGAGTATGCTGTCCGTCATGTGTGGGTCAAAATAACAGAAAATTTAGAACAAGTTTTAGTGAATATTTACTTAATAACAGAGGCAAAATTAAGCAGCATTCGACTTTTGTGGAGAACCTTAAGTCTAGTGGCCATCATTTTCCAACATGGAAAAATTTTCATGTGCTTCACAATTGCCAAAAAGGTGTAAAAGCTGGATCTTTTCAAAGAGATCAAAATTGTGAAACATTCCACTTTGGAGAAAGGTAGATTGTTAAATGTCCAGTGCCAGTGTCACATCGTAAATAGCACTAAGTATCTTAATTTAATTTGTATAAAATTTAATTTGCCAGTGTAGTTCTTCATTTTCGTTAGTACTTATGTTTTAAAAGGTTTATTCCCTCGTGCTTTGCAGATTTTGTTTGTGCTACTGTTTTAATAGTTCATTCTCTCGTATTTGATAGGTAGTGTTGGGCACATCAGCAGCACTCACAGCAGCACCAGCAGAGTTACAGCTAAGCAGGAGCAAACTATTGTGATTTAGTTGAGGGCTGAGCAGTGTCAATTTTTATAAACTCACACTAGTAACAAGATACTTAACTCTCTACAGGCACTTGTTGATTTGATAGGATGTGTGATTGCTGCTTACGGACGCAGGAGGAGCTGGCTGCTGTTTGCGAGCAGCTGAGCGTGTTGTTGGCCGCGGTCAGCAGTCTACAGGCTGCTGCCTCAGAGTGTTGCGGCAGTGGGGGCTCTGGTGTGTCGCATGGGACACGACAGGTGTTGCATGCTTCACCAACAGTCCCTGCTGTCGGGACATCTTCGCGTGTGCCGGGCGCAGTTGAGCCACCCTGTCCTCAAGGGGTGTGGCGGGTTCAACGGCGTTTGCGTCGTTTGGGGCAAAAGGTCAATGTGGAGGCTGGCCGTGCGGCGTCGCTCGCTCTGCCTGTGAGTGGACATGTGGCCGCTCCTTCAGCAGGGTCCGAGCAGGCACATGGGGGAGGGCTATATTAGTGATCGGGAGCTCCAATGTTAGGCGGGTGATGGAGCCCCTCATGGAAATAGCGGAAAGGTCTGGGAAGAAGGCCAGTGTGCACTCTGTTTGCTTGCTGGGGGGTCTCATCTGAGATGTGGAGGAGGCCCTTCCGGCGGTGATAGAGAGCACTGGGTGTACCCGACTGCAAATTGTTGAGCATGTCGGCACCAATGACTCGTGCCAGCTGGGTTCAGAGGTCATCCTCAGTTCATACAGGTGGTTGGTGGAGTTGGTGAAGGCTGAAAGCCTCACTTGCATGGTGGAATCTGAGCTAACTATTTGTAGTGTCGTACCCAGAACTGATTGCAGTCCTCTGGTTTGGAGCCAAGTGGAAGGCTTAAACCAGAGGTTCAGACGATTCTGTGGAGATGTAGGGTGCAAATTTCTCGACCTCCACTATTGGGTGGAAAAATGTAGGGTTCCCCTGAATAGGTTAGGTGTGCATTACAAGGGTAGCGGAGTATGTGTGAAGAGCACTTTTTTTTTTTTTTTTTTTTTTAGGTTAGAGAATTCCCTCCCTAGGCCCGGCAAGACGCCTCCTGAGTTGTAACAATGTAGTGTAGGCAGAACACAACAGGAAATGAAAAGATCAATGAAGTAGTAGTTAACTGTTCTCATTCATAAACGATCACAATGCCCACATAGTACTAGGGATGGAAAGTTGGCTGAAACCAGATGTAAACAGTAATGAGATTGTAAACTCAGACTGGAATGTATACCACAGAGATAGGCTGCACAATGAAGGAGGCGGCATGTTTATTGCGATAAAAAGTGCACTAGTATCGAAGCAACTGTTGTGGCAGAACACCTGAGGAAAATCGGGAATATATTTCGAGTAGATTTCCCGATCATGATATAGTTTTGGGAGGAGACTTTAATTTACCAAATATAGACTGGGAGACCCAAACATTTATGACGAGTGGCAGAAACCACAATCCAGTGAAATTGTTCTGAGTGTATTATCTGAAAATTACCTTGAGCAGTTAAACACAGAACCGACTCATGGCAAGAACATATTAGACCTTCTGGTGACAAACAGACCCGAACTATTCGAAACAGTTATCGCAAAACTGGGAATCAGCGATCATAAAGTGGTTAGAGCATCAATAATTTCAGGTATAAATAGAAATATTAAAAATGTAGGAAGATTTTTCTGTTCAGAAAAAAGTGACAAAAAGCAGATTTCAGAGTACTTGATGGCTCAACACAAAAGTTTTGTCCCAAGTACAGATAGTGTTGAGAAACAATTGTCAAAGTTCATACGCATCGTACAATATGCATCAGATGAGTATGTACCAAGCAAAATCATAAGAGATGGAAAGGAGCCACCATGGTACAATAACCGAATTAGAAAACTGCTACAGAAGCAAAGGTAACTTCACTGCATAGCCAAAGCCTTTTAGACAAACAAAAATTAAACAAATCAAAATGTAGTGTGAGGAAGGCTATGTGAGAGATGTTCAACAAGTTTGAAAGTAAAGTTCTATGTACTGACTTGGCTGAAAATCCTAAGAAATTTTGGTCTTATGTCAAAGCGGAGGTGGATCAAAACAAAATCTCCAGGCACTCTGTGACAAAAATGGCATTGAAACAGAGGACGACACTCTAAAGGTTGAATTGCTAAATGACTTTCCCCACAGCTGTTACACAGAGGAAGATCACACTGTAGTTCCTTCTCTAGATATCCACACAGATTACAAAATGGCAGGTATCGAAATAATTGACAGAAGGATAGGAAAACAATTAAAATCACTCAAAAGAGGAAAGGCTGCAGGACCAGATGGGATACCAGTTCGTTTTTGCACAGAGTACGGGACCCCCTTCTTACAGTGGTGTACCGTAGGTCTCTAAAAGAGCATAGCATTCCAAAAGATTGGAAAATGGCGCAGGTCATTTCTGTTTTTAAGAAGGGAGATCAAACGGGTGTGTTGAACTATAGGCCTATATCTCTAACGTCTGTCAGTTGTATAATTTTGGAACATGTATTATGTTTGAATATAAAGACATTTCTAGAGACTAGTAATCTGCTCTGTAGGAATCAGCGTGGGTTTCAGAATAGGCGATCATGTGAAACCCAGCTCGCGCTAACGAGACTCAGAGGGCCATAGAAACGAGTTCTCAGGTAGATGCTGTGTTTTTTGACTTCCGCAAGGCGTTTGATACATTTCCCCACATATGTTTAATGGACAAAGTAAGAGCATATTGTCTATCAGACCAATTGTGTGATTGGATTGAGGGATTCCTACATAACAGAATGCAGCATGTCATTCTCAATGGATAGAAGTCTTCCGAAGTAAGAGTGATGTCAGGTGTGCCATAGGGGAGTGTCGTGGGTCCGTTGCTGTTAATGATATATATATAAATGACCTTGCGGATAACATTGTAAGCTCACTGAGGCTTTTTGCAGATGATGCTGTAGTATATAGAGAGGTTGTAACAATGGAAAAGTGTATTGAAATGCAGGAGGATCTGCATCAAATTGACACATGGTGCAGGGAATGGCAGTTGAATCTCTATGTAGACAAGGGTAATGTGTGAATACATAGAAAGAAAGATTCTGTATCATTTAGCTACACTATAGCAGGGCAGAAACTGGAAGCAGTTAATTCCATAAATTATCTGGGAGTAACCATCAGGAGTTATTTAAAATGGAACGACCATATAAAATCAATCATCGGTAAAGCAGATGCCAGACATAGATGCATTGTAAGAATCCTAAGGAAATGCTGTCTGAAAGCAAAGGAAGTGGGATACAGTACACTTGTTCGCCCACAGCTTGAATAATGCTCACCGATGTGGGATCCTTACCAGGTGAGGCTGATAGAGGAAGTAGAAAAGATCCTACAGAGAGCAGCATGCTTCGTTACAGGATAATTTGGTAATCGAGAAAGCATTACGGAGATGATCGATAAACGCCAGTGGAATACTCTGCAGAAGAGACACTCTGTCACTCAGTACAGGCTTTTGTTGAAGTTTCAAGAACATACCTTTACCGAGGAGTCTAGCAGTATATTGCTCCCTCCTACGTATATCTCGCAAAGAGATCATGAAGATAAAATCAGAGCAATTAGAGCCCATACAGAGGCATACAGACAATTTTTTTTTTCCGCGAACAAATGTGAATGGAATAGGAGGGAGAATCGATATTGGTACTCGAGGTACCCTCCGCCACACACCATCAAGTGGCTTGCGGAGTATGGATGCAGATGTAGAATGATCCACTGGTTAGCAGAAAGCAGGTTTATTTTCACATGATTTCCAACAAACTATCCCACAAACAGTATGTTTTATATTAAAGGTGAAACCACCCAATCTTTACCCTTGCTCCATTATATGTATCTGGTTTTACTACTATTTTTTTCTAAGCTAGACATGTTTTAATAATGTACAATTTTAAAGTGGTCATCTTAACTATATAATTGCTTGTGTTCTTACACCTACTTACTATTTATTTGTTTTTATATTATTGTAACAAAGTTTAAGTTTAATATTTCTACTGCTTCACTTGACACATTGTTTTTATGACTGGGTAAATGATGTCCTTAACAATGTTGGTTAACCCTGTCATCTACTCATTACATTCATTATTATTGTGCTATAATCTTAGTTTTAAGGCTTAATGTCTATGTGGCTGGCTTTGAGGTCTGGGGCTTGAGCTGACAACCACAATTTCCTTGTATATGGGCCACTCCATGTTGTGCTGTCTGAGACGTGAGCTTTTCTATTTTATTTTTTTTCCTTCCCTCTTATGCCATGGTTTTACTTTTTATTATCTGTTGCTAATACTTCACATTGTGCTTATACTTCATCGTATTAGATGGCAGTTGTTTTATTTGTGCGCTTAACAACAGGAGTGTTTCCTAAAAGTTTTACATTTTGATTTGTAATAGCATTAACTTATGATGGTTCACCACATCTCTTTTATGTAAGTCCATACTTCTTTTATATCCTCTCCTTAGATATGGTTGCACAGCCCTAGAACTCTGCCACATATTTCTGACCTCAACTCCCCACAACCCCTTTTCAACACAATTTTAAAATGTTTTGTGTAGTTTTCTAATATGCACCATTTCACAACAGTGTGTGCCAGTAGATGATCTCATGCTCCAAAAGAGCAAAATGTATCAAAATAATGAAAAGCATTTGCACAACCATGACTGCATTCTTTCAATAAATTCATAACCAATTGTGAATTTTAAAATTTTGCCGGTGAATAAAATATTCAAAGATATTTTGGGCTTGCAGCCAGTCGTCGATGTATACACAGCACAATATTTCAACTGGGCACCTGGCAGTATCCTCACGTGGACCATCACAGACTGGCAAGGGCATCAATGGTTCCGCAATATATAGCACGCTAAGAATATTCCATGAATGCATCAAATTAAGATGGTCCACACTGCCCAGTGAACAGCGTCCTTGATGGTAGAACAGCGGAACTCAGTTGTCCTGTACATTGCCACTTGCTGCGGTCACCAGCACTCTGTCATCCCCGATTTGAGCAAATCTTAGAGATGACAGGTTTCAACGTGTTGTCCAATTGGTAGCCGCTGTCACGGTTAATCAGATTCTTAGCCATAAAAATTTCCACCGATTCCTTAATAATGGAATCCAGAAAAGATGTTGCTGAGGCCAGTATAATTGTTTTACCGTAATCTATTGATTGACAAGTGGATATAATATGTTCAGGTATAGCAGATTTGCTTGATTGCAAAAGGCTTAAATTAGTTAGCTTCGATGTTGTATCTGTTTTTAAAAAGGTTCTTCTTGCAGATTCCTTGAAACTAATTAGTAACAACCTTCCAGCTTGTTTCAGCATGCTCTTTCTTTGACCTATTTTACATTTAACAATGATTATTTTGAGCAGACTGTAGTAGTCGCCATCGGTAGCCCTCGCTCTCCCTTGGTGGTCAATCTGTTTATGGAAGACTTTGAGAAATGAGCACTTGAATCTGCAGTCCATAAACCAACAGCATTTTTAAGATATGTGGATGACACTTTCAAAGTATGGCCTCATGAAACGGGTAAGTTATTGAACTTTCTACACCAACTCCATTCACAAGAATATCCAATACACAATGGAAGTAGAGAAAGATGGTTGTTTGCCTTTTTTGAATGTTTTGGTTAGACGAAAGAATGATGGCTCTTTAGGGCATTCTATCATAAGCCCATTCATACCAATTTACAAACTTCAAGTTGCCACCACCCATTGCAAACTATGAGTGTCCTTAAAACACTTGTATAATAAGCTCAAAAAATATCATATGCAGAAAGCCTGCCTAAAGAGCTCATTCACTTACAACAAGGGTTTAAAGATAATGGATATTTTACAAGCAGATTAATCCTTTAACTGCTCTGGACGTTTGAACACGCACCTGTTTACCTGTCCCAGTGCGCTCTGGACATGTTTATATGCACCGCCACCCCTTCCTCCTGGTGCTCTGGACGTGATAATGTGCACTGTCCAAACGGCCCGTGTGTGCTCTCTACATACTGCCGACCTGTCCCCCGTGTGCCCTGGACATCTTAATGCGAGAGTGGTATTTCTGCCAAGCGTTTAGTGGCTGCACAGCTTTCAGCCAGCTCAGTTGGAGTCTTGTGTGAGTTTGCTGCTGTAGACTTGCCTTGCGCTGATCATCTTAGGTCTTTTTAACTGGATACTTTGTGAAGAAAATGGCCCACCACAGAAGTTATATAGATGAGGAAATCTTCGAGATGCTCACTAAAAGTGACAGTGAAAATGAACTGTTCAACTGTGATGATAGTGATGACTCATTGACACAATCTCAGAATAGTAGCCTGTGCCACATTCATCATGAGCTATAACAGAATCAACTGATGAAAATCTTTCAGAATTAGTGACTGTTGGTCCAGAGACATACTCATGAACACTCCAATTGTCAACAACATAATGTCAAGGGATAATAATAACTCTGCCAGTAAGGAAGGAGACAGATTATTTAAAATTAGAAAAATTATTGATGCAGATCGTACAACATTCACCCATACCAAAATTTCTCCATTTATGAAAGCCTCTTGCTCTTCAAAGGGCAATTGTCTTTCAAACAATATATTCCATCCAAACAATGTAGATGTGGAATTAAAACGTTCGTGGTGTGCTACTATCGGACTGGCTTCATACTGGACTTCATTGTGTATACAGGCACAACAACTGAAATTGACTTTCATAATCTGGGGCTTGAAGAGGCTTGCTCAGAATAGGGTATTGTGGAGAGCTGCATCAAACCAGTCTCCGGACTGAAGACCACAACAACAACAACAACAACAACAACAATCTGGGGAAAAGTGGTGACATAGTAGTAACACTACTAAAGCCGTAAATTTCAAAGGGAACACACACAGTATGTCGACAACTGGTATTCCAACCCAAACTTGTTCTTCTGGCTTCATAACCCTGGTTCGAATGCATTGGCAGAACTTTCTAAAATTGCAGGATAAACTCAAATATGGGGAAGTACAGTATATGTCCACAGACACAATGCTTGCCATGAAATGGTGTGATAGAAGTGAAGTGTGGATGTTCACCATCTGTAATATTGTAGAAATGTTTGATACGGAGAAGACAAAGACTGGTGAAAGACGCATGAAACCACAATGTGTTGGGGATTACAAAGCGAGTGTTGAGGCAGATGTCTGCACCGACATGCTACTGAAGAATGGAAAATATATTCAGAAGGATTGAACATTAGTAATGTTTAACGATCGTCAAAACAATACTGACGGAGATATAGTCACTTGTATGGCTTGATGTGCAAATGTGAACTAAAATTACTCATCATGGGAAAGAGGTACATTAATGAAACTTTATATTTGAGAACCTTCTATTGTTAGGTTACTACATACCAAATTTCACTTTTTTCATACTTACAATCCCTGAGATATAAGAAGTCGAACTTCAAGATTTATTTTTTATTTTTTTTTTATTTTTTTTTTTTTTTTTTTTTTTTTGCACTGATTTTTACGGCGAATTTGCTCAATATTTTCAACTGAAAATGGCTTGTAAAATTCTTTTCTTTATTATTCTTAAGATAACGACTATAGTTGTATCAGATAGCTAATTTTAATATATTTTAACAAAATATTAACCGAGATATAACAGTTCAAATTCCCCAGAAATTCACACGCACCTGTGCAACGTCACACGTGAAACGCGGTGGCAAACATGGGACACTAACACTGTGGTGTGGTCAATCTGACCTCTCACACTTTAGGTGGGTGTAATGTTAACAATTTGAACACCTTTAAAATTCTCTGTTTTGCATATGAAAGAGTCTTTAATACTAAGTAAATAAACATGAAAATACAATAAAATAACATTAAATAATTATTGTTAAACTGGCACTTTGATATGTTTACTGCACATTTCGTACACTAAGACATTTATGTTTTCCATTAGCTAATAATGACAATAAAGCGTTGATAGAATTTTGTATATCTTCTTGAAGAACTAATGAAACAAAAAATTGTAACATTTTTAACTCAAAGAAATACCTCTTGAAAAATCAGAGCCGCCCAAGTCACAAGTTTTCACAATCGTCCTTGCAGACCTGATATGTCGTTAATCTTAACTCCTGCGGAAGTCGTGGGTTCTGAACTCGCTTTTGCACATGTTTCAGCACAAGACTATGGGCCAGCTCTTTCAGAAGGATACCTCTGTTGACAGAAGCTTCATCTCATCCAATCTTCTGAAGAACATATGTATTTCTCACCTTTTCTTCAAAGTTTCGGCCTGAAGTGTTCATACATTGCCTGTTACTTGCAGCAGAACCTTTACCTGTAAAATTACTCAGTTCCTCCTTGTTTCAGAAGCTTTGAAATGGAAAATACCGAGAATATGTGAGGAAAGTAATAGCAGAATAAATTACAAAAACAACATAGTGCTGTAAAAATGACCGCCAGCTATTTTCGAAAGGATGTCACTCATTTTATAGAAGCTCTGGCATAACATCATACACTTTTCTGGTCCACTCACAACTAAATTCGAAGCTAACAAGCAGATGGGCGCAATAATAGGTAGGGAAATTGCTAAATCGCAACTGTTGCTGAAAGCGCACGGTCAGATAGACCGCACCACGTTAGTTAAGCGTTACACTAATGTTCCTAGTCGACATATGAGAATGTTCATATAAAATTATTTCAAAATCTGTTTTAGCCGATGGGAAAATGTTCTGAAATTTATTTATTTGACATGGAATGACCCATAAACAGTTTCAATAAACCTACTGTCTGTTCACTAATTCTTCTGCCATGGAGGAAATATGCAGATAGCATACACCTTGTGTCGGTGATCCCACTCAGAAGGCGACACAGCCACAATCGTCCTGGCTCCAAAAATATTCAGCACAGGGCAAGGTCAGCCGAGTGACATGCCGAATGGCAGGCTGCAAGCTGTCGGAAAGCACAATAGTGCAGGTGTGGTGATTACGCAGCCACAAGGGCACGCGCAACCCAACGCAACTGAGTGCTTAGTGGCAAACAAAGCACTTACAATCAAAAACAAGAACCAAGAAGTAGTGATAGAGGAGAGCACACCAGCACAATCTCTTGCTTTTCCTCTATTTGTTGGGAATCTGTCATTCAAAATAGCAAGAATCCTACAGCGTTTTCAAGTGAAAGTGTTTTTCATCCACCATAGAAGATTTCTGATTTGATTGGTTCAGTAAAAGACAATTTGTTGTTGTAGAAGGTCGGTATTTACAAAATACCCTGTCAGTGTGGTAGGGCTTATATATGACAGACCACAAACACTGTGAAAGAACGTTGCTCAGAACACAAACATTGCCCCGAATTTTGGAACCAAGCAAATCTGCTATAGCTGAACATTGTACATTCACTGGTCACTCAATGGAATATGATAAAACAATTATTCTGGCCTCAGCAACATCTTTTTTGGACTCCATTATTAAGGAATTGGTGGAGAATCTGATTAACCGTGACAGTGGTGATGGTGATGGCAGCAAGT
Source organism: Locusta migratoria (assembly GCA_026315105.1). Taxonomy (NCBI): domain Eukaryota; kingdom Metazoa; phylum Arthropoda; class Insecta; order Orthoptera; family Acrididae; genus Locusta; species Locusta migratoria. The sequence continues at coordinate 169,357,064 of CM048746.1, forward strand.
GGCAATGCACAGGACAACTGAGTTCCGCCATTCTACCATCAAGAACGCTGTTCTCTTGGCAGTGTGAACCATCTGAATTTGATGCATGCTATATATTGCGGAACCACTGACACCCTCATCAGTCTGTGATAGCTCACTTGAGAATGACTGGCAGATGCCCAGTTGAAATATTGTGCTGTGTACACATCGCCAACCAGCTGAGAGCCCAAAATCTCTTTGAATATTCACAACCAGTTGTTGCAACAGGCTTCAGTATGGAATGAAACTAGTAACTAATTTTGCTTCTTTTTGGCTTTTATGATCTTTACTATTGCTGAGTCACTTACATGCCCATGGTCATTATTATTATTATTATTATTATTATTATTATTATTATTATTATTAATTCATCTGTAAACAGCTCAAATTACATTCAGTATGCTGCACAATTTTTTTCTTTTTTCAGCACACAAAAATTTGTCACAAGGGTGGTTTCAAAATGGCTTGTATTAAGTTTTTATGGTTTCACTATGGGAAGAAAAGCATCTCTGTAAAAGCCAAATTTGTTGACACCCAATATTAATTTAAATATTATGAAGTCCATTCTGAAAGTGTGTGTTGGGATTGTACCATTGTATGAGAGTGAAACATGCAACAATGAGTAGTTCAGACAAAAAGATGGGGACTGATGACCTAGCTCTTTAGTCCCCTCAATACCAACAACAACAAAAAGATGATAGAAACTTTTGAAATGTTGTGCTACAGAAGAATGATGAGGACCAGTTGGGTTGATCACATAGCTAATGAGGTGGTGCTAAACAGAATTGGGGAGAAAAGGAGTTTATGGCATATCCTGACTAAGAAAAGGGATAGGTTGATGGGCCACATTTTGTGACATCAAGAAATGCTTAATTTAGCATTAGAAGGAAGTGTATGGGATAAAAGTCATAGAGGGAGACTGAGGGATGAATACAGTAACCAGATTCAAAAAGATTCTCAGGTGAAGAGGATTGCACAGGACAAGGTGGCATGGAGAGCTGCATCAAACTAGTTTTCAGACTGAAGATCACCATAACAACAACAAGAAACAACAACAATGGTCCTCTGGCCATTAAGTACAACTGTTTTTAAGCAATTAACCTGATAAGCCAGATTGAGGAAAGAGAAAGGTGTTTACAATAACAGACTTACTGTCTTATATCCATGTTGTCAATATCGTTTTTAGTGTCAGGCTTCACTGTGTCTACAATACGTGAAATAAGAGGAAGTATAATATCAGTCCAGGATTGGCACAACCCTTCTGAATTCAGTAACTGCCTCAAAAGACGAGCTTCGAGATGGCTGTAAGCATTCCTAGAAACAAGGAGATTAATCAGGGATGAACAAAATACAATAAAACTTTCTAATAGTTAACATCACAATGAAATTCACAACTATAAAAATGTTTTTGAAAAATAAACAACAAATATTGTAAACTGTACAAATTCATAACTGTTAAATCATATGAACTTCAAACTTCTATGAATACAAACATCTACAATGCTAAGTAAATTATGTTTCTAGCATCATCAGATATCTGTAATCGAGGGGAAATGAAGATACAGGGTGACAACTCTTTATTATATTACACCAATTTTTTGTAATTACAGAATATAAAATAAAAGTTAGATTATTTTTGAAATAACCTTATCAAAGTTCAGAGTCATTAATAAAATTTACATCTTATTGGGGCATCAATAAGATCTTGTTGATAAAACTCTTCTGGGTATCGGACCGCATCGGAAATATATCAAATATTTCACCGACGTTTCAGCCACTATTGCAAGTGGCTATCATCTGGGTGTTACGTTTACTGCTGGACGAGGGAAAGGTGGTGTCTTAAATACTGAATTTTGCCAGTTATGATTTGTGGTTTCTGCTCTCTTTCATTGGTGTTTCCTTTATTTCTTCCTATTGGTGGAAAGGGAAGTCCTTGATTGGTGTTTGCATTAATGTTTTCCATTGGTTGAAACTGGCGAATGAGGATCGGTGGTAGCAATGACGTAGCACTGATGCCTGGCGCCAGCTAGAGCATGCTATTTGCTTTGTGAATGCGCAGCCGCTGTTGTCTCCAGATGGGCCCCTATGGACTGCACTGTGCACGGTGTCGTAGCGAAGCGCTGCTACTGCTGGCAGCAAAGACGCCGGAAGTCTATACCCATCTTCTGTGTACATATTTCCGGGTCGCTTAACTATTTCTATTGCTTCCCTGATTTTCCTCTTCAGAGTGAAGGGTTGTTTTGCCAGTACAGTGACTTCCTGAAAACCTATCCGTTTGCCGCACTCTTCCCGGTGCTCTGCCACTGCCAACCTCGTATGATGTCCCAGCCGAATGTACCTCTCGTGCTCGGCTATCCTGTGTTAATCAGCCGCCCAGTTTCTCCAGTTTAGTTAGAGTGTGGAGCACGAAAAACAATAGAAATAGCTAAGCGACCCAGGAATATGAACAGAGAATACGGGTATAGACTTCTGGCGTCTTGGCTGCCAGCAGTAGCAGCGCTTCGCGATGACTCTGTGCGCAGTGCAGTCCACAGGGGCCCACCAGGAGACAACAGTGGCCGCGCGTACACAGAGCGAATAGCACGCTCTAGCCGGCACTAGGCGTCAGTGCTATGTCATTGCCACCACTGCTCCTCATTCGCCAGTTTCAACCAATGGAAAACATTAATGCAAACACCAATCACGGACTTCCCTTCCACCAATAGGAAGAAATAAAGGGAACACCAATGAAAGAGAGCAGAAGCCACCAATCATAACTGACAACATTCAATATTTAAGACACCACCTTTCTGTCATCCAGCAGTAAACGTAACACCCAGATGATGGCCGCTTGCAATAGTGGCTGAAATGTCGGTGAAATATTTGATTTATTCATGATGCGGTCCAATACCCAGAAGAGTTTTATCAACAATAAGATCTTGTTTAAAATTTATAAAAATACACAAAAACTCTAGCTGAAAGATAGCACTAGTGCGGGAGAGACTGCCTTCAAATTTTTAATTTATTACTGTTCTAATATTTCTCTTCCCACTTACAATTATAAAAGGATAAACTAACTTTTAATTACAAATATAGAGAGACAATTAAAGTGCATGAAGTAGCATACTAAATACAGTAACATTTTATATGGGGCAATATAATTTGACAATAAATATCACTGCATCTGTTTCAAAGCACTCAAACTTTCCCATTAATGTGAAGTAACAATTATAATAGAAGTAATTGCTACCACAATAGAATATGTATAAAATATAGCAGCAAATATTATTTTTATAATCACAACCTTCTGATAATGTGAAAGATATTTAATACTAAAGTTTCATGTGGTAGTAGTCTAAAAATTATTAACAGGTTCACTAAATATTTGTCAAAATTTTAAGTAAAATTCACACAGACTAAAAGTTCCTATATGAAAAGTGTATGCACATAGTATGCACTTGAAATCAGTTTAATTTAGACTTTTTATTTCACTGAGCAAGAATTTAATATTTGTTTCAATGTACTTACTGTGAAGCATTGCAGCATTTGCAATTGATGTATGTTTAATTATTTATATTTATTATGTAAATTTAAATTCAGGCAGTGTACTACTTTGTTTATGAAATATACTGGACTGTTATCATTCTGCTGACTGTGGTGTAGCAACAATGGTAATTGTTAGTAGTTTGTATTGTGGTGAGTTGTTGTTAAATTTCAAGTTAGTGATTATTCTTTGTAATTCTGAGAAATAATTCATATAAAATTACCATTTTCATTAAATACAGAGGCATTAATGTTTCTTTTGCTGCTGAGAACAAGAGTGGGCATAAATTACCTCATAGTTGCATTACAAGGAACCTACTGTGCCATATGGCTATGTACAAGGTAAAATATTTGGGCTGTGAGAACTTCTACATATGGCAGATAGGTAGTTTGTAGATAGTATATCCGACAACATACAACTGGGAAAGGAAACCATGAAATCAGAAAGTTAGTTATATGTAAATTATAACTAATTCATCTAACAAATGCATTTATTGATCTTCCATTACCGTAAAGTGCCACATGTTACCCACAATAAGTTACATTCATACTTATAATAATGGAAAGCCCAGGTCGGAATTAATAACATAATAAGGGTAGTTTATAGCTCACAACAAAGATATACGACAAGCTGCAACAGGCACATAGTAAAGACACATACATAGAATACTTTAGGTGTCGGTCATTAGCCTTCTACAGAAAAGAGAGCATTCACACACTCACAAAAGAAGACATCACACTTACACAGCGGTCATCTCCAGTAGCGACAATGCGGAGATGATGATGATTATATGACTGTGAAGTATGCTTGTGAGATTATGTGCATGCTTCCTTTTCTGAAGTAGGCTAATGACCAATGGCCACTAAATTAAATGTTGTTTGTGTTTGTGTGTGTGTGTGTGTGTGTGTGTGTGTGTGTGTGTGTGTGGTTTATGTGCATGTTGCATCTCATCATATGTCTTTGTGGTGAGTTGTAAACTATTCTTATTATATTGTATACATATTTAATCAAGATACCTTAATAATCAAAATAAATTTACCTGATTGGGAAGGTATAATAGTCTTGACACAAAGAGGAAAAACTGTGACTGGTTACAGTATTCTGTATTTTTGTGTGTAATTGTGGATAGGTACTCCTGAATTTTCTTATATAATTTGTTATGATACAGTGCTATTTGAGGATCTTCTATCAAAGACTGCCAAGTCTTCTTACAATGTTTTGACAGGTGAGGCAGGAAACTGAAAAGCTTACAAACAGGAGACCCACACTTATTAGGTATTTTGTCTGTTGTCTTTTTCGTCAAAAATGACTCTTCATAATGAAAAGTGGCAAAAATCAATAGCTAAGGGGTGAAATTGGTTAAAAGCTAGAGTTGGCTGGCTTTGATATTGACTACTGGATTTTTTCCACTATTGGAACTAAATGTTCTTCTTGAGATAAGTTTGTATTATTTTTTTAAAAAACATAGTTAACTATCTGAGTCTGAGACATATTTAATTATTTATTTATTAGTAGGGATGAGTCGAATCTCAATTTTACTGAATCGAATCCGAATACCGAATCTTAAATAAAACATGTGCCGAATACCGAATACCAATTAAATCTTCCGAATCTCGAACCCACATAATCTGTCAACTCAAGTACATGTATTTAAAAAGAATTACTCTTCTATCACAGCCAGTGATGAAAATAAAGTCTTCTGGGGTGAATCCCAATGACAATATTAACAGTAAAATTTAAGAAATTAAAATTTCATTTAGATTTTTATTTTAAATCTTAAGGATTTCTTAATACACCTTACCCTTAAAAGAAATTTGTATGAAACATTTTGATATACATGTTGTTGAGATGGTCTAAAAGATAATAAGAAACTTTCTTCACTAGATTAGATTAGATTAATACTTGTTCCATAGATCATGAATATGACACTTCGTAATGATGTGGAATGTGTCAGTTAAATGAAGTGTGTCTATACATAATATTACATGGCACTCAATATTTGAATTCTTTTTTTTTATTTATTTATTTATTTTTTATTTTTTTTTATTTTCATATTTTAAGTTTTTCCTCCTAAAGTACTAACTTTTATCTAGAAATTCATCTAATGTGTAGAAGGAATTGCCATTCAGAAATTCTCTTAATTTATTTTTAAATGCTAGTTGGCTATCTGTCAGAATTTTGATACTACTAGGTAAGTGACCAAAGACTTTTGTGGCAGAATAATTAACCCCTTTCTGTGACAGAGCTAAATTTAACCTTGAATAGTGTATGTCACCCTTTCTCCTAGTCTTGTAGCTATGCACACTGCTGTTACATTTGAATTCAGTTGGATTGTTAATAACAAATTTCATAAGTTAATATATATATATATATATATATATATATATATATATATATATATATATATATATATATATATATTGTGAAGCTACTGTAAAGATTCCTAGATCCTTAAACAAATGTCTGCAGGATGATCTTGAGTGGGCTCCAGCAATTATTCTGATGACCCGCTTTTGGGCAATGAATACTTTCTTACTAAATGATGAATTGCCCCAGAATATGATGCCATAAGAAAGCAGATAATGAAAATAGGCATAGTATGCTAGTTTACTGAGTTGTACATCACCAAAGTTTGCAATCACCCTAATAGCATAAGTAGCTGAGCTCAAACGTTTCAGCAGATCTTCAATGTGTTTCTTCCAATTCAACCCCTCATCAATGCATAAACCTAAAAATTTTGAATATTCTACCTTAGCTATAGATTTCTGTTTGAAGTCAATATTAATTAATGGTGTGATGCCATTTATTGTGTGAAACTGAATATACTGTGATTTTTCAAAATTTAAAGAGAGTCCATTTACAGAGAACCACCTAATAATTCTCTGAAATACTTCATTGACGATTTCATCAGTTAATTCCTGTGATTCGGGTGTGATAGCGATACTTGTATCACCAGCAAAGAGAACTAGCTTGGCATCTTTATGAATATAGGAAGGCAAATCATTAATATATATTAAGAACAGCAAAGGTCCCAGTATCGAACCCAGTGGCACCCCATGCTTGATAGTTCCCCAGTTTGAGGACTCGGCTGTTTTTTGTATATTATGTGAATTACTTATATCAACTTTCTGAACTCTTCTAGTTAGGTATGATTTAAACCATTTGTGCACTTTCACACTCATACCACAGTACTTAAGCTTATCTAGAAGAATTCCATGGTTAACACAATCAAAGGCCTTTGATAGATCACAAAAAATCCCAACGGGTGATTTATGTTTATCCAGAGCATTTAATATTTCATTAGTGAAAATGTGTATTGCATTTTCTGTTGAAAAGCCTTTCTGGAAACCAAACTGACATTTTGTTAGAACTTTATTTTTATTAATATATGAAGTTACTCTGGAATACATTACTTTTTCAAGAATTTTTGATAGAGCAGTTAGAAGTGAGATTGGGCGGTAGTTGTTGACATCCAATGTATCACTCTATTACAAAATGTTTAATTTTGATGAAATAAAAAATAATGAAAGGAAAGGATTACGTATTGTTTTTCTTTTTGCAAAGGGGAATACTCAGAAATAAAACCTGAAAAGATGAGTAGATACTTTGGAAGTTAAAAAATAGATTCTTAAAAATAGGATGTGTAAATGTTAAATAATTTTACAGTGACATATCAGAACATTCAGACACACACAAAACTGCGTTTATTCAACGTGTGTGTACTTGTTATTGCCATGAAGACATTTCAGAACTGTGAAAAGATTTTGCATTCCAAAGGGTTAAGCAAGGGTATTTTGCAGATTTATTTATTCTTTCAAACATTTAAGATTAAGTAATTTGTCTGCACAGAATTTTTATTTGTACAATATTTAAAAATCACTACTAGAAGTCACTTGCCATGCTTCATTTCTAACTATTCCCATTCAGCATAAGACTAATACAAATGTAAACATTAACGTGATACGTAGGCTATATTCTTCCGCGTTCGCCGTTGTCTTTCTGGTTTCTTAGGCTGACGGAATATAAATGTGGTAACAGCTAACACGGAAGATTACATGGTGTAATGTTTACATTTGTATTACTCTTATGACGAAAAGAGTGTGGAATTTATGAATCACGATTCATAGGAACAATCCCTTGCCCCTATTAGAAAAACACGTAAGTTGTAGCACGAAGGCGGTGGTTGTAGCGTCAGGCCTATTGACGCAACACAGGCTTGCCAGTTGGCTTTACGTAGTAGATTTTAGATAAGACTTCAAATGTACGACTATTGATGAGACTAAATGCGGAAATATAAAACAATTTTATTAGACTTATAACACAAATTTTACGAAATGTTTATAATAACAATTAGATACCGGTACGGTAATTCTGAATCACTATCATTTGATTCCTTGTTACACAGTTAATTTGTACTATAGAGCATCAGTCCTCATACAATCTAGTGCATTAGATCTTGAAAAGATTTTAAATGCCTGTTACCTAATTTGATTTGGAACCCACTTGCAGGTATCTAATCCCATTGGCACACTTGCGTGTTTTTGTTGGTGTCAGTTGTCTGTCACTTTTCGAAAGGCAGTAGTTGTACGTACATGTGTTTAAGCTTGACCTTAAACGATTTATTGAAACAGAAGTCAAGAATTTTTTGCTGAATTGATGTCATCCCACCTGGCTGGTGCATTACAGTTCACATACCTCAGCACTTCACAAAATTCGACTAAACAATACGTGAAATCAGAATGAGGCAACTCATCAGAACTATTCAAAGTGAGGTCGTTTCGTTTTAAGACATCAAGTCTTTCAGCAGATCTGTGGAAAATAAAGTAAATAATGCAAACGAAAGTGCACTGTTATGCAAAGTAAAGTACAACATTCGTAACTGAAGGTTCCCATATAATACTTTGGATTCGGGATTCGGTAGTATTTGGCCATTATGTGCCGAATCTCGAATCCGAAGCCAGTGTGCTAGATTCAGCGAATAATGGATTCGGCCGAACCACTCGGACACAACCCTATTTATTAGGAATAACCTTACTGACAGTTAATATGAAATAAACAAGCAATACAGAAAAGGTACAAGAGTTTGTACAAATATAATTACTGAATGATCTAATTGAAAATATTTAACCAAGTCAAAAAGTTGCATTATAAGATTTTAGCACTTGTTTATCTTTTAAAAAATTATCATAATCGATATATTTCAAACATCTCTAAAGTAATAAACAAGAACTAAAAATATGAACGAAGTACTAAATACTCATAATCGTCTATATTCTCACAATAATGAAGTTCTCATGTCTTCTTTGGAGGAACACTTCCTATATGAAAAAGAAATTCTAAATTACTAAATAGGGGAATATCAATGTTGGCAAATTCTTGCTTTCACAGTCAGTGGCTGTTCCTTCTGGCAGAATGGTAGATAGAATAGAAAGAGGGTGAAGGAAATACACAGGCAAGCTTTAAGAAGAATGATGGGAAACGTAACTCAGACCACAGACTTATCAAAGGGGGTACAAAGGAAAGAGATGATATGAACTATAGTATAATTTAAGTATCTTTCCTAATAGTTCCACTTCCCGCAAAAGTGGAATATCTATACCAAGGGTCCAAGTATGTATTTCACTCACCACTGCCTGCAGTCATAGCACTCTCAGTTCTTCTCCTGGGTGTCCAGAGACAATATACAAGCCAGCTGCCTTGATTCTCCAGTCCCATTGATGAGATGTTTCACACATTCTTCCTGAACATCATCCTATTACAATGGGAAGAGTGCATTCATTTCATTTATAATGAATAAAATATTTAACTAATAACCAACAGAACCGTCAGTTAACTATTAAACTCCATATCATTAGTACACTGAAGAGCCAAAGAAACTGGTACACCTGCCTAATATCATGTAGGGCCACCGCGAGTATACAGAAATGCTGCAACAGGATGTGGCATGGACTCTACTAAAGTCGACGTCTACATGGGATACTCTGCAAAACATAGTTAAGTGCCTGGTAGATGGTTCATCGAACCACCTTTATACTGTTCATCTCTTATTCCATTCTCGAATAGCGCGCAGGAAGAAAGAACATCTGAATCTCTCCATTCAGGCTCTGAGTTATCGTATTTTATTCCGATGATCATTTCTACCTATGTAGGTGGGAGTCAATAATATATTTTCATATTTGGAGGAGAATGTTGGTAACTGGAATTTCATAAGCAGACTATGCCATAGCAATAACCACCATTGTTGTAATGATTCCCATCCCACGTCCTGTATCATTTCCGTGACGCTGTCTCCCCTGTATTGTGACAATACAGCTGGCCTTCTTTGGACTCTTTCAATGTCCTCCGTCAAACCCACCTGATAAGGATCGCACACTGGGCAGCAATACTCCAAGCAAGGACAGAAAAGTGTAGTCTATGCAGTCTCTTTAGTAGATCTTTTAAGCATTCTGCCAATAAAACACAGTCTCTGGTTCGCCTTTCCTATGGCATTATCTACATGTTCTTTCCAGTTTAAGTCTGATGTAATAGTAATTCCTAGGTATTTTGTGGAGTTTACGGCCTTCACATTCGATTGATTTATCTTGTAAACAAAGTTTAACGGATTTCTTTTTGTACTCCTGTGGACGACTTCACACTTCTCATTATTTAGGGCCGATTTTTACACCACACTGATATCTTATTTAAATCGTTCTGCAGTTGGTTTTGATCTTAAGCTGACTTTACTAGATGATAAATGACGATGTCATCTGCAAACAACCTAAGAGAGCAGCTCAGATTTTCTCTAAAATCTTTTATGTAGATAAGGAACAGCAGAGGACCAATAGCACTACCCTGTGGAACATCACCTTGCACTTACACTCCTCCTTTTGTCTTCTTCTACTTCATCCCACTCTATCCCACCCCTTTCACCACCACCCACACTACTACTTACCAAATCCCATAATTATTTTTGTAATTTTCGAATCAACGAATAACACACAAATTCAAATGTCTTATATGCCACCTAAAACAACACATGTGATGCATGTAAACAGATGTTAAAATAATCATAAAATCAATACTCCTAGTATTAACATAACTATCATTCTAAATCATATTATGCAGACTTATATTGTAATTATTCAGTGTAGCATACCAAAATTAGTGTTTACTTTTTTCTCATTTTCTGTCCTGCCACAGATACAAATGTAATTTGCACTAAATGTATATCATCTGATGATGAGCTGCTAGGCAGCTTGAAACCAGTAATGGTTTAAATAAATCTTCATTAAGAAGAAACAAAAGGCGACTGGCTGCAGTAATTTCTGAAACGTACACTGCTGCAAATTGACATTAATTAAATAGGCCTTTAGTTCAGTGGGTTACTCCCACTGCCTTTCTTGAATATTGGACTGACCTGTGCAACTTTCCTGTCTTTTGGTACAGATCCTTCTTTGAGTGAACAGTTGTATACGGCTGTTAAGTAAAGAGCTATCGCATCAGCAAAATCACATAGAAATCTAGTGGATATACAGTCTGCACCAGAAGACTTGTTCTTGTTAAGTGATTTCAGTTGCTTCCCTACCCCGATGATATCTACTTCTACGTAGCGCTATCATCGGCGGGATTGCCATTTGTATCATTAAATGAGGGTACTGTTCGTGTTTTGCCTCTAGTATTTTGACATATGACCAAAATCTCTTTCGGTTACCAGTCAGATTTCAAGAAAGAGTTTCATTATGGAAAGTATTGTAAGCATCTCGCATTGAAGTCCTCGCTAAATTTTGAACGTCCTTGTAGGATCGCCAATCCTGGGGATTTTGTGTTCATTTAAATTCAGTATGCCTTTTTCGTTGTTTTTGCCACAGTGACCTGACCTGTTCTGTGTACCAAGCGGGATCACCTTCTTATTTTATTAATTTATTTGGTATAAAACTGTCAATTCCTGTCGATACCACTTCTTTGAATTTGAGCCACATCTGATCTACACCTACGTTTAGTGTTAGAAAAGAGTGGAAGCTGTCTTTCAAGAAGCAATGTATTTTATTTCTATCTGCTTTCCTGAACAAATATACTTTTCATCTATTTTTGGTAGCTTTGGGACTTTTGATATTCAATCACAATGTGACAGCCCTGTGTTCACTAATACCTGTATCCATTTTGATGTTCGTTATGAGCTAAGGATTATTTGTTGCAAAGAGATCAAGTGTGTTTTGACATCCATTAACAATTCTAGTTGGCTCATGAACTAATTGTTCGAAGTACTTCTCTGAGAATGCATTGAGTACAACTTTTGCACAATGCGTACCTCCTGATTTGAACATATAATTTTGCCAACAGACTGAAGGTAAATTGAAATCACCGCCTGCCATTATTGTATGAGTCAGGTATGTGTTTACCATTTGACACAGGTTTTCTTTGAACCTTTCTGCTATTGTATCATCAGAGTCAGGAGGCCGGTAATAGGAACCAGTTATTAACTTCTTACAATTTTCAGGTCCAACTTCTACCCTTAGCTTACAGGAACTATCAACTTCAACTTCACTACATGAAAGACTACTTTAGACAGCGACAAACATGCCTCCACCCATTTTGTTTAATCTATCCTTTCTGAACAAAGTTAGATCTTTTGCAAAAACTTCGGCTGAACTTATATCCAGCTTGAGACAACTTTCACTGCCCATAATTATGTGTGTTTCAGTGGTTTCCATTAATGCATGGAGCTCTGGTACATTCCCGACACTGGTACGACTATTTTCAACTGTTATACCAATAGATCCTTGATCTACATTTCTCCTGTGATCCCCATGCACCCTGTGTGACAGCCCATTTTCTTTTTCTCCAAAGCCCACTATCCTAAAAAACTGCACAGTCCACGCCACACACACTACCTACCTGTGTAGCCACTTCCTGCATGTAGTAGACTCCTGACCTATATAGCGGAACTCAAAAACCCACCACCCTTTGGTGCAAGTCAAGGAGTCTGCAGTCTACACTGTAACAGAGCCGTCTGTGCCTCTGAATCAGACCCTCCACTCGGCTCTATACCAGAGGACTGCAGTTGGTCCTGTCGACGATGCTGTCTTCATCTCACAAGCAAGACTGGCAGCCTTTACCACCTCAGATAGCCACTCAAATCTGGAGAGAATTTCTTCTAACCCAAAGCGACACTTCGTTGCTACTGACATGAGCAACCACCTGCAGTTGGCTGCACCCTGTCGCCTTCATGGCATCCGGAAGGACCCATTCCATATCTGGAACAACTCCCCCCGGTATGGACACGGAGTGCATATTGGCTTTTTTCCCCCTCCTTACTGGACAAATACCTAAGGGGCCCCATTATCTGCCTAATGTTGGAGATCCGTGCTTATTATTATTATTATTATTATTATTATTATTATTATTATTATTATCATCATCATCATCATCATCATCATCATCATCATCATCATCATCATCATTCCTTGTCTGTCAATTAATGTGCGTGTAATAATGTTTTAATGTGCTGAGGTCGAATAAATCATTATTATCAAGAAGTGGCATGTTCAATTCTTTAAATTACTCTGATAACAGGTTATGGGCCCAGTCTATATAATATTCTTCAGAAAAAAATACAAGATATTAATTGGCCTACGGAAATTAGCAGCATGGGGCAATTTGCGACGAAGTAATTGCTAATATTATGATGCCTGGAAATTCCAATTCATTGCCTCAAATTGAAAAACTAATAGGAAGAGAAAACTATAGTACATGGCAATATATCTTTAACATGAACAATTGTGGAATTGCGTCAGCAAGAGCTAAAATTATTCTCTCCGTTCAGATGTCAATACATGTTCATTTACAAGATACATCTATGGCAAAAGAAGCATGGCACAAGCTATAACAAGTTTACGAAGATTCTGGCCTCTTCAGACGCTTCAGACTGCTGACAACCAGATTAGGGAATTGTTCGTCGGTAGAAGAATACATGTCAAAGATAATTAGCACATCACAAAAATTAAATGGGTTAAGCTTTGAAGTTGAAGAAGAATAGATTGGCTGTATTTTATTTGCAGGACTTCCAGAGGAATATAAACGTATGCTCATGAGCTTAGAAAATTCTAACTTGCTAATCACAGCAGACAGCATAAAAAGTAAGTTACTGCAAGAAATAAATGATGATATCTGTAATAAACTGTCAAATAGTGATGCTGCCCTGCAAGCCAGAAAGAAGAAAAATGATATAATGTTCAAAAAAGGCCCCTGGTGCTACAACTGCAACAAGTTTGGGCATCTGGCAAAAAACTGTCACTGCAGAACAAAAACAATGATAAAAAAAATGTTGGCCAAGATGGTAAGCTACCAGACATTATTCACAGCCAGAGTTGCAGATAAAGGTACACTCACAGAATGGTACATAGACTCAGGTGCGTCAGCGCACATGTCGACATATACATGTGACGAAAGTGATATTAAAACAGTGGTAGGCTCACGAGTTGTAGTAGCAAATAATGCTAACTTACCTGTAAAAGGAATAGGATCTTTTTTAGATGTTGTCACAGACAATAAGAAAGCTAGAGTTAAAGAAGAGCCTGAGCTCAGTACAAATTTGCAATCTGCTAGTAAAATTATAGACAAAGGTATTCTATTTTATTTGAAAGACAAGGTTGTCATATTTATGACACATCAAAAAATGTGGTTGCTAGAGCATCTTTAGCAAATGGGATGTATTGACTAGATCAACCACGTGATCGAAATTTTGAAGTACGATCAGTACTGCAGTCAAATAGTGCAGAATTATGGCACAAAAGACTAGGACATCTTCATTCTGATGCAATGCATGCACTTCGCAATGGCCTAACTAATGGAATTTCATTTCAGGGTACGGTAAATACTCCATGTACAATTTGTTTAGAGGGTAAACAATCAAGACTTCCTTTTTCAAGATATAGCTCAAGAGCAACTGAAATTCTTGAACTAGTCCATTCTGATTTATGTGGACCTATGCAAACTAGGTCAATTGGGGGAGCCCAATACTTCCTTACCTTCACTGATGACTATTCCAGGAAAGTTTCTGTATATACTCTTAGGAATAAAACACAAGTACCACAGCTTATTCAAGATTTTAAAAACCTAGTTGAACAGCAAACTGGGAAAAGGATTTGCACTCTACGCACTGATAATGGCACTGAATATGTGAATGATAATCTGATAACATTCTTCAGACAAGAAGGGATCCGACATCAGACAACAGCACCACAGTCACCAGAACGAAGTAGAGTAGCTGAATGTTACAATCATACTATTTTAGAAAAAGCAAGATGCCTGCTTTTTGAAGCAAATTTACCAAATAAATTCTGTGCAGCAGCAGTCTCTGCTGCAGTTTACTTGATTAACAGGTCTCAAACCAAGACACTAAAAAACAAAACCCCAGAGGAATCTTGGACAAAGAAGAAACCAGATCTTAGACAACTTAAAATATTTGGTAGGAAGGCCTACATTCACATTCCAAAAGCAAAACAGCAAAAATGGGAGAAGAAAAGTATTGACTGTATTTTGGTAGTATACTGTGAAGATTCAAAAGCATACAGACTTTTTGAACCGAATTATCAGAGAATCTTAAAAACAGGGGATGTTGTTTTTGATGAAAGTACCTTTAAACAGTATAAAGAACAAATAGAATCACAGGAACCTACCCAGCTATTTCTCCCACTGACAGAGAAGAAGCAAAATAATGAAATAATTACAACTGAATTACAAGAAATTTAACCCAAACCTGAGACATTCAGAAGTAGTCCTAGCGATTCAGCTAATACTAGCTGTAATCAAGAATCAAATTCAAAAGCAAATGATGATAATGAACCACCACAGAAATCTGAGCCAACTCTAAAGTCATCCAGGATTCCAAAAGAAAATGCATGACTTCATTACTTATCAGACTGAACAGTCAACTGACTCTGATCCCTTGTCACTTGAAGAAGCAATGATGTCAGACAATGATGAAGATTGGCTGAAAGCAATATAAGACGAAATAAAATCTCACAATGAGAAGCGCACATGGGATTCTGCTGTTTTACCTTCAGATAAGAAGCCAATAAGTGCAAAATGGGTGTTTAAAACAAAGAAAGATTTGCAAGGAAACATTGTATGCTATAAAGCACGTTTAGTAATAAAAGGTTGTGCACACAAGCAGGGCCTGGACTTTGATGAAAGATATGCACCTTTTATAAGATATAATTGAGATATTTATTTGCTATGGCTGTTAAACATGATCTTCACATTGATCACCTAGATGTTGTCACAGCATTCTTACAGGGTGACTTACATGAAGAGATTTATGTGAAAATTCCAGAAGTAGATCCAGTTACAAAGACAGTGAAAGATACTGGTATTAAGAGACAGTATACAGATTGAAGCAAGATAGTCGCTGTTGGAACTCAGACAGTGTACTGTTAAGTCTTAATTTCAAATGATCAATAGCTGACCCTTGTATCTATTACAAAAATCAAGATCCAGACATTTTAATAGTTGCTGTATATGTGAATGATATGCTCATCTTTAGCAACAATTCAAGAGACAAAAATGTTTTTAAAAACAAATTAAAAGAAAAATTCAAGCTAAAAGATCTTGGTGAAGCTACTAACTGTTTAGGTATCTGAATTACAAGGAACCAAGAAGAAGGTTATTTGTGGATAGACCAGGCTCACTATATGGAACAAATTACTGGCAGATTTAACATTAAAGAGTGTAACCCAATCCCTACACCATTTGATAGTAACCAAGTGCTCACTCATAATATGAGTCCAAAGACGCAACAGGAGAGAGAAGCTATGACGGACATACCCTATAGAGAAGCATTAGGAAGTTTAATGTATGCTCAATTAGGAACAAGGCCAGATATAGCTTATTGAATAGGAATTGTCAGTCGTTTTGTAATAATCCAGGAGTACCACACTGGCAAGCAGTCAAAAGAATCTTGAGATATCTGAAAGGTACTAATGATATGAAACTTGTTTTCTAGAGAAGAGCACTACCACATAGTAAGTTACTGTCATGCAGATTGGGCTGGAGATCCCTATGACAGAAAATCAACAACAGGATATCTGTTTAAATCTCATGGAGCAGTGATATCATGGCAAAGTAAGAAAGAGCCAACAGTAGCCTTATCTACAACTGAGGCAGAAAATATGGCTCTGACTTCAGCATGTCAGGAGGCCCTTTGGTTTCAAAGGTTAGACAGTGAAATATCGCCAAGTCCCAAGAAGGAGCCTATCAAGCTACTATGTACAACAGAGCAGCAATTGACTTATTGAAGACTAGTGGTTACCAGAGCATAACAAAATATATAGACACAAGACATCATTTTATAAGGAAAAAAATAGAATCAGCTCAAATTAGAGTAATGCGCATACCTTCATATAAGATGCTGGCAGATATGACGACAAAACCACTGACAAAGGCTCCTCATCATCTCCTGCTACAAAATTTTGGAATGCAAATGTAGGTTTCTTTTTTGTACAGCATAATTCTAGTGGGATTGTGAGAAGGAGAATCTATGCCCCCTGAAAAACTCTTTTGCTTCATTGTGTATGCTCAGTGCTTATTATTATTCCTTGACTGTTAATTAATGTGTGTGTGGTATTGTTTTAATGTGCTGAGGTCAAATAAATCATTATTATCAAGAAGCTGCATGTTAAATTCTTTAAATAACTCTAACAGTTGGAGCTCTCTATTACAAGCAATCCCACCCTCTGGGATTGCCCGGACCTTGCTGACTGATAGGTGACCACAGGACTTGTGGCACCATGCGGCTCAGGAACACTATCCATCTCCGACAGCACTTCAAACCTGTTTGTAAGATGAACTGGGAGGGCCTCACAATCGGCCCCCCAGAATGTCTTAAGCCATCCACAACGTGCTGGGGAGACCTCCAAATCCACTACGGACCGGGCGGCGACCTCCACACTTGTAGTGACCGAACTGCCCAAAGCCACAGGTTAGTTGGTTGGCACATCAGACACACAGGGCGACTGTTGGACCCCCACGACCAACTGATGGCAAGAGTGCCCATCTACCACAGCCTCAAGCTTCACAACCGCAACCAACGATGCCTGAAGCTGGGAACGAACAGTCACTATCTCAGTCTGCATCCGCAGACAACAATCAGAGTTCCTAGCCCTACTAAGCCTGAAGAACAATTGAAGTTTAAGACTACAAACCATAAGTACCTTCAGAACAATAATAAATGAGCGGGAGGGTACACTTAACTGTTTACGCGAATGTGAATCTAAATAAAGATGCAAGCACACAAAAATTTAAGAAAAGAAATGCAGGGAAAGAATCAAAATAAGTCGATTCTGTGACAATGGTCTGAAGTAATGCTGAAAGGAATTGCCACCATGCATGCTCCAGGATTGTCCATAAAACTTTCCAAGTATGAGAGGGTAGATATCTCTTCTGAACAGCATGTTGCAAGGATCTCAGATATCATCTCTGGAAAGTTTGGTGGTCAGCGGAGGTATTTAAACTCCGGAGAGTTTTTCTGGAGCCACCCTGTAGCAATTTTGGACATATGGGGTGTCAGATTCTCCTGCTGGAAGTGTCTCAGAATGGACAATGGACATGAGTGATCAGTCAGGATATACGAGGTGCGGCAATAAAGTAAGAAGTCTGACTTTCTTTGCAAGATGTGGCAACGCTGCAGGCTTGCATAGGCAAAATATCTTTGAGCTTGGTCTATAAGCTGCTTCTAGTCCAAGCGGCACATCGATTTAACTGCTCAGTCATGTTGCGCAATGATATGTCATTTCTTTTTGCTTTAAATTGGGTGAAAATGTGACGAAAACTTACGGTAAGCTTCAGAAGGCTTTTGGAGAGAAGCTTATGTCAAGAGCTTAAGTTTTTTGTTGGTATAAAATGTTTAGTGAAAGCAGAACAAATGGTGAAGATGAAGAGAGCAGTGGATGACCATCAACCTCACGGACGGATGTCAACTAGGCCAGGGTGCATGAACTCATACGATCTGATAGAAGATTATCTGTGAAAATGATTGCAGAAGAACTGAACATCAATTGAGAAATGGTTCGTCTAATAATAACTGAAGATCTTGGTATGAGAAAGACTTGTGCAAAAATTATCCCCAATAATTTCACACCACAACTGTGAGAAACACAGAAAAATGTGGCAGCTGATCTGTCAGAGCAAACGAAAATCAATCCAGAATTGTTAAGCTGGTGATGAAAGTAATTTATTTATTTTTTTTTTTTTTTTTTTTTTTTTTTTTTTTTTTTTTTTTTTTTTTTTTGTATGATCCAGAGACAAAACGCCAAAGTTTGCAAAGGTGCTCAAAGGGTTCACCCAAACCAAAAAAGCTCGCATGTCAAAGTCAAAAGTGAAATGCATGCTTGTGTGCTTCTACGATTCCAAGGACATTGATCATAAATCGTGAGTGCTTCCTGGACAAACAGTTAACCAATATTACTACAAAGAAATTTTATAAAGGCTTCATAAAAGAGTTCTTTGTGTCCGTGCAACATTGCTGATAATTGGATTCTGCATCACGATACTGCACCATCCCATACTGCTCTGTCAGTACAGAAATTTTTAAACTCAAAACAAATTTCAGTGCTATTACAACCACCTTATTCACCAGATATTTCTCCGCGCGACTTTTTTTTTTTTTTTTTCCCAGAGTCAAAATGGCAGTCAAGGGACACCATTTTCAAACAAAACAAGATGTGCAAAAAGCTGTAACAAGGGTCTTGGGGGATATTACAGAAGACGAGTTCCAGAAATGTTACAATCAATGGCAGAAGCACTGGAAAAAGTGGGTGCAATCAGAAGGGAACTACCTTGAAGGAGACAACACTAAACTTTATTATAATTTTATTATTATTATTATTTCATCTTTACATCAGTCTCATTACTTTATTGTCGTAAACGTGTCACCTGTCAAGAGTTTTATCTAGATGTATCAGTGGTCCCCTGTATCACCCCAATATGCATGTCCCGCAACATTATAGAGCCTCCACCAGCTTAAACAGACCCCTGCTGACATGCAGGGTCCATACCAATACACCTCATTCTGTTTGATACAATTGGAAATGAGTCTCATCAGGCCAGGCAACATGTTTCCAGCCACCAACAGTCGAATGTTGGTGTTGATGGGCCCAGGTGAGGCATAAAGCTTTGTTTCATGCAGTCAGCAAGGGGACAAGAGTGGGTCTTTGGCTCTGAAAGCCCATATCAATGATGTCTCATAGAATAAATATAAAAAATAGAAAACGGATAACTTACCCAAAGGACAGGCTCGTCGATGTGTCTATCGATGAGCCTGTCCTTTGGGTAAGTCATCCGTTTCCTATTTTTTTTTTTATATTTGTTTATCCCACCAGGAAAGTTTCCTTCTATAATTTTCATGTCTCAGTGAATGATTCACATGCTGACACTTGATGGCCCAGCACCGAAATCCACAGCAATTTGCAGAAGGGTTACACTTCTGTTACATTGAAGGATTATTTTCAGTTCATGCAGGATCTTTTTCCAGCTACAGCGATTTTAGAGATTTGATGTGTTAACAAATTCCCAATATTCACAGTGCACTCGTGAAATGGTCATACCAGAAAATCCCCACCTCATTGCTACCTCGGAGATACTGTCCCCCATCTTTCATTCATTGACTATAGCACCATATTCAAACACACTTAAATAGTGATGACCTGCTATTGTAGTAACAGTAACTGACCTAACGCCTACACCAGACACCAGTTGCATTATATAGGCATCGCCGATCACGGCACTGCCTCTGAGTGTTTACATATCTCTGTGTTTGCAATACTCATGCCTATACCAGTGTCTCTGGCTCTTCAGTGTATAAGGATGTGTAATATGCTCTGGCATGTTATTGAATACATGAGTACAACTTACCAGAGCACATTACACATTGTTATAGTAATGTGATGGACTTTAGTAGTGAACTTTTTGTATGGTTTCTCCTGTTGCTCCATTGATGAGTATCTTTACAGAAACTCCTAATTTAAGTAGCTGTTTTTCTTTGAAATTATAGTTAACACTTTGGTACTAATGTCTTTACAATAACTGACTGTTTTGTTGGCTCTTAGTTACATATTTTATACATTATAAACTAAATGGATGCATTTCTCCAATTTCAATAGGACAAAATTCAGAAAAAACCTCCTACTACTGAAGTAATATTCTGCAATATATATTATTTCACAACTATATTGTAGTAATTTACCTTTTTGTAAAACTGAA
The DNA here is from genome assembly GCA_026315105.1 of Locusta migratoria. Lineage (NCBI taxonomy): Eukaryota > Metazoa > Arthropoda > Insecta > Orthoptera > Acrididae > Locusta > Locusta migratoria. Next base: position 169,377,840 of record CM048746.1, read on the forward strand.
CCTGTTGAGGACAAGATTATCATTTCAGTCACCAACTTGGAAAATTTCATGGTATTTTACTATGTATTGTCTCCTTATTAATTTTATCATCTGTGAACAATTTGTATAATTTGTCATATGTAGTAGTTCATTAAAGTCATTTGCTAAATAGTTTTACATTACATTTTTACTATAACAATTTCTCTCTAACATTTACAGTATGTGTTTCAAAACCAGACATCACAGAGCGAAAAAAAATTGTATTATCTCTTCCAATAAATTCTGTTCCAAGCATTTTTCTTTTGTCCTCATATTTCGCTGTATTACTCAATGAGAGCTACACCACATTGGTGCACATCCTTTTTTGGATCTTATTCATTCCTTTAGAATTTGCCTTCGTATTATTTGTTTCTCTATAACTTGGGAGTCATTGATGACTTGTGAGTGTCATCTATTGTAAATTTTTCCCACACAAATATACTCAAGGTAACACACTAATAATAGTTGATTCATAAATAGTTACAGCTATCTTAGTCAAATTTTACAACTTCTTGTATAAACTAATAGTTTTCTATCTGTATTCGTTTACTTGTGAGTATATAAAAAATTATGTTTTCAGTGTGACACATATACATGTTCCTTACAACCCAAAGATGGCTCGCCTCTTTTGTACTCATCTTTTCTTTTATTACATCATCACATTCATAATTTAAAAAAAAATAATTAAAAGTGTTATATTTAATTGTACAAGAAGTAATAAATCTTATTCACAATGTTTTGATTTATATCTCTTTGATGTTGCTCATTTGGACATTTCAAAATCTGTATTATTTATGCAATGATCAGTTGAATTTTATAAACAAACACTACCTTTCACAACATCTGATGAACTCCAAACCCACTACCTCGTTCGTTGTCACCATGAGCAACTTCTCTTTTGAAAGCATCACCTACAAACAAATCTGCAGAACAGAAATGGGCATCCATATGGCACAACCCTATGTCAATCTATTCACAGTCCATTTAGAGAAATCTGTAACTACCCAGAATCCCCCCCCCCCCCAACCTGATTCAGAGTCACTGATCACATATTCATAATCTGAAGCACATTTTGCAAATCTCAACACTTTCTATCCCGTTCATTTCACCTGGATCTCCTTAACCAACTAGCAACCTTCCTTGACACTGATCTCTGCCTCAATGATGGCTACATTAGTATCACTCTCCATAACAAACCAACCAACTGCCATCAACACCATTTTGACAGCTAGCATCCATACCACTCCAAAAATTCTCTTCTATACAACCTAACCATTCCCAGTAGTTGCATCTGTAGTGATGAGCAGTCTCTTTCCAAACATACTAAAGTTCTCACTGAGGCCTTCACAGTCTGAAATTACCATCTCAAACTTTTATAGAAACAAGTCTAATATACGTTGTATTTCCAGTCACCCATCACCTCCAACGCACCCACTCTCCAACCACAAAGTAACACTACTCTTGTGTCCCAGAACTAGTGTAAATTAATCACATCCTCTGACATAGTGAACTACGTCTCATCCTCCCCTAAAATGAGGAATATGCTACCCACTTATCTTCCCCATCCCTCTCACAGCATGATTAAACTGCCCACCAAACCTATGCAATATCCTTCTCCATACCTAATGTGGCCAAGATCCCAACCCATTGCCCTACGGCTCATATTCCTCCAATAAACCTAGAAATAAGACCTGTACTACTTGCCATTCCCCACCAACTACTCTAACCTGTGAAATCGCCACATGACCTACAAACTGAACTGCTACCATAGTGCAGCTTTCTACTTTCGCATGACCACTAACAAACTGTCTGACTGTATGAATTGCCATCAATAAACTGTGACTAAGGAGAGCTGGACCTCCCAGTTGTTGAACAGGCAGCCCTACACGATATAGTTCACTTTAATGACTGCTTCACAACTGGTGCCATCAGAATCTGTACTACCAATATTAGCTTTTCTGAAGTAGCATATGGGAATTCTACCTATGTTTCCTTATGCCCCTGGACCTCTACCGTCACTAATTTTCAGCCTCCACCACATTCCCATAGTCTATCACATGCATTTGTGTGTTACTGCTTCTGACAATGGCTGTATAGCCAAAGCTGAGAAAATAAAAAGGCTTTTATGGGTGCCTTTGTGTTGCACATTATGATGTCTGCGATGTCAGTAAAATTTATCCCTTTCATATTAGTTTTATTTTTAAATAAATTTTTATATCTTCATTTGTATTTTGTCACATTGTTTTATAATACAATATTAATTTGAATGTCTGCATAGTTTTTGCACATAGAGGGCACTCATTCTCTGTAGAACCAAATCAATATCATCACAGTCTTCTTTTATATGTCAGTTGTAAACTTTTCAGAAACTCATATCTGTACCTGGATTTCAATGTGTGATTATATTTGTTGACATAAAGATACCTTTTCTATTGTTATAAAACTTTTGGTCATCCTACACAGCATTACGAAAGTGCTTTTACTTGACTTGATCACTGATTTTACAAGGCGTGCTTAGAAAGTGAGTTTCCATATTTTCTTAGAACAACAGATGCAGCATTTTTTGATTTTTCTGACAGTCACCAAGAGAACTGAGACCATTGTAATGTAATAAGATCGACTTTTTATAAGTCTGCTGCACGTGGATGGAACAAACATATGACAGTAGTCTTCAGATATTTATTGTTGTCAAAATGCTGGTCAGAGCTCAGGAATTTCTAGAGATGTAAGGAAAGACATAAATCACTGGGGGTGAAATCAGGACTGTATGCTTGATGATCAAACAGCCCCAAACTTTGCAGAAGTTCTGCTGGAAGCTGATTGGTCTCACAAGGGCTGAGTGCACCCACTTGCTAACAGCATTTGGCAGACCCAGACAGTGATCCATAGAAGTGCTAGCCAAGCTCAATACTACTTAAATCAGTAATCTAGTGGGAACCAGTGTTTCACCGCTGCATGACCATTGGCAACAGCACAAATACTAGTCCTTACAGCCATTCCAAAGAGTGTTTTCGAGCTCTGAGTTTTATTTGATTCACGTCAGAGAAAACAAGGAGCTGGCTATGACACCACAGAAGTAGCAAAAACCCACATTTCCTTCAGTCTGAAATGTACTTTGAACCCCATGGGACATCAGACTGAAGGAGGAATGATCTAGTAAAATACAAACAAGTATAAATAATCACCAAGGAAGATATTTTTCTTTTTCGACATTTATAGTGACAATACTTATGATATGGTGAAAGAATGTTTGTGACAATAGTAAAGAGGCTACAGAAAAGCCAATAAGAGGTTATCATCAGCTGTGAATATGAAGATAACTATGGCAAAGACAACAGTTTTATCACACATCGTTCTTAAAATAAATTTCTGAAGTTGTGTAGTTGGAAGAAGTTGTTGGAGGGGGGGTGTCTCAATTAACATCTACAAAATGTTTTATAGGAGGAAAAAATATTATAGTTAAATAAATCCAATTACAATTAACCTACTCCAGTCTAGAGTGTGTTTCCTTTTCCAAGTCATCTTGCTGTTGATCAGACGCCGGTGGTTGCTGAATTGGTTCCTCATGGGGAGATGCCTTCTGTAACCAAAGTGTGCCAGATAAGAATTCCTTTGTCAGTCCAGCACATACATCTTCTGAGCAGGCACTTCCTGCAACAATTACAAGAGAACGAATATTCAAATTTATCACCAATAAAAGAAGACGAGAGGGAATCATCAGGTAATAGGTGGTGGTGTTTTTTAATACTAATAAGTCTATCACTTCTTCCAATAGAAGCTGACAAATTACTGGGAAAACATAATGAAATTACAATAGCAACTGTCATAAAATGAACAGGGTCCCTTCTTTAAAGAGGAGATAATTATGTTTTAGATACTGTCAAACGGGGTGATTTCGGACACTGGGGTGATTTCGGATGATATGGTTTGTCTTCTCTTTCCCACTCTATAGCAATGAATTAATACTAATTTCCACCTCTGCACACTGCTTATTTTATGCACCAGACTGTAATTCCCACATGCTGCACTCCTGCGTTTGGGTCAATTGTTTACGATGCAATAATCAGTTGGACAGTCTCATTGTCGAGAGTTCTCGCTGTGTTAAGGAGCGGAAACTTCCTGTTGTTGTGAATAGCAGAAAAGTATTGTAGCGTCAGTTGCCAACAAGATCAGTAGGCAGTGACACTGTGAGAAGTTTTGTACCAGTCTGTCACAAGTTTTGTGTAGAGTTTCAAAGTAACGGAGGATGTTTCAAAATTGTGTACTTCTGGGGTGCTGGTAAAATTCAACAATAACATATAAAAATAGAACAAGATTTTAATCATAATCTAAGAGTTATGAATCAGATGCAAAAAGATTTTTCAATAAAAATTGACAGACATTAGATCTATTATCAACACAGCTATGAAACACAAGAAATTTAATTTTATTGGAAATATTATAACTGTAACATATAATGTAATTTAAATGGAGAGACATATAGGGCAGCATTGTTTTATGTAAGCTGCAGAATTATAAAACCACTGAACATTTTAAAAAGTTGTATGGAAAAGTGAATACAAAATGAATACTAAAGATGTTTGTACATCTATCGGACCAAACTGCTTCGTCATCAGTCCATAGCTTACAAACTACTTAACCTAAGGTAAACTAACCTAAGGTAAACTAACCTAAGGTAAACTAACCTAAGGTAAACTAACCTAAGGACAACACACACACCCATGCCTCAGGGAGGCGCCTTACACTGCTCGGCTACTCCACCGCAGCAAAAATGAATACTCTGAAGGGTTTTTAACTTGATACTGGTACATTTGTTTGGAAAGAAATATGACAGGCAAGGATGTCACCAAGAGCAGTTGCTGAAAATGCTAGCAAACTAGACAGAGGAAGCAATTTTTGTGTTAAAATTTGCCCACACCAGTCTGTAGCAGCCGTGCAAAGAGCTTTCCATGGTAAGATTCACAAGGTACCGCGAGTTTGTGATAACATAGTGATAAAATTCAATGACAATGATTGTTTTTACTGTATGTTTGTGTCAATAAAGTCAGTCAGAACAAGCAATGAACCATGTGAAGTCTACCTATTCATCTAGTGCAGAACTAAACATCCCTCAGTCGACAGTGTGGAGTGAGATGTTGCCATCTCATTTGAATGTGTGTAGAGCAGCTGATAAACTTGTGCTACTCAAATGGTCACTACGGTCACCATACTTGATGCCTTGCCCTCCCCCCCCCCTTTTTTTGTCCTCATATGTAGGGTTAGGTATTAAAAAAAGATTATTAATTAAATATATGTCCTAGGACAAAAGGTAAGCAAACAATAACTTACATATTTTTGAAACATTACTTGGCCTGCATAAATATCCCATTTATCCTTTTTTTTAATTATATAAAATGTAAACAAATAACTGTGATATATGTTCTCAGATATTTCACACTATACTGAGTGAATTAATTAATTATACTCACTTAAGATTGTAAAACCAATATCCAACAAAATAACAATACTCACTATTAATTTTCTCTTGTTTAATGCTGTGCTCTGCATCATTCTCCTTTGGGCGTGATAATGTAACAATATTCTCTTCTACATTCATATCCAGATAAAATGATGAACTTGATGATGGAAGTCGTGGAGATTCAAGTTCAGAAATTTGCATTTCTGGTTCTGAGTCTAAGTAAAGACAGTAAAGAAGCATGTTTTTAATCTTACTTTCACCTGCCTCATATATTGTGTTACTGCTATTTCTTATTCTATAGTCTTACATTACAAGATTAAAAGCTTGAAAGTGTACAATCAATTAAAAATGGTTTGTTCACAATGAATATTCAAGGAATACAGTTCAAGGAATACATTGCGCATTTCAACAAACAAAGAGAAGAAATGATGTGTATAAGGATAAACTCTTCAAATGAGATAGAATAGCTGGCTAGTACTTACTTCAAATCAGTACTGTCGATAGACACACAAAAAAGATAAAAATAAAATTGAAAATAATTATAGACACAAACTTTTGGAAATTCCTTTGTCAGGTAGGAGAATGGAGGGAGCAGAATGGGAGATAGAAAGAAAGGGCTACTCACTATCTAGGACCTCACAGCCTAGGTTGTGAATAACCCCCTCCCCCTTTTCTATCTCCTTTCTCCTCCCTCCAACCTGATGAAGGAATTAATGTCCAAAAGCTTGTGTTTATGTTTATTTTCACCTGTTTTGTGTGACTATTGGTGGTGCTGAGCTAAGGTAAGACTAGCCAGCCACTCTTTCTCTTTCGAATAATTTTTTCACATCAGTTTGGAGAATTTCTGTCAGATTAAAGATATACTCTAACTCATTTACAAGACAATGTAAGGGTCATACATTTGTTAATTTAAGTCTGTGGAAGTAATGAGCACACATATTGAAAAATAAAGTGAAAATGGTTGCCTAAAATGAATGGAATGCATAAATACTGAATAATTATGTAATTCAAATGTATGTAGGTTTATATATTAAACATAGTTTATATATTAAACATAGTTTGTCCAGTGACATTGAAACTTGGGTATTAAATCCACTCTTTGATACCCAGGGGTAAGAAAAAAACAACTGAAATTTCTTCGTGTGAGCTCTGTTTTATTTTATTATGAGCTACATGCAGGTGCTTTGCAACAAAAGTTATGTGATGTGATAAGGTGATTAGGGCACTCCACAGTTAGGTTTTTAGCACCTGGACACAATTAATTAGAGATGTGTTATGAAATTATACTGAACAGGAGTAGAAGACAGTAACAAAAGTAAAATGTAACAAAAATGGGACAAACCATGTCTGCACATACAGTGAAACACCAGTAGTAGTTTTCATTTCAAGATTGTAGCAGTGTCTTACAAGGAGAAAATGACAAAAGTAGTTAAAACAACATTGAAGATAACCACCACTGACTGATCGCAGGAGCAAAACTGATGAGCCACCTACTCTGCAACACACTCAAACTTCTAGCTTAAAAGCTTAGACCAAAGTCTATATACATAACAAAACTTTCAAACTCACTTCACCTAGAATAGTGGACCGATCCCTACTGAGATTCGGTTCTGCCCTTTCAGTATGATATAAAATGCACTTACTTAGAATGTAGCATACAATTATTTGCACTGAAAAATCACATAACAGGGTATCCTTCAACTGGAGTAAGAAGGCATGTGTAACTGAAGCATGTCCAAGTCAAATATGTGTAAAGGGTCACTTCATCCCATCAAAAAGGCTGGAAGGAGGATCATCACTGCCACATAGTTGGTTTGACCAACCACAGATTATTGTCTGTCAGAGAACTGTTCTTCCTCCCACAATAGACTAACTCTGCCACAACACACAGATGAAGTCTTGTAAGGGAATACCACAACGTATCATAATCATACGATGTTCTCTTACAGGCCTTCTTGGCTAAGGAGCTGCCTGGATTCTAAGATCCACACAAGGTGGCAGTTGGCTATTGCTCCAAGGTCTTACCCATACAGCTAGTGATGGCAAATCTAAGGTTTTAGAAAAGAAATTAAAATTGCCTCGCACCATGAGTCGGGAAAGTGACCTGATGACATTAAAAAGAGCAAGGATGATTTATTTGTTCCATTCTGTAAGGTGATGTAGCATACTGCAATGTATCTTATCCTGACCACAGTGTCACAAGCTACATACGACACAGAATCAAGCTCCCACATCAAAAAGTGGTAGTTGTACTATTCATCATTGGTGGACTTGAAGTCTTAATTGCACGTCTCTGCAGACACTTTATGGTGCTGGAAAGCAGGATCCTGACTAGTAGTGGCAATGACTGAAGCAAAGTAGTGTGCCATGGTCTGGGAAATGTCTTGCTGGCTGGTTTGGAGAGTGCCATTTCTCATTACAGTAGCCACTGGGTACCTTCCTCCTTTCCCAGATATCCTCCTGTGTTTTCTTATACAAAGAGTACTGGGAAAGTTTAGCAGTGCAGCTTTACTTATTTAATTTTTTTGAAGTAATTTCTGCCACATTGAATACACCTCTCCATCTCCGAAACCAATCACTAAACTAAGTTTCTGTATGGAGTAAGGGACACTCATAGTTTCAAGCCCTCAGGAGGTCAACATCACTTAAAAACTGCACTCAGCTTAATTTTTGAGGGTGGGAACAGTGTGAAGTCACAAAAAGGAAGATTTGGGCTGTGTGGAGTGTGGTCAAGAAGTTTTAGTCCTGTACCCCACAAATATTCAGTGCTTTGGCTTGGTGAGCAGGAGCATTGTCATGATGGAGGAACCAAGTCACAGGATCTTCAAAGATTGGATGACCTTGGGCAGGCAATCTTCAGTTTACCACTTAGATGTAACTGTCTTCTGTCTGTCCAAAACAAAATGCTCCACAATTCCACTCAATTTGTAAAAAAAGGCAGTTACCATTTTCTTCTTTACTGATCAGGTTTATCTGACAGCTTCTGGTGCGTTGTCATCTTGAAAGCCCCAAACTTTGTTTTGAGTATTAGTCGGCATGTCATGTCTCATCAACTGTCAATGTTATTCACATACTGAGATTACCCTCAGAAAACTTTTAAATTTTTCCCGGTACCAAGTCACACATTGTGTAATCGACTCTTCTGTCTGTCTAGGTGGCATCCAGAGACAACAAAGTTTCTTTGCTTGTAAACGGTCATACTGAATCGAATGCACTACTGCTGCACTTAGCCCAAAGGTATTTTCTATCTGCTTGTATGTCACTCACCTCTCTTCTGCTAGAATTTTCCTCACAGCATCAATATTTTCTTCCATAGCTGATGATTGTGACCTTACCATCCCCTTAGTGTGCTCCAGAGTGAAATTTCCTCTTTGGATTTTTTTAAAGACATCAGCATCAGTTCAAAGTACAAACTCAGCCCCCCTAGACCAAAATCCTGGATTCGCCACTGCACAAAGTGCAAGAGACATTTCTTGAAAGCACTGGTCTTAAATGTATACTTGACAAGCACACATGAAAAAATGTACTTGCACAGGCACGCACAAATCCTACACATCTCCATATGACTACACAACTCAAGCATCAGTTTGTTAACTAGAAAAGGTTGGGTGCATCAATGATGTACTGGATTTATCAACCTTTTTGCACATAACACACTTCTGTTTAGTACACTGACAGTTGTCTAAAATCCTGATGGTCTCACCATTTCTTGACATTACATGCTACAGCAGCAATAGATATTGTCGCGTTGAAATGGAAACAGGCTCGACTTTTAAGGCAACTAAACACAGCACTTATACTGAAAGCACATTTATTATGAACTCATCATTCACGCAGCACTGACTGCCTCTCAGGCAGAGTGCTCTACTATTTATACACGGACAGAATTTACCAGAAATTATAAGAACAGTTAACACAAGAAACAAGTAGAATTTACAAGTGAACATAAGAAAGATGTAGAACCTTCTGGAAATGTTAATTACAAAGAAATAAATTTTTGCCGGTGGGCGGGATTGAACCAGCGACCTTCTGCACCGCAGTCCGTGACGCTATCCCCTGCACCAAACCACCAGTCGGTGTTCGTGGTCTCTCGCGGCAATATGATAAACACCTACATTACATAAATCGAGATTTTCTTTTATGGATCCTAAAGGAACCCTAATTATAGATGGTCACTGAACAATTCACTTCACATTATATTTTTGCAGAATATGACAAATCCCAGTATAGGAAATGCTGCCTGAACTACACAAAGGCACTTGATGCATGGCTATGTTTTAAGTTCTGTTAATATGCCTGTCAGCCACTGAACACCTCAACTATACTATGATTATTTCCTTTACTACTTCATATTATTTCATCATAACCTATTAGTGAAAAAAGGAAATGAAAACAAGAGATTCCTGAAAGAAAATTAATAGCCTGCTCAGGAATAGGAACAATCTACTAGAAAATCACTTTAAAATAAAACACACACACACACACACACACACACACACACACACACACACACATACACACACACACACACACAAATCAAATGCACACTACTAGGGAGGAACTAATTACTGAATCGACAATTGAAACAACTCTCACTGTGCTATTGCTATGTGGTTGGCTTTCCATTATTGCACATACTGTTCCATTCAGGAATTTCCATTATTGCAATACAATATGTACAACACATGGACATGAAGTAGAAGCAACTGAAACTGAGGCTGCCTTCTTGGATGCAAATTAAACAGAAGAAATTATCTAAAGACATACAGATTTAAGAGAGATACCTAAATCATTATGAATTAAATATTAAAAGAAAAATAATAGCACAAGTAAATTTTTAAGGTAATATAATTGTGAGACACTAGACAATTTATTAACTGAAAGTTGAAATCAAAGGAAAGTCCAGGTTGTCAACAGTCATTTTGCTGTGCCTACCTGCTTCTGATCATATTATTATTCTAAGCAGCAATTTGTTGTTAATACAAAGTTTTATAAAAAGTGAGCAACAGACATTTCATACCGGTAGTAGTAGCCGAGTCTTGCTGAGGAATCTGCTTTACCCAAAGTGGCTCCTGGCTATCAACATGCACTGTTTCACCAATCTCTTCTTGGTTTATTTTTGTCTGCTGGAAATTTTCTTCTTGCTTCTGATGACGATACAGGGCATATCCATCAATAAAGTATTGTTCCGATACACATTCTAGGAAGTTGCCTTCAATTAAAGCTTGGCCAATTGCTGTAGCTTGTGACCTAAATAGAACACTGATCTTTATGTTCAAGAAAATTAACTTTGTGACAAACAATGAAGTAATTATAGTGGGCAAACAAAGTATCAAATACCAAAATTACCTTACCTTATATATTTCAATTACCCAATTCAATGAATATAATGTGCAAATTGAAATGCCAGTTTTTTATATTGTTAAGTTTAAGTCTCAAAAATGATACCTGATAACAAAAGGACCTCTTACCAAAAAACAAAGGCACTGAGTTGTGGACAGGCCCACACAAAAAATGACAAAACTGCTTGCTAGCTTTCAGATTAACTTTCTTCAAGCAGGAGTATGAAACTCGTATAAACATACATACGAAATTGTGAGTATGTATGTAAGTAGATGTGTGTGTGTTTTTCATTCTCCTGCTTCAAGAGTATTCATCTCAAAGCTAGCACCTGTCAACAACTCAAAACCACTGTTTTTGGTGAGGGTTCTCCTCCCCACCTCCAGCAATGAATTCAACCTCTTGGGAGTGTACTTATTTTATTACCCTTACCCCTTTGACTGCGGCTGACTTCTACAGCAGTGCAAGCGCGCCAAGACCTGGGTGCGACTGAATGCCACAGCAATTCAGCGCTGCCACGCCCCAGGTGCTGGCAACTACTGTAGAAATTCGAGACGTTTGCTCGCCTATTGTTTGGCTGCGCTTGAATAAGTCATCTGTTTGTTTGCAACACCACTGGTAGACTCTAGCTACACCTTTTTGTTTGCTCTAACCGCAACAGATGGCATTTCAAAATGTTAAACACATAACAGCGCATTTGGCAGACCCTCACAGCACTTGTACGAGTAATTTGCTTTAGAGACAACAGATGACACTACTATGATTTCTGTCGGAATGTAGTTTCGCACCTTACTGCAAGACCATTCCTGAATCAGACATCAGTTGACTATTATTCGCTTTTGTTGACTTAGCGAATTTACGTACTGTAATGGAGTGTAATAAGCTCCTCACCTCTGAAAAGATAATAAAGATATTGATGAGGAGTGACTCTGAAGAATCACTGTGCTTATCAATAGACAGTGATTCAGATGAAGAAGCTACTCTTACGAACAGTTTAAGAGTCTACAGACTGTTATTGATTCTCATTCATCTCCATATGTAATTACGAGTGCAAAGCCTACGACATCGAGAGGAAGTCTGCAGCTGGGTACTTCTGTTCGAAGCTAAACAACTTAAGATGAAGAAACACAGTGATCGACAAGAAAGATGGAAAACAAATGGAGATGTGAAAACATAAATTCAAACAAGCATCAACTCAACAAGTACTCAATAGAAATGAAAGCTCACATAAGTGAAAAAGTTTATTTAGACTTTTTGTAAATACAGACATTGTTGAAATGATTTAGCAGGAAACAAATAAGTATTATACGTATCCCTTGAGACTTTCCCGGTGAACACTTGACATGTTGCATAAAAGGGTTACTGCAGGATGTTTGTGTCGTTCTGGCACAATATTTTGGCCACATAACTCGCTGCCTTCTTCAGGTGCTACCCGAGACTGACTTTCTGGAGGACTGTGTCCAGTATTTATGCCCAGAAGGCACTGACCATTCTGTTTGCGGTCTGCACCCATGCGGCGCTGCTAGTAAGCTGTAGTCCCTTCCACGGTGCTCTGACGGTCGTCCGTGCCTGGCTCGGCCGACATCCATGGCCATGGGAGCTCTCTCAGGCCTGTCCCGCATTGGGCACTCCGAGGTCCGCACCCTCCTGGGACTGCTCCTGAAGTGTTGACATTGCCCTGGTGTTCCAACGGACGTCTGCGGTCGCACCCAGCTCATTCACTACCTGTAGTCGTGGCAGCTGCCTGAGGACCATCGCGCGTCGGGTGCTCTGACTGCAGTCCACACCCGCCTGGCGCTGCTCATGCGTTGTTGTCACTTTCCTGCTGCTCCGACTGACATCCACACCTGAGGCAGCTGCCACGACTACAGATGGTGAATGAGCTGGGCACAGATGTCAGTCGGAGCACCAGGAAAGTGACGACAACTCACGAGCAGTGCCAGGCGGGCGTGGACCGTGAACAGAGTGCCCAATGTGGGACAGGCCTCAGAGAGCTCCCACAGCCATAGATATCAGCCGAGCCAGGTGCAGATGTCCGCCAGAGCACCATGGAAGGAACAAAAGGTTACTAGCAGCGCCACATGTGTGCAGACCGCAAACAAAGCAACCAGCGCCTTCTGGGCATAAATACTGGACACAATCCTCCAAAACATCAGTCTCAGCTAGCACCTAAAGAAGGCAGTAAGTTACAAGGTGGAAATATTGTGCCAGAGTGACACAAACCTCCAGCAGTAAACCTGTATTATGCATATCAATCAGCCAATTGCCAACTAAAGATAAATTCTAGAATAAACAAGTGGAGTGTCAGAAATGTATATTTTTATAGCGTCTTCCTTTCTGATGGCTAGAGTGGAAAAGCTGAAACTGAGTGAATATTGGTCGACAGATCATTTGCTGGAAAAACAACTTTTTTTCGAAAGTAATGTCCTGAGACTGATATGTTTTGCTGTTGAATTTACTGCATTTCCATGAAAACACTTTGTCCCTAAACGGTGATCATAGAACAGTTTTGGAAAATGTTTGACACTTTCTATTCTTATGAGAAACTCTGTGTAGATGAATCTATGATGCTGTTTAAAGGTCCTATGAAAGTAAAGTAGTATATTCCAGCAGAGAGAAGTAGGTTTGGAATTAAATTTTTTTTTTAATTTGTGACTGCGAGACAAATTATATACTGGATTTTATCGTTTATGTTGATGACAGGCATTGATAATCGTCATTTGGGAGTGTCTGGAAATACAGTAGCTGCATTACTCCAACCTTACTTAGAGAAAGGATGTACACTGTTTGTTGACAACTTGCATAGCAGCCTAGATCTATTTTGTTGGTTGTACGATAGAGCAACAAATGCATGTGGTGTGGACGCTATCAATGTATCACAAAGCTGAAATGCAGATGACTTCAAAAAGAGATCGGTAAAGTGGTGATCTGAAAATGAAACCAAGTGTGGGTAACAGACTACAATAAGTCAATGAGACTAGACGACCCAAGTGACATGCTAACAAAAACAATGGAAAGTACACAGAAGTTGTCCAAGTGGTACAGGATATTGTTTTTCCTTATTTTGGATATGGCAATTTTCAATGCCTTTAGCTTATACCGGAAATATAAGATGTACAACAAGTTTCATCTCAATGTAATTAGAGAAATTTTGCAACTTTTTACATTGATTGCAAGAGAGCAGGTGCTGCTAAATACCAAGATTGTCCTACGAGACTAAACGTGTCGACACATTTACCAGATCAGTGGGAAAGGTACAAAACATGTATAGTCTGGGCTGAAAATGGTGTTAGGAAACGAACTAATTTGTGCAGCATGGAATGTAATGTAACTCTTAGTGCTTACCCATGCTTCAAAACTTATCACAAACAATTACAGCAATAAAATAACTGTTGACCAACTTTTGAGAAAATGTAGAATTATATCAGTATTGTAAACATTTTTACTTGTGAATAAATTATAATAAAAGTGCAACTCGCATGAAAATGAAGTGTTAATATTGTAAATAAATACCCCCAATTCCTCCATAGACAACAAAACACAAGAAGACAATAGAAAGCCAAATCATAGTGTTCATGTTAAAAGCAATGCATGTGGCAAGCACGCCAGAAGCATTCAGCACCCAGCGCAACGTGAGTGGCATGACAATGCAGCACACAAGGCGCGGCCGCTGGTGTTGTACATGGTAGTCTGTCAGAATCAATGGATTTAGAATAACACAGATGGTGTTTATTCCTTTATGCACTGACAGAAATAAATATTAGAACACCTTCTTAGAGTACAGAAAATAATTACATTTATAGATCAATAGCTCAGACCGTACTGAGGTAACAGGTTTTGATCCATATATTACACAGTGTAAGATCCAAGTGCACCAATGCAGGCACTGTGAAGAAAACACAGTTTGTCGTAAACTCAATGTTGCTCGTTCCGTATTCACTCGTCGAATGCCTCAGCTGTCACTCCGGCCGTTTGACAGTGCGCCACCAGCAGATGGCGTGCAGCTCGCGTCAGCTGTTTAGACGACCATGCCCTCCTGTGGCTAGGCCGGGAACTATCACGGCCGAGCCCGCGCCTGCCACGGAACACACTACAGGCGCGCGCGATATGAATGGCCCGTTAGGCCATAACATCCCTCCCCCCTTGGGGTGAGGAGCCGGACTCCTGAACGGCGGTGCAGAAGTCTGGCTGCTGTGACTCTTCCACCTCCATCCGATCGTCTGGCGGCTCCATCAACTCCCTAGCCGGAACCACCTCATACGGACGGAACCCCTTTGAGCGACGAGGGGTTCGCCCTCGCGAGCAATGTCTTGCTGATCCCAGCACTGGCGATGGCGGTGGGTCCTCCATTCCCCCCTCCTGTGGCACCTCCAATGGCAACTCAGGGCCTCCGTCCTCTGGCTGCAAGGTGCCCCCACTGCCGGTGACCGGAGCTGTCCACTCCTTGGAGCTGGCCACTGGGACTGCGGCGGGGAAGTGGGCCCCAGACGGTGGCGAGAAATCCCCTCCCCACCCCCAAGCCAATGCCCGCGGAATTGAAGGCAGTAGAGAACTGTCCCCTGATGACGCTCTCGACATAGGGGTGCTGGACCTGGAAGAGGAAGAAGGGGCTGTAGGTGTGGGAAGAGGCTGGCGGACCCATGGCTGATCGTGGTGGCGGGTGAGGATCCCAGTAGGAGAACGGACCTCACAGAGACGACGGCCACGCTCCCAAACGACCACGGCCGGGACCCAACGAGGATGGCGGCTGTAGTCTCGAGCCCAGACAGCCGAGCCTGGGGGAAAACATGACAGAGGGCAAAGAAGAGGTGCGGGAGGGCCCGGATGCAAGAGGGACAACAGTGTCCTATGAGGGCGGCCATGAAGGAGCTCCAAGGGACTCTGCTGACCTGCCGGAGTGGACCGATAAGATGACAGCAATTGAAGGAGGGCATCCTCCACTGAAAGATGTACCACATACATGCACATTTGCGTCTTGAAAGTGCGGACGAACCTCTCCGCTGTCCCATTTGACTGTGGGTGGAAAGGTGGGGCCAGGACATGGTGGATTCCATGGGTAGAACAAAATCGTGAAAGTGTTATGAAGTAAACTGTGGCCCGTTATCTGTCACCAGCGTGGCCGGAGACCCTCAATAGAAAATATCTTTAACAGGGAATGTGTGGTAACTTCCGAAGATCGTGGAGGTCAGGCGAACAACAAACGGGAAGTTGGAGTATGCGTCAATGACGCAAAGCCAGTAGCTATATAAGAAGGGCCCCGCAAAATCGACATGGAGTCGTTCCCAAGGAGCAGACGGAGTGGGCCATGGAGAGAGAGATGAGCGAGGAGCTGCTTGTTGGGATGCACAGGAAGAGAATCCTGCAATGAGGCGAGTTATGTCCCCATCTGTGCCTGGCCAATATACATGTCGGCAGGCAAGCATCTTCGTGCGAGAGAGGCCCCAGTGGTCCCGATGTAGAAGATCGAGAATCCGGCGGCGCAATGACGCTGGAACCACCACTCGATGGGAGCCGTCTTCTGTGGACAGAAGTAAAATACCCTCGTAGGGGCTAAGGCGGTGCCGAATGGCATAATAATTGCGGAGAGGGTCTGATTTCCGACCAGGAGGACGCTCCGACCAGCCTTGCCTCACCCGTTGAAGGACAACCTGGAGGACAGGGTCAGCAGCGGTAGCCTCCGTGATCCGTGAGCTATTGATAGGGAAACTGGAGACTACATCTACAGCCGACTCATCAACTGCAAAACACAAAAGCTCTTCGGCATCAAAGACTGGGTCGGGGCCTACCAGGAGGCACGATAGGGCGTCGGCATTGGCGTGATGAGCCGTTGAGCGGTACTGTATCTCATAATGGAAACGAGAGAGGTACAAGGCCCAGCATTGAAGACGATGGGCTGCCTTGTCCGGAAGAGCTGCCGACAGGTGGAACAAAGACACTAATGGGCAGTGGTCCGTGTAAAGCGTGATCTTTGACCCATAGAGATAAAGATAATTTTTTTAGAGCGAAAACGATGGCTAGGGCCTCCTTGTCCACCTGGGAATACCGGCGCTGCACATCCGTAAGAGTTTTAGATGCAACGCCAACGGGCGCTATGACCCATCGGGGAACCGATGTGCCAGCACCGCCCCCACACCATGCTGGGAGGAGTCTGCTGCCACCACAAGAGGGACCCCTGGAGTGTATGCAGTGAGGCATGGAGCCTGAAGGAGGGCCCGCTCGCATGCTGGAGACCAGTGGAAGGAGACGCCTTTATGCAGCAGTTGATGCTGGGGGTGAGCCACTGTGGCTGCCTGCAGGAGGAAGTGGTGATAGTGGGTGATCTTGCCCAGGAATACTTGAAGTTCGTGAAGATCTGCGACCACACGCACGTGCTCCGCCACAGGATGCACCCCCGACCCGGATACTCGTAGCCCAAGTACTCAATAGACGGTTGGAAGAAAGAAGATTTCCGGAAATTACAGCGGAGGCCAGCCTCCTCCAGAATGGAAAACAAGGAACGGAGGTTGGCAATATGGTCAGCAGCTGTGGATCCTGTCACCACAATATCATCCATGTAGTTCACACAACAGGAACCGGTGCTAGCAACTGCTCCAAAAAATGCTGAAAGATTGCGGGGGCACTGGCCACCCCGAATGGCAATCTCTGATATTGATATAGGCCAAAAGGTGTGCCTGCGCCTGCTTGGAGGCACCATCTAAAGGCAACTGGATATAAGCCTCTGCCAGATCTATCTTTGAAAAATACTGGACCCCGGACATCCGATCTATCAATTCCGCTGGGCGAGGCATGGGAAAAGAATCAATGATGGATTGAGAATTTACAGTTTTCTTAAAGTTGCCACATAAACGCAGGGCCCCAGAGGGCTTGCGTATGACAACTAGAGGGGAGGCCCACTCGCTTGCTGTGACAGGACGCAAAATACCCTCCGCTGTCAGGCGATCTAATTCCGATTTAACAGCGCCGTGGAGGGCGATCGGGAGAGGCCGAGCCCGACAGAAGACGGGGCGAGCCGTATTTTTAAGTGTAATAGTGGCTCAAAAATTCTTAGCACACCCCAGAGCCGGCGCAAACAAGGACGAGAACTCCGCGCGATGCTGCATTTGACTCTCGTACGGAATCTGATGGGAAACCAAGCAGACAGAATCAGTAATAATAACGCCAAACGCATGAAAGGCATCGAGGCCAAAGATATTCGTAGCCATCGCACTGTTTACTACCACAAACGGTACTGCGCGGCTAACATTCTGATATGTAGCTTCGGTGACAAACGACCCCAATAGAGAAATAGGGTGGCCGCCGTAGCTAACCAACGCGCGAGGTGCCGCACTTAAAGTGGGGGAGCCTAATGCTTGATGAGTAGCCGAACTTAGAAGCGATGTCAGTTGCGCCAGTGTCCACTTGAAGCGTAACAGTTTCCCGCAGAATGTGGAGGTCTATAAACAATTTTGGTGGCTGTACGCCAATGGAAACGACCATATTAATATCCATTGGTGACGGGCCAAAATCGCGAGGGTGAGAGGTCCTTCTGCGGCCCTGAGCAGAGGAGTGGCATACTCGGGCAATGTGTCCGAATTTTCCACAGCGATTACAAGTGGCCTGTCTGTGTGGGCACGATTCCCGAGAATGGGACACGCCGCATGAAAGACAAGAAATCGGCTCGCTCTCTGAAGCGGGCGATGCGCGCCCCCGTTCCCCCTGCTTATACGACACAGGCGAGCGCCACGGCATCGGAAGGGAGGGAGGGGAGGGCAACGCAACAACCGCCACTGAAGAAACTGGTGCCGCAGAGGACTGGGCTGAATTGGCAACTGAGGATATCTCCCCCCAAGCGGAAAGTTGACTCCCCACAGCGTCAGAAACTTCAAATGCGCACGCAATACGCAAAACCTCCGCCAACAATGGATTGTCCGATTGAAGAGCCTGCTTGCGAACGTCCAGGTCGGGAGCAAAACAAATCAAAACATCACGGACCATAGAGTCCGCATACGAATCACCGCACGGTTCGAACCGAAACAGACAACGACGGGCCAGCCCCTGCAGTTCCGTGGCCCACGCACGGTACGACTGACCCGGCTGTTTCCATGAACAGTAGAAAGATATGCGGGCCGACACCACTTGCGAGTGGCGGCAAAAATATGCCGCAAATAGAGAACAGATATCCGAAAAGGACAGGGATGCCCAGCAAACGAAAAAGACGAGGCGAGAGCCATGAAAGGAAATAAGCTTTTTGCTTACCATCATCACACACCTTTAAGGCTACAAAGTGTTGGCGCAAACGCTGTTCGTAGTCGGACCAATCCTCAGCATTGTTATCAAAGGGAGGAAACAGAGGAATGGGCACAGAAGGCCGCAACCCGACCTGTCATGTCACAGCCCTAGTCAATGTGTCAATAGACGCCATGAGGGAAGCATTCTGTTGAGCCAAAACTTTGGGTAATGACTGAAGATTCGTCAGCAATGCGCTAAGTTGCTCTGCCATGACTGCGGCAGGAAGACCATGCTCGTCGCCACTGAAGAAAACACAGTTTGTCGTAAACACAATGTTGCTCGTTCCGTATTCACTCGTCGAATGCCTCAGCTGTCACTCCGGCAATTTGACAGTGTGCCGCCAGCAGATGGCCCGCAGCTCGCATCAGCTGTTTAGACGACCATGCCCTCCTGTGGCTAGGCCAGGAACTATCACGGCCGAGCCTGCGCCTGCCACGGAACACAATACAGGCGCGAGCGATATGAATGGCCCGCTAGGCCATATCACACTGCTTCTCAGTGAAGGATAGATATGGTGGTTTTGGGTGCACAACCCACCCTCATGAACCACAGACATTACCGAGGTGGGGTGGCTTGTGTGCCTCAACGATACAGATAGCCGTACCGTGGTGCAACCACAATGGCGGTGTATTTGTGGAACGGCCAAACAAATGTGTGGTTCCTGAAGAGGGACACCGGCCTTTTCAGTAGCTACAGGAGCAACAGCCTAGATGATTGACTGAGCTGGCCTTGTAATGTCAGCTAAAGTGGCTTTGCCATGCAGTTACTGTGAACGGCTGAAAGCAAGGGAAAACTACAGTCATTAATTTT
The DNA here is from genome assembly GCA_026315105.1 of Locusta migratoria. Classification (NCBI taxonomy): domain Eukaryota; kingdom Metazoa; phylum Arthropoda; class Insecta; order Orthoptera; family Acrididae; genus Locusta; species Locusta migratoria. Next base: position 169,397,734 of record CM048746.1, read on the forward strand.
CCCGAAGACATGCAGCTCTACTGTATGAATATATGATGATGGCATCCTCTCAGGTAAAGTATTCCAGAGGTAAAATAGTCCCCCATTTGGATCACCAGGCAGGGACTACTCAGGAGGATGTCTTCATCAAGAAAAACAAGAAAGGCATTCTACGTATCGTAGTGTGGAATGTTCTATCCCTTAATTGAGCTTTGAGTTAGAAAATTTGAAAAGAGAAAGGGATAATTTCTATTTTGGTATGGTGGGAACAACACTGGGATTCTACATGGAAAGTTCATATGTGGAGTCATCAGTCACTAAACTTACGAACTACTTATGAACTAACGCTAAACACAACACAAACATCCATGCCCAAGGGAGGGTTCAAACCTCCAACATAAAAGGCTGCATGATCCGCAACGTGGCACTCCAGATCGTGGAATGTTAGATCCCTTAATCGGGTAGGGAGTTTAGAAAATTTAAAAAGAGAAATGGACAGGTTGAAGTTAGATATAGTGGGGATTAGTGAAGTTCGGTGGAAAGAGGAACAGATCAGGTGAGTACAGGATTACAAATACAAAATCAGTTGGGGGTATTACAGGAGTAGGTCGAATAATGAATAAGAAAATAGGAATTTGGGTAAATTACTGTAATCAGTGATCGCATTATCATAGTCAAGATAGATACGAAGCCAACGTTGACCACAATAGTACAGGTTCACATGCCAACTAGCTCTGCTGATGATGAGGAGATCAAAGAAATGTATGAGGAGGTAAAGGAAAGTATTCAGACAATTAAGGGAGAGGAAAACTTAATTGTGATGGGAGATTGGAATTCGGTACTAGGAAAAGGAACAGAAGGAAAAAGTAGGTGAATATGGTTTGGGGAAAAGGAATGAAAGATGAAGCCACATGGTAGAACTTTGCATGAAACATAATTTAATCATAACAAACACCTGGTTTAATAATCACAAAAGAAGGTTGTATACGTGGAAGAGACCAGGAGACACCGGAAGGTACCAGATAGATTTTATACTGGTAAGACATAATTTCGACCCCAGGTTTTAAACTTTAAGACATACCCATGGGCTGATATAGACTGACCATATCTTATTAGTCATGAACTGTAGGGGGGAAAAAACTTAGGAAAATAAGGATGTGGGACGTGGATAAATTGAAGGAACCTGAAGTTTAGAGAATTTCAGAGGGAGCTTTAGGCAACAATTGACAGAAACAGGGCAAAATAAATCATTAGATGGGGAATGGGTAGCATTGAGAGATGAAATAGTGAAGGCAGCAGAGGGCAAAATAGGTAGGAAGGCAAGACCTACAAAAAAATCCTCATGGGTATCACAGGAAATACTAAATTTAATCGAGGAAGGGGAAAATATAAAAATGCAGTAAATGAAACAGACAAAATGGAGTACAGACGACTAAGAAATGAGATTGACAGGAAATGCAGAATGAGTAAGCAGGAGTGACTAGAGGATAAATGCAAGTCAGTAGAAGAATGTTTAAATAGGGGAAAAATAGATACCGATACCACCTACAGGAAAATAAAAGAAACATTTGGAGACAAGAAAAGCAGCTGTATGAATATAAAGAACTCAAATGGGAACCCAGTTCTCAGCAAAGAAGAGAAAGCTGAAAGGTGGAAGAATATAAAGAGGGGCTCTACATAGGAAATGAACTTAGATACAATATTGTAGGAAGGAAAGTACCTGAAGATGAAATAGGAGATAGTATACAGAGAGATGAATTTGACACAGCACTGAAAGACCTAAATCGAAACAAGACCCCCAGAGTGGACGACATTCCCTCAGAGCTACTGAAGACTCTGGGAGAGCCAATCATGACAAAACTACCAGATTAAAATTGTGTGCCGGAACTGGGACTCGAACCTGGGACCTATGCCTTTCGCGGGCAAGCTTCCTACCAACTGAGCTATCCCGACACGACTCACGATGCCGCCTCACAACATTACTTCCGCCAGTACCTCACCTCCTACTTTCCAAACTTCACAGAAGCTCTCCTGCGAAACATGCAGGACTAGCACTCCTGGAAGAAAGGATATGATGGAGACATGGCTTAGCCACAGCCTAAGCGATGTTTCCAGAATGAAACTTTCACTCTGCAGCGGAGAGAAAGTTTCATTCTGATGACAAAACTATTTCACCTGCTGCATAAGATGTATGAGACAGAGGAAATGAAGACTGCTGAAGATTATGTGGGTGGATCACGTAACTAATGAGGAGGTACTGAACAGAATTGGGGAGAAGAAAATTTAATAATCCCATCCCAAAGAGAGTGGGCACAGAGAGATGTGAAATTTACAGAACCATCAGTTTAATAAAATTTTAACACAATAATTTACAGAAGGATAGAAAAGCTGGTAGAAGCCGACCTCGGAGAAGAACAGTTTGAATTCAGGAACACGGGAGGCAATCCTCACTTTACAGCTTATCTTAGAAGATAAAGGAAAGGCAAACCTACATTACTAGCTTTTGAAAAAGCTTTTGACAATGATGATTAGAATAGACTCTTTCAACTTGTACAAAATCCAGACAGCAGTTATCAGAGTTGAAGGACATGAAACAGATGCAGAGGTTGGAAAGCGATGCAGAGGTTGGAAAGCGATGCAGAGGTTGGAAAGCGATGCAGAGGGTGGAAAGGGAGTAAGAATTGTAGCCTTTCTCCAATGTTATTCAATTTGTACATTTAGCAACCTATAAAGGAAATCAAGGAGAAATTAGGAGAAGGAATTAAAGTTCACGGTGAAGAAATAAAAACCTTGCGTTTTGCTGATGACATTGTAATTCTATCAGACAGCAAAGGACCTGGAGGAGCAATTGAACGGAATGGACAGTATGTTCAAAGGAGCATATAAGATGAACATTAACAAGAGCAAAACAAAGGTAATGGAGTGCAGTCAAAGAAAATCAGGTGAGGCTGAAGGAATTAGATTAGGTAACAAAACCATATAGGTGGTAGATGAGTTTTGTTACTTGGGTAGTAAAATAACACACGATGGTCACAGTACAGAGGATATAAAATGCAGAATGGCAATGCGAAGAAAAACATTTTTGAAAAAGAAAAAATTGTTAACATCAAATATTAATTTAAGTGTAAGGAAGTCCTTTCTGAAGGCATTTGTGTGGAGTGTTGCCTTGTATGGAAGTGAAACATGGATGATAAACAGTGCAGACAGGAAGAGGATAGAGCCTTTTGAAATATGGTGTTACAGAAGAATGCTGAAGATTAGGTGGGTAGATTGTGTAACTAATGAGGAGGTACTGAACAGAATTGGGGAGAAAAGGTATTTCTGACATACCTTGGCTAAAAGAAGGGATCAGTTGGTAGGACACATTCTTAAACATCAAGGAATCTTGAATTTAGCATTGGAGGGAAGTGTGTGGGGTAAAAATCACAGAGAGTGAGACCAAGAGATGAATACAGTAAGCAGATTCAAATAGATATAGGGTGCTGTTCTTATGAGGAGATGAAGAGGCTTGTTCAGGATAGAGTAGGGTGGAGAGCTGAATCAAACTAGTCTCTGGACTGAAGGCAACATTACAACTTGGTGGGGATTAGTAAAGATCAGTGGCAGGATGAACAGGATTTTTAGTCAGGTGAATACAGGGTTATAAATACAAAATCAGTTGGTGGGAACACAGCAGTAGGTCTGATAATGAATAAGAAAATAAGAATGCGGGTGAGTTACTATGAACAGCGTAGTGAACGCATTATCATAGCAAAGATGAAGACATGAAGCCAACACTGACCATAATAGTACAAGTTTATATGCCAACTAGTCCAAAGGACATTGAAGAAATGTATTAGGAGATAAAAGGAGTTATACAGAAAATTAAGGGAGATGAATACTTGATTGTGATGGGGGACTGGAACTCGGTAGTAGGAAAAGGAAGAGAGGGAAATGTTGTAGGTTAATATGGACTGGGAAAAAGGAATGAAAGATGAGATCGCTTAGTAGAATTTTGTGCAGAACACAATTTAATGATCACCAAAACTTGGTTTAAACATCATGAAAGAAGGCTGTATACGTGGAAGAAACCAGGAGACACTGGGCGGTACCATACTGACTTTATAATGGTAAGGAATAGATTTACGAACCAGATTTTAAACTGTAAGACATACCCAGGGACAGATACTGACTCTGACCATAAATTATTGGTAATGAACTGTAGGTTACAACTTAAGAGACTGAAGAAAGGTAGAAAAGTTAGGAGATGGAACCTGGACTAACTGAAGGAACCAGAGGTGGTTGAGGGTTTCAGAGGAAGCATTAGGCAAGGATTGGCTGAAACAAGAGGAAAGTAATGCAGTAGAAGAAGAATGGATAGCTCTAACTGAAGGAACCAGAGGTGGTTGAGGGTTTCAGAGGAAGCATTAGGCAAGGATTGGCTGAAACAAGAGGAAAGTAATACAGTAGAAGAAGAATGGATAGCTCTGAGAGATAGCATAGAGAAAGCAACAGAGGATCATATAGGCGGAAGGACAAGGCCCAATAGAAATCCTTGGATAACATAGGAGATACTGAACTTAATTGATGAAAGGAGAAAATGTAAATATTCAGCAAGTGAAGCAGGAAAAAGTTAGTACAGACGTCTGAAAAATGAGATTGACAGGAAGTGCAGACTGGCTAATCAGAAGTGGCTAGAGGACAAATGCAGAACCATAGAGAAATGTATAACCAGAGGAAAGATAGATACTACCTTCTGGAAAATAAAAAGATTCCGAGACAAGAAAAGCAGCTGTATGAATATCAAGAACACAGATGGAAAACCAGTAATAAGAGGAAATAGCTGAAATGTGGAAGGAATATATAGAGGGCCTGTACAAATGAAATAAACTTCAAGGTAGTATTCTAGAAAGGAAGACGAAGTGCAGGAATAGGAGATGGGAGATACAATAATGCAAGAAGAATTTGACAGAGCGCTGAAAAATTTGAGTTGAAACAAGGCCCCTGGAATAGATGATATTCCATCTGAACTGTTGATATTGTTAGCAGAGCCACTCGTGAAGAAATTGTTCCACCTGGTATGCAAGATGTATGAGACAGAGGAAATACCCTCCGTAATTACAATTCCAAACAAAGCAAGTGCAGACAAATGTCAAAATTATAGAACTATCAGTTTAATAAGTCATGGGTGCAAAATACTAACACAAATTATTTACAGACAAATGAAAAAACTTTTGGAATCCATCCTTGGAGGAGATCAGTTTGGATTTAGGAGAAATGTAGGAACGACTTATCTTAGAAGATACGCTAAGGAAAAGCAAATCTACATTTTTAGCATTTGTAGATTTTGAGAAAGCTTTTGACAATGTCAACTGGAAAAAACTCTTTCAATTTCTGAAAGTAACAGAGGTAAAATATAGGAAGCGAAGAGTTATATTCAACTTATACAAAAACCAAACAGCAGTTATTAGAGACGAAGGGCAAGAAAGGGACGCAGAGGTTGGGAAGGGAGTAAGACAGGGTTGTAGCCTTTCCCCCAATGTTGTTCAATCTGTACATTGAGCAAGTAGCGAAGGAATGCACGGAGAAATTTGGAGTGGGAATTAAAGTTCAGGAAGAAGAAATAAAAACCTTGCGGTTTGCTGATGACATAGTAATTCTGTCCAAGACAGCATAGGTTCTGGAAGAGCAATTGAATGTAATGGACAGTGTCTTGAAAAGAGGGTATAAGATGAACATCAACAAGAGTAAAGCAAGGATAATGGGATGTAGCATCACAAAATCAGGCAATACTGAAGGAATTAGATTAGGTAATGAGACCATAAAAGTAGTAGATGAGGTTTGTTATTTGGGTAGCAAGATAACTTCTGATGGCCGAAGTAAAGAAGATATAAAATGCAGAATGGCGATGGGGGAAAAAAAGCATTTCTGAAGAGGCGAAATTTGATGACATCCAATATTAATTTAAATATTAGGAAGTCCTTTCTGAAAGCATTTGTCTTGAGTGTGGCATTGTATGGGAGTGAAATGTAGACAATAAGGAGTTCAGACTAAAAGATGATAGAAGCTTTTGAAATTGGGTGCTACAGAAGAATGATGAAAATTGATGGGTAAAACTCCAGCTTTGAACAGCTATGTGTATTTTATTTTCATACCTCCATAGATCCCTCGCCCCTCCCCCCCTTAAACCATAAACCAAATGTCTAGACATAAGAAATTATTCCAATTTTCCTTTCCATGATTTAAATGTCTGAGCTGTAAGGAAAATTAGACAGCTCTATATCCTAATAAATATTATATTTATTTCTATTATTATATTATCTCTATAGTTGTAAGGCACATTTGTTGTCTGTCTGTCTGTCCTCTTATAACTGAAGATCCAGACAACCAAATAACGTGAAATTTCGTACAGGTACACAAAATTACATGTGGGAGGTTCTTAAATAGGTTTTGTCCCACCCCAATCTCACTCTGGCCATGTATCCTAAGATTCAGCAAAACTTCAAGGATCAGGACTGCCTTTCTCACAGAGCAATTCTGACAAGCAGAAATAATGAGGTTGAGAAGCTGAATGTCACAATCCAGAAGCAGCTTCCAGGGCTAGAATATGCCTACAAGTCCATGGACTGCATCTTTAATGATGATGAAGCAGTACAATAGCCCACTGAGTTTTTGAATTCCATCCAGACTCCTGATTTACACGCCCACAACTTGATTCTGAATGTTGGCACTCCAGTAATACTGATCAGAAATATTGATGCACCCAGGTTGTGCAATGGTACAAGATTAATTATGAAAAAGCTAATGCAACTTGTAATTCAAGCCAATGTACTCACAGGGATAGCTAAGGGTGAGGATGTCTTCATTCTAAGAATACCTATCATTTCCTCAGACAACACCATACAATTGATAAATGAAAAGGAAAGAATCGCAGAGAGATGGAAAGAATACTTTTCAGAAGTGTTGAATCGGCCGACCCTGATGAGTGGTTGCCTGCAGACACTACGGAGGAAAGGTGCTGAAGAATGGGTAGTGAGTGAAGATCGCAATCTATGGACTCAGAAACAACAAAGCCCCAGGGGAGGACATAATAACATCAGAGCTAATCAAGAAGGAAGGTAAGAACTTGAATTTACAGATATATAAACTGATTCATTTGATATGGGGGAAGGAGACACTGCCAGAAGAATGGAAATTAGCTATAATATGCCCAATATACAAGAAAGGAAGCAAAATGGAATGGTGGCAACTGTAGAGGTATCAGCCTGTTGATACTCAGAAAATTGCAACCATTCATAGAGAACAACATCAACAATAGACCACATTTTCACTCTAAGACAACTGTTTGAAAAACACTGGGAATATGACAAATATCTACAGTCTGTTCATGGATTTTCAACGTGCATATGACAGCACCCACAGGAATAGCCTGAACAGTGTAATGTGTGAACTCAGAATACCTGAGAAGCTAGTCAGAATGGTGCAAATCTGTACAGAAGGGTCAAAGGCAGCAGTATGTTTCTGAGGAGTCACATCAGAAACATTCGAGATTGAAACAGGTCTCGGACAAGGGGATGTGTTTTGTTCAATGTCATCGTAGAGAAAATAATAAGAGTGTAGGCAACAGGAGTGGGCAGGAGTACAGATGGATGTTAACTTCAACTGCCTCACATATGCAGATGACATAGTCCTGCTAAATAAATCAAAGCACGAGTTGAAAGGAATGTACCAACAAATCGACAGCTATGCACAGAAGTTGGGTTCAAAGTAAATCAAGATAAAACACAGTTCATGCAATTAGGAAGAATACAAAAGCAAGAAGGATTTCTGGAGACTAATGGCATGAGATACAAGAGAGTACACCAATTCAAATACTTGGGATCCTGGTTTATCACAGACAACAAAATAAAAATGGACATCAAGGACAGAGACACTCAGCTCTAAATCAGATTCTATGAACAATAACATGAAAATCTATAACGTGGTGATATGCCCAGTGGTAATGTACGGTTCAGGAACATGGAGCATGATGAATTGGGACAAGGAAAAAAATATTAATATTTGAAAGAAAAATAATGAGGAAGATATGGGGACCAATTTTAAATAACAGAGAATGGTGGAGGAGGACGAATGATGAAATCTACCTTCTGATACGACAGTCAAATAACTTACAGAAGATAAAGAGCAAGGGAATGCAGTGGGTAGGCCATGTAGCCCGTATGCCAGAAGGATGACTGGCAAAGAATGGCACTAGAAGGTAAACCAAACACCAAATGCCCCATTCGACGACCAAGGCAGCGCTGGATCAATGACTTGATGAAGGACCTGGCAGCTCTGGTGACTGAAGATACCTGGAGGTGCTGGGCACAAAACAGGAGGGAAAGAGGCAGTTTGTGTAAGCAGCATGTGGTCTGAAGGGCCTTTGATTGCTGGATTGTTATTCTATATCCTGATATAGGTACAAATTTCAAAGCTATAGCTTCAAGTGCAAAACGAAAAGCTAAAAGAATCTTGAGCCTGCAGTAATACTTTCATGTATATCCAGCATTTCATTTTTATTTCTACTTAAAGTATTGTGTTATTTTAATTGTTCAACAGTCTCATATGTAGCTGAAACACGTTCAATACAATTTGCACTAACTGTAGAAGTTTCTATTCAATAAATCTCTATCTTATTTCACATTAAGGCAGTAATTTAAAACATTAAAAAAATTTTTTTTGTCCATATTGCATGCACTGCTGCATTATTCATCCGAATTTATAAAGTGCATGATCGAGGGTACCTTGCAATAAACACCATTTCACTGATAATCATGAAAGTTATCAGAGTTGTTTAATTTTTCACATACAGAGGATGCAATGAACTGAGGAGGCAGAGAAGGAGTTCAACAAAGAGACAAACAGTGATTCGCAGAGAGAGAGTAAGGTGGAAAATGGCCAGAAACAGCAGCAGGAGGAGATGAACAGAGTGAGGGGAGTTGAGCAGATGAACAGAGAGAGGGGAGTTGATGAGATGGACAGAAAAGAGGGGAGAGGAGGAATGGACAAAGAGAGAAAGAAAGAGAATGTAGAAAGAGAAGGGAAGGGAAGGAAATATGGAATAAAGACTGGAATAAAAAAAGTGATACTGGATTTTCAGCTAGTGTAGTGATATAGCATCTAGTGACAGAAATAAAATAATTAAATCCATCACTGGTTAGTGTAAATCAAAATGACACGAAAATAGATAATCACATCCATACAACTTAAATTTTCGGCCATGGCCTTCATCAGAAAAAGAAACACATACATTCAGACAACTATACACACACAACTATCATGTCCAGCCACTCCAGAAACACAAGCTAGACCGTCTAGCTTGTGTTGCTGGAGTGGCCGGACATGATAGCTGTGTGTGTATAGTTGTCTGAATGGTTGTGTGAATGTATGTGTTTCTTTTTCTGATGAAGGCCATGGCCGAAAATTTAAGTTGTGTGGATGTAATTATCTATTTTCGTGTCTGTCAGCAGCTCAGTAAGCCTCTTTACGGTGAGTTATTACTTATCCTCCATTATAGATATTCCTATCGGATTTTCCATTGTTAAGGTATTCAAAATAGAAAGTTTTGTTTGTATCATGCCATTCTTCTGTTCCTGTGGTGCTGCTGCTTGGATGCACTGATAGAGGCACTATGGCTAGCTCTTGATCTGCTAGGAGTACTACTGTCATTCAAAGTGCCAGATGTTAACTTTTACATATATTCAATACCACAATAATTATAAATTATTTTAAGACTGCTTTAAACTTTATTAACTCACTATAAGCGTATTTCAGCCTTAGGCCATCATCAGGTGTTCAAGTAATAAAAAAAAGAGTTGTTACATATATTCTTATAACATACAGTAAAACCTCGTTTTTACGTGCCCGGTTTTTACATTTTCCTGCCATTTACACCATTTTTTCTCGGTCCCGTCAAATTTCCTATGTTCACAATATTAATTCGCCTTCATTTTTGCGTTATCATATTTACAATTTTCCTGAATTTTACACTTTTTGAAAGCATCTTTGTGAAGAAAAAAATGACGTAATCTACATAAATTGATGCTAGCATGGCTTTCGTCTTAAAGTATAGTACTTAAAAATTATTCACAGTCAAGTTTCTTGACACTTTACATTTAATCAAACATATTTCGCGTATCATTGTTGGCAGTACGTGTCTAGTTGACTTACGACGTGCCGATTTGTGACAATGTAGTTCCTCTTTCCACCAGCTTCTTTGCCACAGTGGCTGGCGCGTACTCAAACAATCAGAACCAATTGCTTTGTTGATGTGAGAATAAAGAGTTGCATTGTTTTTTTTATACATAGTTCTGATTCATAAAGAATGTTATCTGTCTAAGTTGGGTATCATGATACCCACAACCTCAAAAAAGCGGTAATAGTGTGAGATGCCAATCCTATGCAAACGTCACAAAAATACTTATGCATATGTTTGCACTCAAGAACATGAATAAATTCTCTAATATTGTCGAGTGAAACATCGAAAAATACAAAAAGAACAGAACTTTAGGAGTTTTACTCCGTAAATAATTAATGGCAGTAAAAGGCAGTAATTTTGAAGATGTGTTACATAGCTTGGCAGCGGCGTCCAAACGATATCTATAAAAGCGGTTCAGGTAATTTTGAAGATGTGTTACATAGCCCAGCAGCGGCATCCAAACGATATCTATCAAAGCGGTTCAACTAATTTTGAAGATGTTTTACATAGCCCAGCAGTGGCGTCCTCAATTATAATGAATGAAATTATGTCAAAAATTTCTACTTCCCATAAAATTACCAGTTCTGCCCTGTGCTTAAAATAGTAAAGATTTGGATAACCTTTATTGTATAATAAACTTCCTGTACATATATCACAAATAAACTACGAAAAATGCAAGGCTGATCCAGTAAGCACATTTTACCATTTAAAACACTACTTCCTGTATTTTACGTTTTCCTGCATTTTACACCATTTTACTGAAGTCCCTTGAAAAGCGTAAAAATGAGGTTCTACAGTAATTACATAAATTTTTTTACAATGTTTTACTTACATTACTTATAATATTATTGTTGTTTATTTGCTGCCCAATCGATTATAGAAGCTGATGTAATGCTTATCTGTATATGTGCAGCAGCACTGGTTATATGATTAGATTTTTTATTAGTTTTTCATATAATATCATATAACCAGTGCTGCCTCACATATACACATAAGCATTACATCAGCTTCTATAATCGATTTGGCAGCAAATAAACAACAATAATATTATAAGTAATGTAAGTAAAACTTTGTAAAAAAATTATGTAATTATGTTATAAGATTATATGTAACAACTCTTCTATATTACTTGTATTACAGAACACCTGATGATGGCCTAAGGCCAAAATAAGCTTATAGTGAGTTAATAAAGTTTAAAGCAGTGTTAAAATAATTTATAATTATTGTGGTATTGAACATGTCAATCAAAGACATACTCCACACTGCGGGCCCCAGAGAACAAGAAAAACATTTTTTTACATACATGTTAGGCTCTGCTATATATACGTAAAAAATAGATGAAGTCCACTTACCAGGCAAAGGAGCACAGGCAGTGATAGCAACAAATACAAATAAACACACACACACACACACACACACACACACACACACACACACACACACACACAAGCTTTCGCAGCCCAGCTGCTTCGTCAGGCAGAAGGGAAGGAGAGGGAAAAGGAAATGATGAGGGTTTTAAGGGAGTGGGTAAGGAGGTCATTCCAATCCCGGTTATGTAGAAAATAGTAACCAATAAAAGCATTTTCTGAAATATGGTAAATTTGATCAATCAAAATTGCTCCAGCTTTCTTGGAGTCTGTGTGGAACACCCATACATACAAACATTGATTTTTATAGATGTAAGTTGTAGTACTTCATTATAGTTGTTTTCAATTATCAAAGCCTACTACTATCTCCTTCATTAAATACCATTACAGTTATTTTTAAAGCAATATGTTCCTATACCTTGTGCCTGCTCTTTCTCTTGCAAGAAGCCAGTCAACAAGCTCAGAGCCAAGAAAGCAACCTCTGTAATTGCGAAGCCTATAACGATGCGTGTGCAGCCCAAGACCAGAAATTGGATCACGCAATTCTTCTGCCAAAGAGCAAAGAGATGCAGACTCCTGTAATGCACGTACTCGTTCCTCCATGTTCACGTAGCCTGAACCCTGAGCCCTATAAATAAGAAACAAACTATGGTAGTTCATCATAATTAAGAAATAAATTCATACACAATTTTGATTACGAGTATATAGATTAATCTCAACACTAAGCTCAACAATTTTTTATTAAGAGATGAATATTGGTCCAATGCCCAAAACATCTACATCTACACAGAGATGGCCTACTTTGCAAACACATCTAAGTGCCTGGAAAAGAACCACCTTCATTCTATTTATCTAACATTCCATTCTCAAATAGTAGGCAGGAACAAATATACCTACACTTCTCTGTTTGAGCTCTGATTTCTCACATTAATATGATGATCATTTCTCCTTATGTAGGTGGGATTCTTAAATACATTTTTGCATTCTGGGGAGAAAATAGGTGAAAAAATTTCATAATAGATCTCACTGCATTGAAAAATTATGATGATTACCACCCAACTCTTGTATAATTTATGTCACACTCTCTGCCCTATATCAGAACAATACAAAATAGCATGCCTTTCTCTGTACTTTTTCAATTTCCTCAATCCATCCCACCTAACAGTGATCTCACACCACACAGCAATACTCCAAAAGAGAATGGACAAGTGTAGTGTATGCAATCTCCCTAATAGGTCTGTTACATCTTCTAAGTGTTCTACCAATAAAAAGTAGTTTTTAGTTCACCTCCCCCGACATTATCTACATATTATTTCCTATTTAAATCTGCCAATCTGTGATTCCTATGTATTTAGTGAATTTACAGCCTTCAGAATTTATTGATTTATCTTGTAAATGAAGTTAAATGGATTCCTTGTACTCATGCAGATGACTTCACACTTTTCAATATTTAGGATCAATTGTCAATATTTGTACCATACAGATATCTTATATAAACCATTCTTCAACAACAAGACAACAAATGATAGCATCATATACAAAAAAACCTAACAAGACAACTCAGATTTTCTTCCCGATCATTTATGTAGATGAGGAATAGCACAGGACTAGTAACATTAGCCTGTGGAATGCCAGATATAACCTTAGTTTTAGTCAATGCTTTTTTATCAATTACTACAAAGTTTGTTCTCTTTGTCAGGAAATCCCCAATACAATCACATATCTGAGCCAATATTTCATAACCACAAAACTCAGTTAAAAGCCATTTCTGATGTAAGGTGTCAAAAGCCTTTGATAAACTAGAAATATAGAATCAATTTTAGAGACTTCATCAATAACACTCATCATTTCACATGATTAAAGAACTATTTGGGTGTCACTAGAATGAGATTTTCTTTATTGACCTTGGATCAATAGATCGTACTGTTCGAAGTAATTCATAATGTTTGATTACACAATATGTTTCACAACCCTATTGCAAATTGAAATCAGTGATATAGGCCTTCTTAGTGGGTTACTCCTAATGCTTTTCTTGAATATCGGTGTGACACTTGCAAACATCCATACTTTGGGCACAGATCTTTTGTCAGGTGACATTTTATGACAGTTAGGTAATGAGCTATGTACATAAATACTCTGCAAATCACTGAGGTGAATGGCAGAGGGTTCAAACAACCACTTTTATCACTTCTCTACTGTTCCATTCTCTAATAGTGTGCAGAAAAGGAACACCTAAATCTTTCCATTTTACATCTGGTTTATCTTATTCTATTATGATGATCACGTCTCCCTATGTAGATGCGTGCAGACAAACTATGTCCCCATTCAGAAGAGAAAGTTGGTGAAAGAAATTTCACAAATAAATCTTGCTGCAATAAGTAACACCTTCCTTTTAATGATTTCCACCCCAACTTGTGCCCATGAAAATCTCTCCATTATATTGGAATAATTCAAAATGAGTTGCCCTTTCCTGAACTGTCCATCCTCCATCAGACCTGCTTGATGGGGCTCCCACAATGTGCAGCAGTACTCCAAAATAGTCTAGTGTAGGCAGTTTCTTTAGAATATATACTTAGACAGGAGCATAATCCGTGTGCAGTCCAGACTGGAAGACTTTTATTAAGTGATTTAAAATGATTCATGACTGAGGAAATATATATATTTTTCCATACCTTACAGTTCCTACCTCTGTATCCCAAACCTCGCCTGATTTGAGTGGTGTGTGAATGTGTGATCATGTGTGTGTATATGTATGTGTGTGTGTGTGTGTGTGTGTGTGTGTGTGTGTGTGTGTGTGCGTGCGTGCGTGCGTGCGTATGTGTGTGTATGTGGTCTTGTGCACTTGCAGTGTGCATGAATTTTCATATATATATATATATATATATATATATATATATATATATATATATATATATACGTAAAAAATAGATGAAGAACACTTACCAGACGAAGGGGCACAGGCAGTAATAGTAACAAATAAACACACAGACACACACACACTCAAAAATGCTAGCTTTCGCAGCCTAGCTGCTTCATCAGGCAGAAGGGAAGGAGAGGGAAAAGGAAATGATGAGGGATTTAAGGAAGGGGGTAAGGAGCCATTCCAATCCCGGGACAGGAAAGACTTACCTTGGGGGGAAAAATGGAAGGTAAATAAATGTATATATATATATATATATATATATATATATATATATATATATATATTATTTTATTTTACTTTATTTTATTTTATTTTCTCCCCTCACCCGCCTCCCCACTCCATTCCTAAGCTGCATCTCGTTATTCCCATCTAACCCATCCCCACCACCGTGACGTAACCTTTCTATCCCCTCCCCCTCCCCTCCCCTCCCGTCCCCGTATATATATATTATATTATTTTATTTTATTTTATTTTATTTTATTTTATTTTACTTTATTTTATTTTCTCCCCTCACCCGCCTCCCCACTCCATTCCTAAGCTGCATCTCGTTATTCCCATCTAACCCATCCCCACCACCGTGACGTAACCTTTCTATCCCCTCCCCCTCCCCTCCCCTCCCGTCCCCGATTCGCTGCAGAGCGTGATTCGAAGTGTGGCAGTCGGAGGTGATGGTTGTATGACTGTGTTGTGTGCCTGTGTGATTGCGTGAGTGCTCTATTTCTGAAGAAGGCCATGGCCGATAGCTGAATGTGTTGTATGTGTGTGTCTTTTGTATGTGCCTGTCGCATCTCGTCGCCACGTCTTTGCGGTGAGTTGTAACTGTCCTCATTATATTATTTATTCCAACCTGGACTTTCCATTATTATACTCAAATTTTCAATATAGTAAAAAGGACAATTTACAACTCACCGCAAAGATGTTGCGATGACCTGCGACAGGCACATAAAAGAGACACACACATACAACACTTCAAATATTGGCCATGGTCTTGAAAACAGAACATTCACGCAATCACACAGGCACATAAGTCACACAACCGTCAGCTCCAGCTGCTGCACTCATGTTTTCAGCTGTTCATAATTTGAAATTTGGAATATTGACTTTGTCTTCTTTGAGGGAGTAACTTTAGAAAGCTTTTCTTTAGCAGCACAGTCATTAATAGTATTATTATTTCTGTCATATAATGAAGGTATTGCTAGTGTTTTGCCATAAGCCAGTATCTCTCTGGGTTTCTGTCCAAATTTTGAGGCGGAGTTTCATTGTGAAACTATTGTAACATCTCACATTGAAGACCTCGCTAAATTTTTGAGCTTCTGTGTAAGATCACCATGTTGTTGTATTTGTTGTTCTCGTTGTTGCCTTCAGTCCAAAGTATGGTTTGATGCAGCTCTCTACACTACCCTGTCTTGTGTAAGCTGCTTCATCTCTAAATAAGAGCGGCAAACTACATCCTTTTGAACCTGATTCATCTCTCAGTCACCCTCTGTGACTTTTATCCCACACACATCCCTCCAATGCAAAAATTATGTTCCTTGATGTCTCAGAATTTGAACTCTTCTCTTAGTCAAGATATGCCAGAAACGCCTTTTCTCCCCAGTTCTGTTCAGCACTTCCTCATTATTTACATAATTTACCCAGCTGATCTTCAGCATTTGTCTATAGCATCACATTTCAAATGCTTCAAACATCTTTCTGTCTGAATTCCTTATTGTTCACATTTCCCTGCCATACAATGCTACATTCAGGTCAAATGCTCTCAGAAAGGACTTCCTAACATTTAAATTAATTTAGGATGTAAACAAATTTCGCTCCTTCAGAAATGCTCTTTTTCCCATAGCCAATCTGCATGTTATATCTTCTTTACTTCAGCCATCAAAAGTTATTTTGTTACCCAAATAACAAAATTCATCTACTAGGGGAGACCGGGACAGAGCGTGCATGGGATCACAGTGGGAAGTTAATTATATATAACACAGGCCAACAAAAAACTAGTTTGAAAAACTTTTTGTATAATTCAGCCTGATTTATATGTTTTTTGGGATGGTGAATCAAAATAGGAATTACTCCCCCCCCCCCCCCCCCCCGACACATACAGATATTTTTGCATTTTTAAAGTGTTACAGCCATTAGCTAGACAGTTGATTTTGTTGAGATGATGTCCCATATTTACACAGGATTGAGATGTACTGAGTGACCTACAGGCAGTGAAGCATACACATTAGCATTGTGTAATAGAACTGCTTTTAAACTCATTTTTGAAGAATTTATATATATAGATATAAAGTGTCCACTCTTCTGGTTTAGGTTCAGTCCCAAATTTGTGCATAAGACCAACAATATCAGAGCAATATACCAATTCATTTTCTTGTGTAAAGTACTGTCAAAGCTTTTGATATCAATTCCTGTACCCAAAAATTGATGTTCCTCTATCTAGTAAGTTTTGGCCCACTTTAGGTTACGGTAGTAACACTAAAAGTGGGCCTTTGCGATTGTCTTTTGACAGCTCAAAATTAAAATGAAAATAACGGCTTAACTATTTATCTGACATGAAAATTGAATAACCTAATTGGCAGAGGAGAAAATTCTCTACAACTTAGTTCCCTTATGTTTTTTTCATATCTCGTATCGTTTGACACATATTTGTAAAAATAACGGAGATTTGACACCGTCCATTGAATTAACAAAAACCAGCCATTCGGAGATGTCACATGACATTCCTCGCCCAGAACTCTCTCTGGTATAAGCCAACTTGTGTTGCGTATTTGATGATGATTGTCTTATCGTAACTTACACGTTGTCATTTCAAAGCAACGGCACACTGAAGAATTAACAAAAACACATCGTTCTTCATACGATAAATGATAATCTAATGTCTACAAATGCCATATTACCATCAGTTAAAAATGGCCATCAATAGTATGAGATTAAAGGATTCATCTTTTGATTGACAGCCGTAGCGTAGTGGGCATACCCCAGAACTTCACATTTCACAAAATTCGACAAAACAATATGTGAAATCAGAATGAGGAAACTCGCACAAGAATCCTAAAGCCTTATGTATTGTTGGTATTTATGTGAAGAAATTTATTTTTGTTGTTACTTTATATTTGAAAGGTTCCCCCCCCCCCTTCTTCTTCTTTCTTTACGAGCACAGAAGTTTTAGCCAGTATTTATATTTACGTCTGTTAAGCAAGCCTGTGTAGCACTGCTTATATTAGACAGGAAAAGTTACTTGTGGCGGCTCCTAGCACCATTTATCAAAACTATTCAAATTTCAAACTGAGGTCTTATTATGACATCGCGTCTTTCAGCGGATCTATGAAAAATAAAGTTAAGAACACAAACAAAAGTGCACTATTATGCAAAGTAAACTACAACATTCGTAACTGAATGTTTCCATATAACACTCTGGATTCTGAATTCGGTAGTATTCAGCCATTATGCGCCGAATCTCGAATCCGAAGCTAGTGTGCTAGATTCAGCAAATAATGGATTCGGCCTAACCACTTGGACACAACCCTGATTATTATAACCACTTACCACAGAACTACAAAAATAATAATAATGAGAGGGTTTTTTTTTTTTTGGGGGGGGGGGGGGGCTCCATCCATATCACTGGGATACAATATCTAAAAGTTTTCTTCTCATCTTTTGACTAATTTCTTAAATCCTCAACACAGACATAACAAACCTTGTGCAGTACCCATGCTTTATTTTCACCTCCTAACTTGATACCAAAATATGAAAAGTACACTTTTTAAATTAAGACAGTTATATTCCTTTGATGTTTCTTAATTACAGACTAACCACATAAAAAACAGAAATTATCAGAAAAGTTTATAGCTGCAACTGGATATTGTAAAATTACACTTCAAATCAGAAGTAGAACAGAAGTTATATCACTTGCATCAAAACAAACAAAATGGAACCAAACACTATCTATTGTGTGCTGTCACAGCCTTCCAAATTTCATTCTTCTAAATTGATTGTCAAATATATTACAGTAAAGAAATAATTAATCTTTATTATTTGCAATTATGGATTTATTCATGAAATATGGAAACAGTAGATGTTAAAATTGTTACATAACATGAGTGGTATGACAATTTTAACTTCATTTTCATGTTTAGCAGCCTGAAATACAGAGGAAAAATATTAAAATGTCGAAAAAGTCTTTTCATCATTGGCCTGACTGTCCAGATTCCATCACAGCTTTACTCCCTGGAACTACACTATCTGAGCATTTAGAGGGTAGTAAAACAGAATTACAGAGTACCGCAAGGGCACTCTTTGGTTTTACCATCTTCAATTATAAATTTTGCTTAGCATTCTGCAAAGAATTGCACTTCTGCCTTTTTCAGGAACAAAATATTGAGAATGTAACTATTTTTCATACATACTGTCTCTATATATCATATAAAATAGAGAACTCTAAACGTCTGTGTGTGACTGAAAAAATGTGTTTAATTCTGTAGATGAGGCATAGGGCAAGAGCAATTCTTCGAGGGGCACAGTGAGCTTTTTAGAGAAAGAAAAAATATATGAATAAAAAAGAAAAAGGAAAAAAAAATCTAGAAACCAAACATCCCAGAAGCTCATTGCTAAAGAAAAGTCAGAAGGCAACTTCAACCAGAGAGTAGCTCATCAGACAGTGAAGGCTCTTCTATTCTTCGTGTTAATCATAGTCATGATAATATGATTCTTCTCAGAGAGAATGAATTTAACATGGAAGCGGAATCTGAAGAAAATGATTTATTTTGCAAGTAGTAATGAAAGGAAAAGAAATACTGTTTTGCAGCTTTGTGGCATATTACTAATTTTATTAATGAAATGATAACACTGCAACTGTGACTTATTTTCAAATGTTGTCTAAGTTTGACAGACATTTTTCAATTCCTGCAGATGCAGAAGAAATTAGCATTAGAGATGCCATTTGTAAATGACCGAAGCCTTGCACAGTTTGTGGTACAAAACAAACTATAGCAATGTTTGTATTCCCCATTGACATGGAAACTTCCAATGTCCCGGAAACTTACAATGTGCAGTATGTAGAAATTCAATGTATGTCAAAATGTTTAACAAAAAAAATATTTTTTTTTCAACAAGTCTGAAGATATTTTTTTTTTTTTTTTTTTTTTTTTACTATTGCTCACTGTGCCCCATACCAATGCTCAGAGTGCCCCACGACAGGGGCAGAGAGAGCATTTTTGAACAAGTTTACTTTCATTTATTTTGTTTGTAAAGTTTTCATTAGAACAAAACATATAAATTCATATAGATACTAGACAATTGAGGCTTCCTGTCTGACATGTAATAACTCAAAAATATATTCAAATGTCATCACAAAAAGTTCTCTTTAAATATGAAGTGCCCACTGTCCCCCAGTCTCTCCTACTTTTATTGTCTCCACCAGAATCACCTGATTTTCTTAGACTACCTTCCACTGAAACTGTTGTGCTCTTGTTAATCTTCATCTCATAAGCTCCTTTCAGGACAGTCCATTCCGTTTCTCTGCAGTCACTTATAGAATTACAATGTCATTGCACAGTGTAGGTTTAATTTACTTTTCTTCTTGCACTTTAATTCCTTCTTCAAATTTCTCCTTGTGTTCTTTCATAGTTTGCTCAATGTGGAACTTGAATAACATTGTGGAAAGGCAACAACCCTGTCTTACTACATTTCCCACTACTTCATCCTTTTCATGCCTTTCTACTTTGATAACTGCTGTCTGATTTCTGTACAAGTTTTATATAACTTCCAGTAATTATCAGATGTGCAGCCGGATATCATTGACATTCTGCCACGATATTTCAGCCCAGAGACATCCAGTCAACCACAGGTGAGGAGGCAACTACTGAAGAGCCCAGGTACAGTTGTGATATTTATGTCGAGTTTTGTGCATGCAAAATACGCTGTTCTCTTTCTGTGGGGTACAGCCTTGTTGTGTGTGCTGCCCTCAGTGGTGAAAAGGTCCTCTAATCATTGAGAATCGAATGATCCTGTGGGTTCTGCTGTGCCTCGATAATTTTAATTACAAGGTTCCAATTTTTATCCAGGTGAAAGCAGTAATCATAATTTATAAGATTTTCAGCAAGGCATCCACCACTTCTTTGATAACTGAATAGAGATAAAATTGTTGTTTTATTGTATTCCATGGAGTGTCCCATGGAAATACAGTGTTCTGCTACTACTGATTTCGACAGTTGCAGAAGGCGGGTGTGTCTTTCATGCTCTGTTCAGCACTCTTGAACTGTTCAACTCGTTTGGCCTATGTAAGCAGAATGACACTTACAAGGAATTTTGTGAACACCCACTTTTTTCAGTTGCAATTCATCTTAAACAGATACGACTAGGGCCAAATTCTTCACTGGTGGACAGAAGATGATCTGCAGAAAAACAGGAAAGATTAGTCATGTGTTTTCTGGTGTTTTGACCCACAACTAACATAGTTCTTCTTCTTTCTGCAGTGTTGTAATAATTCAGTGATAAGACTGGTCTACATGTTTATAACATTCTGCTTGGATTCAAGCTCGAACTTTTTACCCATGCAGTGGAGAGCACATTTCAAGAGAGACAACTTACTACTGAAAAAACCTTGGACACCCTTCAAACTTTTACAAAAGAAATATATTATGCCCCATAGGCAAACCATTATAAAACAACATATCAAGGTAATCTAATCTTAAATCTAATAAGTTCACTTGTTTCAATAACACCACAATTCATATCCACAGAACTTTAACATAAACTTGGATTATTCTTTGTCCTACATGTCGGCAGCCACTTCTGCAGCATTTAGTTCTGTCTCTGGTTGCTGCACCCACTCGCTACCACATACCTGCGTGCAGGAGTGTGTGGCAACGTAACATTCTTACATAATTATATATATTCAGGGTGAATCCACATATCTTGTGGCGGAACAGTACCAAAGTGCTAAATTAGCTGTTTCACTACAATAGCCATTTTCTTTAAACACCTTCTCCATGTGTTCTAGTTCTACATGAAGGTTTTCTTTGTTCAATATTATGTGCGCCCAATGTACTAATGTACTAAGAACACCAAGAAGATGAAGTAGTTGTAGGAGCGAAGTTTAAATCTTTCACAAACACAAATATCGTCGCATATGTAACTTTCTGTTCAGTATATTTTACCCCTGCTACCTTCAGAATTTGAAAGATTGTATTCCAGTCAAGTGTGTCAAAAGGTTTCTATAAATACTAAAAAACATGCTTTTGTCTTTTCTTAAACTCTCTTTTAAGATAAATCATAATGTGAGAATTGTCTCTCATGTCCCTACATTTCTCGTAAACCAAATCTTCCCTGATCTGAGATTCTATCTGTTTTTCCATCACCAATATTGTGGATTTTGGGTTCAACAAATATGGTGTGATTTTTCGTTGTTTCTGCAACAGTGTTCTGCATTGTTTTGTGTACTACAGAGGATCAGCTCCATCTTTTGTTAATTTATTTGGTATAGATCTATAAATCGCTGACAATACTATTTCTCTGTATCCAAGCCCCGCCTTGTCTACACTTACTTTTTGAATTCGGAATGAGTGAAGGCTGTCTTTCACAGGAAGGCATTAAGCAAAGTTTTCTCAGTTTTCTGAACTGATACATTTACCATCTATTTTTGGTGAATTTCAGAATTTGTACATTAATTGTATACAGTAACAGAAATTATAAAACTTACAACTAATAGTTATTAATGCAATTCAGACTACTGTGAAGTATAACTTCAGAGTTTATGGTCTCATTCTATAAAATAACTGTAGAGATAGAAAAGCTGGCTAGTATGCCTAATTCATCATATTACTCTTTGTTATTTCAGTGACTATTAATTGATTATTTTATACAGTGAAATTAGAAACAAAGATGTATTTCACAATGAAATAAAACATTGGTATATGTGGCAAGTACATTTTCCTTCCTTCCAAGGAATCAATTATACAGACAGCAAATTTTGGGAACACAATTCTGTAACGGACACTCAGACATAAAGGTCAGAACTCTCAGAGAAGGTATCTACAACACACAGTAAATGTCAAATAAACATCAAAGTACTCATACCTTCCGAGGGCAAAGCGATCTTCTTGAAAGCCAACAGATGTTTTCCTTCGAGCAGCTTGAGTATCTTGTGCATCTGTTGCCATAACACTGCTGCTTCCTAGGTTACCTTGAGATGCTGATATCTGTGCAAAAGACGAATTGCCGAACTTTACCTGTAGATCTTCTTGCACTAGACGCAGATCAGCTGATAGATCAGCAGCTGTGTCAGCTGACTGAAGATATGAAAGCACAACTTTGCAACAGTATGTACACACCCGCAGATCACCTGAAAATAAAAAGCAAGTTAGTATTATTATGTTTAATAATGGAAAGTCCAAGTCAGAATTTAACAATGAAATAAGGACATACCACAAAGACGTATGAAGAGCTGCAACAGGGCACATAAAAAAGAAATACACACATACAACACAGAGCTACCAGCCACTGGCCTTCCTCAGAAAAGAGAGCATTCATATTAACACACTGGCACACTTCACAGTTACACAACCGTCATATCTGGCTGCCACACTGTGAATCATGATCTGCGGAGGAGGAATTGGAGGAAAGGGAAAGAAGGGGTGGGGAGGAGGAAATGTTGCATCTAGGTGGTGGGGTTGGCCTTCTGGAGCTTGTACATACTAGATGCGTGGAACAAGATGCAGCTTAGGAAAGGAGTTTGGAGATGGGGAAGGGGAGGACAGCAAAACAAACATGCACATGCAAAACACGCATGCATACGCACACGTGAAATGCGCACACACACTCACATGCTCAAATGCGTGTGTGCACGCATCGAAATGGCAGAGGTGTAGAAACTGTAGGGTGTGGAGAAAAGGGGGGTTATTGTAGGTTAAGGCCTGGATAATTTTGGGATCAGATAATATACTGTAAAAAAATACCTCCCATCTGTGAATTTCAGGAAAGCTTCTGGTGAGTGGGAGGATCCAGATGGCTCGAGTTATGAAGCAGCCAATGGAATCAAGGATATTCATTGCTGCATGTTGTGCCACAGGATGTTGGTTAGTTGGTTGGTTTATTTTATGGGGAGAAAGCTATGAAGGTCATCAGTCCCCCATTCCATCAATGGGTGGCGCAACCAAAGGCATAAATTAGGAGGGGGGAGTTCAGATTTTGAAATAGCAAAGCGGGGAAAATCCCACTGAGTTAGTCAAATATCAACAAAGGTGACAAGAGACAACATGAAATGAAACAATTGCACAGAATCACCCACCTTCAAAAGAAAATAAAACAACAAAGCCGATATCTATGGTTAGCCTACCATGGGATTAAAAAGAGGAAAGATCAACCACGCAGCAGAACAAGGAATCCTCCAATCAGTGGACACAAGACAAGAGGAATACAGATGGTGGACTGAAGTGAACCTTGAAAGAGGATGATGAAAAAAACCAGCATGAATACAACTTAAAACTGAAACAGATGATAAAACTGCAGGAAAATGAAAAGTCCACCGCAAGGTGGCTAAAATAGAGCATTCCAGCAACATGTGTGCTACCGTCAGGCAGAAGTCACGGTGACACAGGGGCAGGTCATCACCATGAAGGAGATGGCCATGTGTGAGCCAAGTATGGCCAATGTGGAGTTGGCACAGGAATACAAAGTCTTGGCAAGAGGCCCGCATGGAGAAATGCCACACTGCCATCGTCTCCTTTACTGCCTGCAGTGTGTTGGGCATGGTCAAGGTACAACAATTAGTACCCCAAAGCTCATAAACCCAACAGCGTAACACCAACCAGAGGTCAGAAGACAGGAGGCCGATCTCAGTAATAGACTCATTAACAGTGTTTTTCAAGCTTGTTGGCACATTCATTGCCTGAGATACTGATGTGACCCAGAGACCAGGGGAACATCTCTGATCAACCAGACCAGTCAAGGGCAGATAGTTTCTCCTGTATACCTAAAACCACGGGAGAACATGGGTATCACTGGTCCAGAGCTTGAAGGCTGCTCAGGTAGTCGCTGCAGATAAGGAAAGACTCACCTGAGTAGGACCGAACATGCTTGTGAGCTCAGGAAATGGCCAGCTACGCAGTATAAACACTGCAGCCATCTGGCCACAAGCACTGTTCAACATGGTCGCCCAGAATGTATGCAAAGCCAATGTGGCCCTCAACCAGTGAACCATCCATGTAGTCCAGGGAACACAGCAATGACAGCAAAGAACTGACAATGGAATGTGTCAGGAGGAACTGAGTCTTTTGGTCTTTGGGCCAAGTTCAGTTGAGTATGTGGCCTTGGAAGGCACCACAGAGGTGTACGTGGGCAACCCTAAAATGTAGATGGAAGAGGGTAAGACTCAAGTTCCAACAGAAGAGACCGGACTCAGAAGGCAGTTGTATGACCTGAACTGGGTCGCCATTGCTAGGAATGGATGACCATGTTGGAGAAATGGAGACGATAATTTTGGTGGTCTGGTGAGCAAAATATGCACATTGGCTGCCAAGGTTGTGAGCAGTTGTTGGCAACGAACCCGGAAATGTGGGACCCTGGCCTTCACAAGTAAACTGTTCACAAGGCTGGTACCCATCACGGTGCAAACCCCACAGTGATGAATGGGGTCCAGCAAGCAAAATACCAAAGGTGACACTGAACCAAACGCAAGGCATCCAAAATCGAGAAGGGACTGCAACAGAGCTTTATATATCCACAACAGTGTGGAATGATCAGCACCCCAGGAAGTATGACCCAGATGGGGAAGAACTTTGAGATGGTTCCACCACTCCTGTTTCAACCAACGATTCTGGGGAAACTATTTTAGTCAGGTGACAAAGACCAACACTAAAAACCAATGCATTTTCACTACATCAAGATAAAGTTTGATGGGGGTGAACCGTGCAATGCTGACAGCAGTGTACAACACTGGTCTTGGTGGCAGAAAACTGGAAGCCATGGCAAAAGCCCAGAACTGCACCTTCCAAATGGCTCTCTGCAATCTTCATTTGGCATCTTGGTTGTTGGAGGAAGTAGAAGAAATACAAAAGTCATCAGCATTGAGGAAAGGGGATACTGACGATCCAACTGCTGTCACTAAGCCATTAATGACCACTAAAAATAACAATGCTCAAGACAAAGCCCTGAGAAAACCCATTCTCCTGGATGGGTGAGGTGCTATGGGAGGCATTAAATTGAACATGAAAGGTAGACACAGCTAAAACATTTTGTTTAAAAATCGGGGGGGGGGGGGGGGGGAGGGAGGCTGAGACCCCACTCATGTAATGAGATGAGAATGTGGCATGGACAGGTTATGTCCTATGCTTTGTGCATATCAAAAAAAGATGACAACAATGTGGTGATGCCTGGAAAAGGTTGTGCAGACTTGATGTACACCAGATTATTGGTGGTGGAGTAACCCTGGCAGAAACTGCCTTGGCATGAAGGCAGTAGGCTCCAAGTCTCTAGGATCCAGCAAAACTGCCCACTCACCATATGTTTCAACAGTTTACAGGGAACATTGGTAAGGTTGATAGCTATCCACATGAGGAGGGTTCATACCAGGCTTAATCAACAGGATAACGAAGCTCTCCCACCATTGGGACAGGAAAACACTGTCACACCAGAAACAGTTGAAGAGAGCAAGAAGATTAAGCTAGTTCTCTGCTGACAGGTGTGTCAACATTTATGGATGCTATCAAGCCTAAGGGCCACATCGGGACATTGTGCAACAGCACTGAGGAACTCCTAATCACTGAATGGTGCATTGTGTCTCAGAGCAGTGGGTGGTAAAGGAGAGGAGCTGGAATTCTACCAACTCCTTTAATGTATGGAAGGCTGGTGGGTAATTCTGAGAGGCAGAGGTATAAGCATAATGCTCGGAAAACATTTCAGCAAGTGTGGCAGAGTCCATACATATAGCTCCATTTGTGGAGATCCCACAAATTCCTGTTGATGTCTGCTGCCCTTTTAGGCGACTGATTTTGCTCCAGACCTGCAAGGTGGAGGTACCTAACCCAAGAGTGGAGACTTACCTCCCCAAAACTCATGTTTTCATCTTTTAATAAGGTGTCAGGCACAAGCACAGAGGCATTTAAAAGTGATGAGGTGCTCCACAGGTGGAGTTATTGCACTAAGAATATCAATTAGAATTTTAATAATTATACCATTCTATAACAAGACAAAATTCTGAGGAAATCAATTCTACCCAATAAATCAAATTATATTCTGAATTATAGTAATTGTAATTTGTTTACTAACATGAATTGGAAAACGACCAGTAGAAGAACTATACATCATAACAGGACAAATTTTAACAGCAATCTGATTTGATTTGACGTTTCCAGGGAAGCCAAAACAGTCTTGGAACAACCTGCCACTGCCCGCACTGAAACTAAGTTTATTGTGCGGTATTGCTCCCTGGTTGTCCCAAATATTCTGTGCTTTTTATTCTCCAATGCAATGCATTCGAAGATTAGATGTGATGCAGTTTCATCACCGTCATCACAGATCCTACATTTAGGGTCCTATTCTGTTATTCCCATTGTATGTAGGTTTTTTTGAAATTCCCATGGCCTGTCAGCAATCCAACCATGAGTCTAATCTCTCTCCTGTTCAGGCCCAGGATTGCAGAGCTTCATTTAAAACATGGCTTTGGCGTCATTACCTTGCCATGTTTTTGTTGGTAGACTTTGGTCCAATATTCTACGTGCTGTCTTCTGAGCCAGTTACGTAGCTCCAATTTGATCATTGCCTTGGTGATTGTCAGGACAGGTTCTGGTCCAATAAATAGAGTCTCTGCCCTCATCCTGGCTAATCTGTTGACATGTTCGTTACCACTGATCCCCGAGTGGTCAGGGATCCACAATAGGTTTACTGTATTGCTTTCCCCTAGCTCCACCAGAACCCTGTGACATTCTGCAACAATTGTAGACCTTGTTGCAGGAGCTGCCAGTGATCTCAGGGCTGCCTGAATAGATATAGATGCTACGATCTTTGTAGTACCTACACAAATTCTCCTCCACACATGCCCTGATGGCAGTGATTTCGGCCTGGAATACTGAGGCCAGTTTTCCTAGAGAGATGACGCCCTCCAGTCTTGGCTGCACCCCATATACCCCGGCCCCAATGCCTTGGTCTGATTTTGACCCGTCATTTGAACCAGACAATATCCCCTGTACGGTGTCGAACTATTTTCTCCCACTGCTCCCTACTTCCAATTGTTATATTGAAAGGTAACAACAATTTACTTCTCATATTTTTAATTAATGTCCACATCACAAAAATATGAGATAAATTAAAACATAAGTTAATTAGCTTAAGAAAAGCAAATGTTTTGAAAACATAAAAAGAGAAGTTCAATTCTTCTATTAGCTTTAAAATTCTTAAAAAATTTAATTAAATAAATGAAAAAATATAACCCTCAGCCCAATAAAGAAAAGTAAAAAATTTAAAGATAAAGGCAAATAACGTTTTCAAGCCAAATATATAAGCTTATCATAATGAAAACGAGGTAAAGTACCACGAACCCAAACAAAACAAAAAGAAACTAAAGAAAGCGTTGAAAAAATAAAAAGAATAAAAACCCCCACCTAAAAAAATTAATGAAAACAATACTCTCATAAAAATAGTTCTAGAAAATTAAAGAAAAATTAAAGTACAACCACCAGCACCATACTCAATATTAAAACCAGAAACTAACTCGGACTCTCATTCAGCAAAATCAAATGGAGTCTAGTTAGTTTCTACTAAACAAGAACCAAAAAAAGATAAACCTAAAGGAAAAGAAAAAACAATAAATCAACAATAAAATATATCAAAACTCCCAATTAAAATAATTAATGATGATAAAATTAATGCTAATATTACTTCATAAGAAATAGTTTGAGCAACAGAACGTAAAGAACCCAATAACAAATAATTTGAATTAGAAGATCAACCAGCAATTATTAATGTATAAACTCTTAATCTAGTACAACAGAGAAAAAATAAGAAACAATAAGGAAAAGAATATATATAAGTCAAATAAGAAAAATTGCCCAAATCAATAAAGAAATCATTAAATTAAAAACAGGAGGAAAATAATATAAAAAATAATTTGATATAAAAGTAATGGGTTGTTCCTTACAAATAAATTTAATAGCATCACTAAAAGGTTGAGGAATACCTAAAAAAACCTACCCTATTTGGACCTTTATGAATCTGAATGTAACGTAACACCTTACGCTCCATTAAAGTCAAAAAAGCAACTCTAATTAAAACACAAATAATTAATAATAAAAAATTTTAAACAAATATAAATAAATCATATATTATCAATACTATTTGTAGAAAAAATCTACATAAATGAATTCTAAATTCAACACACGTATCTGCCAAAATAGTAAATAAATAACTTTAATCAATAAATAAAAAAATATTTTTATTATATGGTCCTTTCGTACTATTATAATAACATTTACTCTTAGGATAGAAACTGACCTGGCTAACGCCGGTCTGAACTCACATCATGTAAGAATTTAAAGATCGAACAGAGATAATTATTAAGCTACTACACACATAATTAATCTTAATCCAACATCAAGGTCACAATGCATTTTATCGATAAGAACTCTAAAAATGATTATGCTGTTATCCCTAAGGTAACTTAATCTTATAATCACAAATTATGGATCAAATAAACATAAATTAATGATTTTGTAATGAAGAGTTTAATTATTCGCCAACAAAACAATAAAAATTAACATTAAAAAATAAACTATTTAATAATATTATAGAGGAAAAATTCCTAAAAGGAAAAATATAGGTAAAAGATAGATGAAGTAGACTTACCAGGCGAAAGGGCACAGGCAGTAATAGCAATAAACAAACACACACACACACACACACACACACACACACACACACACACACACACACACACACACAAAATGCTAGCTTTCGCAGCCTAGCTGCTTCATCAGGCAGAAGGGAAGGAGAGGGAAAAGGAAATGATGAGGGTTTTAAGGAAGGGGGTAAGGAGCCATTCCAATCCCGGGACAGGAAAGACTTACCTTGGGGGAAAAAATGGAAGGTAAATAAATGCACATACACCCACACATTTACACAGACACAAGTACACTTAGGCAGACATACTGTAGAACTGTAGAAAGCAAAGAAGTTAGCTAACTTCTTTGCTTTCTACAGTTCTACAGTATGTCTGCCTAAGTGTACTTGTGTCTGTGTAAATGTGTGGGTGTATGTGCATTTATTTACCTTCCATTTTTTCCCCCAAGGTAAGTCTTTCCTGTCCCGGGATTGGAATGGCTCCTTACCCCCTTCCTTAAAACCCTCATCATTTCCTTTTCCCTCTCCTTCCCTTCTGCCTGATGAAGCAGCTAGGCTGCGAAAGCTAGCATTTTTGTGTGTGTGTGTGTCTGTGTGTTTATTTGTTGCTATTACTGCCTGTGCCCTTTCGCCTGGTAAGTCTACTTCATCTATCTTTTACGTATAAACTATATAATAAAAATTAATTTATAAATGTAAAGCTCTATAGGGTCATCTCGTCCTCAAGAAATATTTAAGGATTTTAACTTAAAAGTTAAATTCTAAAAATTATTAAGAGACAGTTAATTTCTCGTCAAACCATTCATTCCAGTTCCCAATTAAGAAACTAATGATTATGCTACCTTTGCACGGTCATAATACCGCAGCCCTTTAAATTAATGAGCGAGCAGGTAAGACTTCAAAATATTATCAAGAAGACATTTTTTTGATAAACATGCAGAAATTTATATTGCCTAATTCCTTATAATAAATTAAAAAAATAAAAACAAAATATCTGTACTAATTCCATCATTATTACAAAAACTTTTAACATCTTAATAAAAAACCTAAAATAATTATAAAATCTAAACAAAAAATAATTAACTATAACATAATCAAAAAATAGCTGGTACTAAACTTATTATTAAATCTTATCAATAATAAATTATAGGTTATTAATTTACAGAGCTTATCCCCTAAAAAATTAATAAATTAATACTTCATACTAAAATACTAAATAAAAGCTTTAATTTAAAAAAATTAAATTTTTTTAAGAAACTAAATAGATCAGGAAACGAATAACATTTCATTTCTATAAACACATTAATACTATTTATGAAACAATAAATATCATTTTCTTATAGATCAACCTAAATTGAGATTAATTTATACAAATTAAAATTTTGATACACACTGATACAAAAGGTACAAAAAATAAATCCTACTTATTATAATTTAACAATTATTAATTCAATAACATTACTAATACAATATAATTAAAAAACTATTTTGATAAAATATAATAGGACAAAAATAAATAAAATTATTTTATTACATTAAATAAACATCAAAAAACTAAATAATAAAATAAATTATTCAAGACATCCTGAATTGCACAGAATTAATAATCGGCATAAATGAATCACTCTACTAGAAAGCTGTCTTGAATAAACTTCCTAGATACACTTTCCAGTACATCTACTATGTTGCAACTTATCTCATATTAAAAGATAAAAAATTATAATCAATAATGAGAGTGATGGGCAAAGTGTACACACTTCAGAGCCAATATCAATTAAATTAAATAATTTAACTTACTATCAAATCCACATTCATTAAAATATTACAAAATTAAATTCATAAT
This sequence comes from Locusta migratoria, assembly GCA_026315105.1. Classification (NCBI taxonomy): domain Eukaryota; kingdom Metazoa; phylum Arthropoda; class Insecta; order Orthoptera; family Acrididae; genus Locusta; species Locusta migratoria. Next base: position 169,428,885 of record CM048746.1, read on the forward strand.
AAAAAAAATTATTGCAACCCATCATACTCTTAATTATAAGCTGCACATTGACCTGAAATAATTTTTAATAAAAAAACAAGAAATTTTTTTCTCCAAAAAGATTTTCTGATAACGGAGATATATAAGCAAATAAGTAAAGTAAATTGTGTACTATCAATCATGAGATAGGTTCCTCTGAATGGAATGAAATACCGCCAAATTCTTTGGGTTTAATGACATTACTTAATAGTACCCAAGTAAAACAAAATTTATATTTAAAGTAATTGGGTATCTAATCCTAGTCTATTTTATAAATTTCATAGATTCAAAATTAAGAGCAAAAAAGAATAAAATAAAATTTCACCTAATAATTATTAAAACTCAAAATAATTAAAACCACATCAACCAAAAATATTCACTTGCATTAATCGTATAACCGCAGCTGCTAGCACGAAATATGCCAATACTTAATCAATTACTAACTCCAAAATAACTTGATAAATAAATAGAACATTTAGTGAAACAAAACTTATATATAATATAAGGAAAAAGTGAATAAAGAAGCAAGAATAAAACTTTAGTATCTAAACCAAACACATACAATAAAAAATAAATTAATCAAAACATCTATATAATAAACACACACAGAATTAAGACAAAAAATAACACTATAAAACAAAAATTAATAGAATAATTCTATCCAAAGCAGTACAACAAAAACCTCTTTATTATATATTATAAAGATAAGTATGGAACTTCTATTTCAATAAATGTATTATAGTATATTTCTTTATTATTTAATCTTTCTTTTCACTAATACTAAAGATTAAATTATTTAATTCAATATAATATGTGATTTAACATTATATTTAATTATATACAATTAGATTTGTTATATTAATAAATATAAAATTATATTAAATACAATTTAAATTAATAATAATATTATAATATTAATATGTGTAATTAAATTATAATAATATTACATATTTAAATTATACTGATTATATCATATATTAATAATGTAAAATATTTAATTACATTACATTAAAAATTTCATTATATAATCATTTCTTTTGCCTTAAAAAATAGGTAGCTACGACTTTTGATAAATGTATAAATTTAAATAATCAATTAATATTAATTAAATAAAACTTATAAGGATATATTTAATTGGATGATATATAGAAATAAATTATTTATATTATATATTAACAAAAATATTAAAAAATCAAATAAACAACAAAATTTTATACTGATTAAAGAAATAAATCATTACATAAAACACAAAAAGAAACTTTTAATTTATATATAAAATAAATTAGATGCCTGATTAAAGGGTTATCTTGATAGGATAAATAAAGTAAAAATATTACTCTCATTATATAAGATAGAAACTAAACTATCACCTTTAGTATCAAAAACTAACGTGCATCTTACACCTCAATATAAATAAAAAGATAAGCTAATTAAGCTAATGGGTTCATACCCCATTTATGAGGGTAATAACCCTTCTCTTTTTAATGTACAAGAACTCTATAAAACTTCTTTTCCTATCATCATTAATGATAGGAACGATCCTGTCCATTTCTTCCAATTCCTGAATAGGAATTTGAATAGGACTGGAGATCAACTTACTATCCACTATTCCCATATTAAGAGATAATAAAAATTCAATAATTAATGAACCAGCAATTAAATACTTTATTATTCAATCAATTGCATCAACAATATTATTATTTTCAATTCTAATTATTCAAATAAAATACATAATATGAGATAAAATAACATTCCATCAATAATGATTACATCAAGAATAATAATAAAAATTGGAGCAGCCCCATTTCACTTTAGACTTCCAGAAGTAATGTCATCAACAAGATCAATTGATTGTCTTATGCTAGTAAGATGACAAAAAATTGCCCCAATAATAACACTATCATACTGCATCAAAATAAGATGATTTTTATTTGTAGTACTCATAACAGGAATTATTATTGGGGGAACAGGAGGTTCAAATCAAACATCACTACGACAAATTCTAGCATATTCATCAATTAGACACCTAGAGTGAATAATTAGATCAATAATCATCATAGAAAATATCTGAGAATTCTATTTTATAATTTACTCAACATTAAATGTAATCATTATCTTTATATTCAAAACAATAAATTTATTCTTTCTAAATCAAATCTATTCAACAAGACACTTCAAAAAAGAAGTTAAATTTATGATAATAACATCATTATTATCCCTAGGTGGATTACCACCAATATTAGGATTCTTAGCAAAATGAATTATTATCCAACACTAATTGATAATAAAATAACAGTCATAGTATTCTTCATAATTATATTCACAACCATTACACTATACTATTATATACGAATTAAATTCTCAGGAACTATTATATTACATAATGAAGACTCATGATTAAAATCTAAAAAAATAAATTAATAATAGCTCTACCTATTCTATCAATAATTTCTACAATAGGATTAATCTGCACATCAAACTTTATATAATTTTACTAAGCGCCTCGGTTGCACAGTGGTAGAGTGCCAGACTACAAATCCAAAGGTCGCGGGTTCGATCCCCACTAGGTCCTCGGATTTTTATCTGTCACTTTCCACTTCTTTCACCTCTGGCAGTATTGCTCATGTGAAATATACCGAGTAGCACCGTGGTTCGGAACCCACGTTAAACTGTAGGTCCCCCTATAACTGGCTGCGTAAGTCAGTTCGAAGGTCGGAGGAAGGCAACGGCATACCACCTCCAAACAGGACCATGCCTAGTAAAGCACTGTGGTGTTCAAACCAATCTTCGGATTGTTGACTGCTTTACCTTTTTTTTTTTACCTTAAGTTAATAAAACTAATAACCTTCAAAGTTATAATTAAAAGTTTCCTTTTAGGTCTTAGTAAAATAATATTTACACCCCTAGAATTTGAAGGAAGGAGGATAAGATGTCATGGCCCCAAGTCCAGATCATTACAAAAATCATCAATAAGCCTGAACCAGACCAGAGGTTTATGGTTTTGGGATGTTAGGAAGATTTCCTCCAGATGACATATAAACAGGTTTACATAGGTGGGAAGGCTGCCATATTGGGGGGGGGGGGGGGGCATGGCTGTGCCACAGGTTTGATGGCAAACTTTCCCCTCAAAGGAAAAATAGTTCCTTTACATGGCCACTGAACAGATTGGCATAGGAAGATGCCAACCTGTTTATGAGCCATGAAGAGGAAACCTTCCTGACTACCCAGAATCCCGTACTTCTCATCTAGTTCAGAGTCATTGTTGATGTCTTCATAATCTGGATTGACAGTGAGGCAACACTATCCACAATCCTCCAAAACCTACAAACCTTCTCCTCCATTCACTTCACCTGCCACTACTCAACCCAATGAACCAACCTCCTCGTCATTGACCTTCACGTGAAGAATGGCCACATCAGTAAATCTGCCCACATCAAACCTACGAACCAACAACAATACCTTCATTTCAACAGATGCCAACCATTCCATACCACAAAATCCCTTCCATACAACTGAGCCATCTGTGACCATAGCATCAATAGTAATGAGCAGTCCCTCTCCAAAAATGCTAAACACCTCACTGAGGCCTTCACTGCATGCAGTTACCCTCCAAACCTTGTCCAGAAAGAGACCTAAAGGGCCCTGCCTGTCCAGTCACCCACCACCTCCCCCACACCTACCCTCCAGCCACAAGGGAGCACCCCTCGTGACCCAGTACCACCCAGGACTGGAGCAGTTAAGCAAGGTTTTCCACCAGAGTTTCAACTACCCTTCCTGAAATAATAAATACCCTACCCAATATCGTACCCACCCCTACTACAGTGGTATTCCACCACCCACCAAATCTACATAATATATCTTTGTCCATCCCTACTCCATCCCTAATCCCAACCCCTTGGCGAATGACTCCTACCCCTGCAATAGTCTCAAATGCGAAACTACTCCTATCCACCATCCAAACACCACCTACTCTAGTCCTGTCACAGGCATTTCCTAAACCATAAAGGGCAGGGCAACCTGTGAAAGCAATCACATTATCTACAAACTGAGCTCCAGCTTTCTTTGAGGGCATGAACAGCAAACAGCTGTCTGTCGGGATAAATGGCCATTGTCAAACTGTGGTCAGTAGACACCTAGACCATCCCATTGCAGAGCATGCAGCCCTGCACAATGAGGCTCACTTCAATGACTGCTACATAGCATGTGCCATATGGATACTCCCCACAGACACCAGCTTGTCAATTGCACTGATGAGAACTCTCCTCTACAATATATCCTATGCTCCCGCAATCTCCCAGGCCTAAACCTTCACTATATCCTGTCCCAACTACCCTCCCCTGACCAGCCCACTAGTCTTGTGTAGTTCATGAACAAACTAGTTCAGAAGAGCGCTCCCACTGGCGAACTACGCGAACTGGTTCGCAGATCCCTCGCCTCTTAGTTCATCCGCTCCTTTCCCCAAGACTGATAGGGAACAGCAAGAGGACACGAGACTGCACAGAATCACGTGATTCCCTTCTGCCAGTTATTGTCATTTCGAGCTGAGATGCAGCTCAGCTATAGTTTCATAATTCACTGCCACAAATAGCCCCCTAGCGACCTAATACGGTGATATGTAACTTGATAGTTAGAAGAATGGTGAATATTTAAAGAATGATGATATTAAGCACAAAAAATGAATAAATACGTTCTCACTCAGGGCACGTGATTATTTTTTGTGTGTCTAATTGTTAAGCAACACATTAGAATAGTTGCTTTGTTAATGTTATAGGTATATTCTTTGTGCTATATATTACTAGACCTGTAGCATAGTACTAATATTTTTTGTTGGTCACTTCCAAAAATTTATAAAAATTAAGAAGTCATTTATAAAAGTACATTTTTATTCACAAAAATAGATGCATTTAGCACATTTTGTAGCTCATATTCCTTCAATGGCCTATTAAATAAATAAAGAAATCCATTTTAAAAATAAAATACTACGAGTATTCTGTATGCAAATTAGTCGAATACCATTGAACCACCCATTCGTGTAAATAACTGGTTTACTTGCTTAAGTATTTGATGTTTAATTGCCCAAAAATACAGGTAATAGCACATGCTTGGGCAACACTGATCATTATATAAAAAAAAACTGTCATAACAAAACAAAGAGCTCTTTTAGTAGTGGTAGCAAGAGCCAAAAAGAGCAGATGAACTAAAAAGAGCAACCTACTTTGCGGCCGAGCTGCGAACTAAAAGGAGAGCTACTGGTCGCGAACTAAAATATGCACTAATGGTTGCAAACTAAAATATGCACTAATGGTTGCAAACTAAAATATGCACTAATGGTTGCAAACTAAAATATGCACTAATGGTTGCAAACTAAAATATGCACTAATGGTTGCAAACTAAAATATGCACTAATGGTTGCAAACTAAAACACGCGTTACCGCTCGCAAACTAAAACACGCGTTACCGCTCGCAAACTAAAACACGCGTTACCGCTCGCAAACTAAAACACGCGTTACCGCTCGCAAACTAAAACACGCGTTACCGCTCGCAAACTAAAACACGCGTTACCGCTCGCAAACTAAAACACGCGTTACCGCTCGCAAACTAAAACACGCGTTACCGCTCGCAAACTAAAACACGCGTTACCGCTCGCAAACTAAAACACGCGTTACCGCTCGCAAACTAAAACACGCGTTACCGCTCGCAAACTAAAACACGCGTTACCGCTCGCAAACTAAAACACGCGTTACCGCTCGCAAACTAAAACACGCGTTACCGCTCGCAAACTAAAACACGCGTTACCGCTCGCAAACTAAAACACGCGTTACCGCTCGCAAACTAAAACACGTGTTACCGCTCGCAAACTAAAACATGCGAAACATGTGTTACCTGTCAAGAACTATTATGCCAAACATATCTCGCTTCTTAGTTCATTGGATTCTTTTCAAAAGACTGACAGGCAATAGCGAGAGGGCGAGCAGCAGAATTAAAAATCTGCGTGTTTGCCATCTGCTGATGAGAGCCATTTCAAGGTGAGCATCTGCCTGCTAGATTATATAGTTCAGTGCTACAAAATTTCTGTTTTGAAGTATTCTGCACTCTGCAATATCTGACTAATAAGTTCCATAATGCCAAGATATAGAGATAACTCTGAACTTTAACATGAGAAATTATCCACAAACTGTTTCTTCTGGTTTGCGTGATATCGTTAGCGGCTCAAGCAGCAAGCACATGAAGCATCTAGGTGGGGGAACTTCTCCCTCCACCTGCATGCGCAGCCCACGATGCTCAGCCATCACTGGGAGCAGACGAAGTAAAAGAACGAACTAGTTCGCGGCAGAGCCGTGAACTAAAGTGAGCGCTCCCAATTGTGAACTATAATGTGCAAGTCTACTGCCCACACTCTAGCCTTAAATATGTCTCCCATTCCGTCTCTCACTCTAGACCTTAACCTTCCCTTCGTCCCTGTCTGTCAGACAGCACTGGCCTATTCCTCCCACCCCCACCATGCATCCCTCTCCTCCGTTCCTGCTTCCCCCTGCTCTGTGTCGGGTAACAATGTAGCCATCTAAAAACATTATTAAATAAGATGTTATTTGATGTAGGACCATTCAGTTCCACTAATTCAGGATTAAATATTAACTCCTTAGTAATAATACATGTTGTTGTCTCCAATGGTTTACACACTGGAAAATAAGGTACAGATCAATCTCTCTGTTGTTATTCTTATTACACAGCAGATGCAACAGCTGTTGTTAGATATTATAATTGAAAGTCCTAGTAGACATAACAGTTTCAGAATAGAGATTCCTTTTGGTTTGGTCTAAGAATATGATCCACATACTATAAGTGATTTTCTTATAACGGGACAAAACAAGATTCTGAATTCATGATTTTTTTCAGAGCGACTTTCTTCAATTTCTGATGAAAATTATTCATTAGAATGTTCTCTTGTATTTTTTTAAAAAAAAGAAAGAAAGAAAGAAAAGAAACATGCAAGCTGGAAAGAAACCAGTTTCCTTAAAAATTAATGTTTTCTTAACAATAATGTAAAAAAATTCTTAATTACATAATGTGCATAAAACTAGTTGAAGTACCTACATTTTTCATACTAAAGATATATATGACAGTTATTATTTTCAGTACATGCTACATTTTCATATTCTGGACATAAAAGTGAAGTACTGATACTGTCTGGTGAATATTTACCCTAAAAATGTTAAAATTTTAGGACAAATTATGGTAAACTCGGTTTACAGTTCATACTGATAAATCAGAGTCAAAAATAATGGAAAATATTTTACTGTATATGACAGTTTGCACCCAAAAGATTCTCCAAATCACAATATAACTAAATAATAATTCTTAATGGACTTATCATAGCCCTATCTTGCAGCATAACAAGAATGAAAATCAATGGCTCAAAAATGAAGATCAGCATGAGAGGAATGAAATCGTGCATAATGTGAGAAATGTAATCACAGTTTATGTAAATAATATGTAAATGATATATAAAAGATAGATGAAGATTACTCACCAGGTGAGGAAGCACAGGTGTGATAGTAGCACAAATAAATAGAACACACACACACACACACACACACACACACACACACACACACACACACAAATGCAAGCTTTCGCCCAGTTGCTTCTTCAGGCAGAAGGGAAGGAGAGGGAAAAGAAAATGTAGGTTTTAAGGAAGGGGGTAAGGAGACATTCCAATCCCGGGAGAGGAAAGACAGACCTTGGGGGAAGAAAAGGAAGGTAAACACACACACACACACACACACACACACACACACACTTACACAGGTACAAACACACCTAGGCAGACATACTATAGAAACCAAAGTGATGCCACTAGAGGCAGAGGCTCTGTCCAGGGAACCGAGGCAAAGATGTTAAGCTGTTAAAGATTGTGGGCGGGAATTCAAATTTAGCCGAGATTGAGACCAAGTGGGCAACAGGAAGAGAGAATATGCTGAAGGGCTAGTTCCCATCTCCAGAGTTCTGAAGGATTGGTGTCGGTGGGAAGTATCCAGATAACCCAGACAGTGTAACACTGTGCCAAGATGTGCTGGCCGTTCCCCAAGGCGTGTTTAGCCACAGGGTGATCCCAATTGCCAACAAAAACTGTCTGCCTGTGACCATTCATGCAAATGGACAGTTTATTGATGGTCATTCCCACATAGAACGCTTCACAGTGCCGGCATGTCAGTTGGTAAATCACGTGGGTGCTGTTGCAAGTGGCTCTGCCCTTGATCGTGTACACCTTCCGGGTTACGGGACTGGAGTAAGTGGTGGTGGAAGGGTGCATAGGGCAGGTTCTGAATTTGGAGGGATGAGGAAGTGGCTCTGGCAATTTGCTTCTCTACCAGATTAGGAGGATAGCTGCGGGATGTGAAAGCTGTTATTAGCTTATTGGTGTACTGGTTCAGAGATTTGGGACTGGAGCAGACTTGTTTGCCACAAAGACCTAAGCTGTAGGGAAGGGAACATTTGATGTGGAATGGATGGCAGTTGTCATATTGGATGTACTGTATTTTATTGGTTGGTTTGATGTGGACGGAAGTGTTAATTTGGCCATTGGACAGATGGAGGTCGATGTTGAGGAAAGTGGCATGGGATTTGGAATAGGACCAGGTGAATTTGATGAGACCAAAGGAGTTGAGGTTGAAGAGGAAATTCTGGAGTTCCTCTCCACTGTGAGTCCAGATCAATGAGTCTGTACCAAACTTTGGGTTGACAGGCTTGGGTATCCAGGAAGGCTTCCTCTAAGTGTCCCATGAATAAGTTTGCATACGAGGGGGCCATCATGGTTCCCATGGCTGTTCCCTTTAGTTGTTGGTATGTCTGGCCCTCAAAAGTAAAGAAGTTGTGGGTTAGGATGAAGCTGGCTAGGGTATTAAGGAAAGAGGTTTTAGGTAAGGAAGTGGGTGGTCGGCTTGAAAGGAAATACTCCATCGCAGCAAGGCCCTGGGCATGTGGGATATTTGTGTATAAGAAGTGGAATCAATGATTACAAGGATGGTTTCTGGAGGTAACAGCCTGGGTAAGGATTTCAGGCGATTGAGGAAGTGGTTGGTGTCTTTGATGAAGGATGGGAGGCTGCACATGATGGGTTGAAGGTGTTGGTCTATGTAGGCAGAGATTCGTTCTGTAGGGGCTTGGTAACCAGCTACAATGGGGCAGCCGGGATGATTTGGTTTGTGAATCTTGGGAAGTAGGTTGAAGGTGGGGGTGCGGGGTGTCAATGGGGTCATGAGGTTAATGGAGTTAGGGGAAAGGTTTTGTAGGGGGCCTAAGGTTTTGAGGATTCCTTGAAGCTCTGCCTGGACATCAGGGATGGGATTGCCATGAAATACTTTATATGTGGTACTATCTGAAAGCTGGCGCAGTCCCTCAGCCACATTCTCCTGCCAATCAAGTATCATGGTCATGGATCCCTTGTCGGCTGGGAGAATGACGATGGAATGGTCAGCCTTCAGATCACAGATAGTTCGGGATACAGCTGCGGTAACATTGGGAGTAGGATTAAGGTTTCTCAGGAAAGACTGAGCGGCAAGGTGGGAAGTAAGGAATTCCTGGAAGGTTTGAAGAGGGTGATTTTGAGGAAGAACAGGTGGGTCTCGCTGTGACGGAGGACGGAACTGTTCTAGGCAGGGTTCAATTTGAATGATGTCTTGGGGAGCTGGATCATTAGGAGTGGGATTATTTTTCTTTGTGGCAAAGCAGTATCTCCAGCAAAGACTACAAGTATAGGAAAGTAGATCTTTGACAAGAGCTGTTTGATTGAATTTGGGAGTAGGGCTAAAGGTGAGGCCTTTGGATAGGACAGAGGTTTTAGATTTTTTTTCCTCCTCCGTTTTTAATAGACCAGAACAAACCTATTTCATTTAATAGAAATGTGAATATAAGAAAAATTGCATATTTTTTCCATAATTTTACTCTGAGACATTTTGGCCCGTTACCTGGAAATCACCCATAAAAGTAGCACAATAGATGTGAATTCCCCAACTTCCCCAACCTATGAAACCACTTTCTAGAAGTAATACAATTCAGAGGTAATTGTGTAAACAACATTGAAAAGTAAAACTTTTATAAAGGCAATCTAAGCAAATACGAAAACCAACAGTAAACATGGTATACTGAAGCTTGAAAAAGTACTCTCCCGATTATCAATTCATCAAGTCTACTCACATTACACGCAAAACACAGGATTTCACTTTATTGAATTCAAAGCTATATTCTTAGAAATACAATGCATTTATTAACATACCAGTACAACCCATTATCTTTCCAGGAATTTCTTGATTACAACATCGAGAACAAAATATCTGCCCACAAACACGGCAATGATGTTTTCTTCGAAAAGTGGTGAATTTTTCACCACAGTCATAACATTCCTTACTAACTGAATCAGGCATCCAATACTGTTTGAGGTCGGTATCCTTATATGATTGCAAACCCTGTAGAAAAAAATTATACATTGCATTCCTGAGTTACAGAAACATCGTGAATCAAATATAACTCAGTACACAACTGTTCTTATAACACAAAGAGGAATTATATAAACCTGAAACTGTGTTGTTTCGCATACTTTGATTGCTTGCATAAATATTTACAAAAATTTTAAGACAGTAGTCTGGTGAAGCAGTTACACTTACATATGAATCTCAATGTTTCTCACTATTATGTTAGAAAAATTATATGAAACTGTTTCGAAAAATGTAATATTTGAAAACAGGTTCTTTAGAATACCCTGTGATTTCAACATTGCCTACTGATAAGTATTTGTAGATCTCAACATTACTTATCTGGTGCACCACATTGAGAGGCTGTGTGTGTGTGTGTGAGAGAGAGAGAGAGAGAGAGAGAGAGAGAGAGAGAGAGAGAGAGAGAGAGAGAGAGAGAGAGAGAGAGAGAGAGAGAGCATTTTCAAGCCGCAAGGTATTTCTGGAGACAATCATTAATTACATTACATTGTACATTGTTCATGTGATATGATGTTATGTTATATTTGCTGTAGATATCCACACTGCCCTGTCCTGTGAAAGCCTTTTCATCTCTGCATACAAACGGCAACCTACAGCCATTTGAACCTGCTTACTATATTCGTTTCTCGGTCTCCCTATGTCATCTTTACCCCACACACTTCCCTCTAATGCTAAATTGCCAATACCTTGATCTCAGAAAATGAATCCCAGCAATTCAATATCCTTTCTTAGCCAAGATGTGGCAGTAATTCTTTTCTCCACAATTCTGTTCAACATCTCATTAGTTACTTGATCTACACAATTAATATTCAGCACTCATCTGTTGCACTGCATTTCAAAGTCATCTGTCATCTTTCTATCTAAATTCCTTACCATCCACATTTTCACTCCCATACAATGCTGCACTATAGACAATTGTTTTCAGAAAGGACTTCCAAACATTTAAATTAATTTTGGATATCAACAAAATTCACTTCTTCAGGAATACTTTTCTTCCCATAGCCAGTCTGCATTTTATACCTTCTTTACTTTGACCTTCAGAAGGTATTTTGCTACTCAAATAACATAACTCATCAACTACTTACATTATGTGATCAAATGTATCAGGACACTCCCTACTTTTATTGTCTTGTTACCCAATCCAATTCCTTCAGCATTGCTCGAGTTCCTTACACTACCTTCCACTGCCATTGTTTTGGTCTTGTTAAAGTTCATCTTTTATCCTCCTTTCAAGACACTGTCAATTCCATTCAATTGTTTTTGCAGGTCCTTTACTGTCTCTGTCAGAATTACAATGTCATCAGCAAACTGCAAAGTTTTTATTTTTTCTCCGTGGACTTTACTTCCTTCTTCAAATTTCTCCTTGCATTCCTTTACAGTTTCCTCAAAGCACAAAATGATTAACACTGGGGAAGGGCTACAACCTAGACTCACTTCCTTCCCAACCAATGCTCGCTCCTTCTTGTAACTGCTGTCTAGTTTTTGTAGAAGTTGTATATAAATTTTTGCTCTATATTTTACTTCTGATACCTTCAGAATTTTAAAGAATGTGTTCCTGTCAACAATGCCAAAAGCTTTCTCCAAATCTACAAAAGCAAAAACCATTATGTTCACATTTCCGTAAATTATCTTCTATGACAAGTCATAATGTGAGTATTGCCTCGTGTGTTCTTACATTTCTCCTAAATCCAAACTGATCTTCCTCAAGGCTGGATGCTACAAGTTCTTCTATTTGTAAATAATTTTGTGTTAGTATTTTTCAACCATGACTTATTAAAACTGACAGTTCTGTAATTTTCACACTTGCTTTCTATGGAATTGAAATTATTATATTATTCTTGAAGTCTGAGGGTAGTTCCTTTGTCTCATATGTTTTGGACACTAGGTGGAACAATTTTTTTTTTTATTTTTTTTGACCGGCTCTCCCAACAATGTCAGTGGTTCAGTGGGAATTTTATCTACTCCAGGGGCCTTATGTTGACTTAAATCTTACAATGTTCTGTCAAATCTTCTCATGTTCTGACAAATTCTTCTCACAGTATTGCATCCATTATCTCATCTTCATCTACTTTGTTTTCCCTTTCTACAACACTGCCTTCAAGTTCATTTCCCTTGTACAGATCCTCCACAAATTCCTTTGACCTTTTAGCTTTCCCTACTTTTATTAGTACTGGTTTTCAATCTGAACTCTCGATATTCATGCAGCTGTGTTTCTTACCTACAAAAGCCTCTTTATTTTTCTGGAGGCAGTGTCTATCTTTCTCTTAGTTACAAATTCTTCTACTGACTTGCATTTGTCCTTTAGCCACTTGTGCTTAGGCAGTCTGCACTTCCTGTCAACGTCTTTTTTTAGCCATTTGTACTCTCTTTGCTCTGCTTCACTTCCTGCATGTTTATATTTACTCATATTTTCTCATTTCATTGATTAAGTTCAGTATCTCTTCTGTAATCCAGGGATTTAAATTTGGCCTTGTCCATCTACCTATATGATCCCCTGCACCCTTCACTACTTTGTCTGTCAGAGCTAACCAATCTTCTTCTACAGTATTACTTTCCACCATTTTGGCCAATCCTTGCTAAATGCTCCCTCTGAAAGTCTCAACAACCTTCAATTTATCCATGTTTCATCTCCTTACTTTCTACCTTTTCCCAATTTCTTTAGTTTTAATCTACAGTTCATAGGCAATAAGGTATGTCAGAGTCTGCATCTGCCCCTGGGCACATCTGACGGTTTAAAACCTGTTTTCAAAATCTATTTGTCTCATTATAAAGTCAATATGGTACCTTCCGGTGTCTCCTAGTCTCTTCCATGTTTACAACCTCCTTTCATGATGCTAAAACCTAGTTTTTGTGATGATTCAGATGAGCTCTGTGCAAAATTTCACCAGGAAACCTCTTATTTTGTTTGTTTTCCAAGCCCATATTCACCTACCTTTTTTTCCTTCTCTTTCTTTTCCTTCTCCTGAGTTCCAGTTCCCCATCATAATCATGTTTTTCTCTCCATTAACTGTCTGAAGAACTTACTTTTAGGGATGGGTCAAACCCAAATTTTACCAAATTGAATCAAAATACTGAATCTTAAATGACACATGTGCTAAATTCCGAACCCGAATCAAATCTTCCGAATCTCGAGCCCAAATAATCTGTCAGCACAAGTACATGTATTTAAAAAGAATTAGTAATCTATCGCATCCTGTGGTGAAGATAAAGCCTTCTGGGATGGATCCCAAATGACAGTGTTACAGTAAGATTTAAGAAATTAAAATTTCATTCAGATTTTTATTTTAAATCTTAAGGATTTTTTTATACTCCTCCCACCGCTTAAAAGAAATTTGTAGGCTATGAAAATCTGAAAGATAATAAACTTTCTTCACTCTATTATAAATTGTTTAATTTTGATGAAATAATTGCATTATGAAATCCTAGAAAGGAAAGAATTCCTCCCCCCTCTCAAAGGGGAAGAATCAAAAATAAAACCTGTTAAGATGAGTAGATATTTTGGAAGTTGGAAAATAGATTCTTAAAAAATAGGATATGTAAATGTTAAATAATTTTATAGTGACATATCAGGCATTCCATAAGTGACAGACAGGATATTGAGACACAGAGAAATCTGTGTTTATTCGGCATGTGTGTACCTGTTATTGCCACGGTTCTGGAGGTTAAGCAAGGGTATTTTGTGGCTTTATTTATTCTTTCCAAAATTTAAGATCACGTAACTTGTCTGCACAGAATTTATATTCGTAGAAGATTTAAAAATCAGTACTAGAAGTCAGTTGCCGTGATTCATTTCTAACTATTCCCGTTCAGCATAAGAATAATAAAAATGTAAACATTAAGGTGATAAACGTATATTCTCCCGCATTCGCCATTGTCTTTTGGATTTGTTAGGCAAATGGAATTTAGGCTTAAATGTGGTAACAGCTAACATGGAAGATTACATGGCGTAATGTTTACATTTGCATTATTCTTATGTCGAAGAGAGAGTGGAATTTACGAATCACGATTCATAACAACAATCCCTTAACCCTAATAGAAAAATACATAAGTTGTAGCACGAAGGCAGTAGTTGTGGTGTCTGGCATATTGATGCAACAGAGGCTTGCCAATCGGCTTTACGTAGTAGCTTTTAGATGAGACTTAAAATATACAGCAAACTAAATGCCAAAACATAAAACAATTTTATTAGACTTATAATATAAATTTTATGAAATGTTTATAATAGCAATTAGATAATGGTATGGTAATTCCGAATCACTATCACTTGATTCCTTGTTATTTAGTTCCTTCGTAGTACAGAGCATCATCCCTCGTACAATGTAGTGCATTCAATATCGAACACTTTTCAATGCCTGCTACACAATCTGATTTGGAACCCACATCCCTGTATCATCATTCCACTGGCACACTTGCACGTTTTACATGACTCGTTGGTGTCAGTTGTCTGTCACTTTTCGAAAGGTAGTCGGTGTACATGTGTTTAAGCTTGACCTTAAACGATTTATTGAAACAGAAGTCAAGCGGTTGATGAATTGACATCATCCCACATGGATGGCACATAATTAGAACTTTTTCCCCTACTTAATAAATAAGTTTCTTTTTGAAATCCTAGTGCTGCTGTAGCAGTTTTAGAATTATTCAAGGAAAGTCTACACCAGGTAGTGCATAGGTATCCGGGCCATGTAATATTAGTTGGAGGTGACTTCAACCTTAAGAGTATAGATTGGGACCTCGATAGTTACATTTCAGGCGGTACAGACAAGCAGTCTTGCGAGCTACTTTTGGACACATTCTCCGAAAACTGTCTTGAGCAGTTAAACCGGCAACCCATGCGCAATGGAAATATTCTAGACCTTATAGCCTTATTAACGATGTCTGTGTAGAGACAGGAATTAGTGATCATGATATCGTCATAGCATCGATGGTGACCAAAGTTCATAAACCAGTCAAGAAGGCTAGGAGCATGTTTTCGTTGGGAAGAGCCGACAAGCAAATGTTACGATCGCACTTAGAAAATGAATGGGCATCATTTAATTCTGGGACTACGGATGTAGAGGAATCGTGAACTAAATTTAAGTGCATTGTTAATAAAGGGTTAGAGAAATATGTGCCAGTAAAGACGATTAAGGATGGAAAAGAACCACCGTGGTATAATAATAATGTTAGAAAGCTGCTGAGAAAGCAAAGGCTGTTGCACTCTCGATTCAAAAAAGAACACGCAAATGATGATAGGCAAAAGTTAGTAGAGATTCGTGCGTCTATAAAAAGATCAATGCGTGAAGCATACAATAATTATCACAGCCATACCTTAGCAAAAGATCTTTCCGAGAACCCGAAAAATTCTGGTCCTATGTAAAATCGATAAGCGGGTCAAAGCCCACTGTCCAGTCACTAGTTGATCATTCCGGGGCAGTAATAGAGAAAGCAAACGGAAAGCTGAAGTTCTAAATTTAACCTTTAAGAAATCTTTCACGCAGGAGGACCGCACAAATATACCATCATTTGATCAACGTACTAATTCTGAAATGGGGGACATAGCAATAGGTATTTCCGGTGTAGAGAAGCAGCTGAGAGAGCTAAATATGAAAAAGTCTGCTGGTCCGGATGGAAAACCAGTTCGGTTTTACAAAGACTATTCTGCGCCGTTGGCCCCCTACTTAGCTTGCATTTATAGCGAATCTTTAATTCAGCGCTAAGTTCCTAGTGATTGGAAAAAAGAGCAGGTGACTCCCGTGTATAAGAAAGGAAAGAGAACTGACCCATACAATTACAGGCCAATATCGTTGACATCGGTTTCCATGTAGAATTTTGGAGCATATTCTCAGTTCGAATATAGTAAATTTCCTTGAAACGGAAAAGCTTCTTTCCATGAATCAGCACAGGTTTAGGAAACATTGTTCATGTGAAACTCAGCTTGCTCTTTTCTCTCATGACATCTTGCGAGCCATGGACGAAGGACAACAGACGGATTGTGTTTTTCTTGACTTCAAAAAGGCGTTCGACGCGGTGCCACACTGCAGACTGCTAACGAAGATACGAGCTTATGGAATAGGTTCACAGATTTGTGACTGGCTGGAAGACTTCCTAAGTAATAGAAGGCAGTACATTGTTCTCGACGGCGAGTGTTCATCAGAGACGAGTGTATCGTCAGGCGTGCCCCAGGAGAGTGTGATAGGACCACTATTATTTTCTATCTATATAAATGATCTGATGGACAGTGTAAGTTGTAATTTGCGGCTGTTTGCTGATGATGCTGTGGTGTATGGGAGGGTGTCGTCTGTAACTGAATGTAATAGAATACAGGTTGACTTAGACAAAATTTCTAGTTGGTGCGAAGAATGGCAGCTAGCTCTCAATGTAGAAAAATGTATGGTGATGCGCATGAGTAGGAAAAACAATCCTATAATGTTCGAATACAGCATTAGTAGTGAGCTTCTTGATGCTGTCGCGTCGTTCAAATATCTAGGTGTAACATCGCAGAGCGATATGAAATGGAACGAGCATGTAAGGACAGTTGTGAGTAAGGCAGACAGCCGACTTCGGTTTATTGGGAGAATTTTGGGACGATGTACTTCACCTGTAAAGGAGACCGCGTATAAAACGCTTGTACGACCATGTCTTGAGTATTGCTCAAGTATTTGGGACCCGCAGCAGATCGGTTTGAAGGAAGACATAGAGGCGGTTCAGACGCGAGCAGCTAGATTTGTAGGCTACCAATGCGCGAGTGTCACGGAAATGCTCCGGCAACTCAATTGGGGATTGCTGGAAGAAAGACGACGTTCTATTCGTGAATTTCTGTTAAGTAAATTTAGAGGGCCGGAATTTGAAGCTGAGTGTAGTACGATCTTGCTGCCGCCTACCTACATTTCGTGTAAAGACCACAATGACAAGATAAGAGAAATTAGGGCTTGTATGGAGGCATATAGGCATTCTTTTTTTCCTCGTTCAATTTGGGAGTGGAATAGGAAAGGAAATGCCTAGTAGTGGTACAGTGTACCCTCCTCCACGCACCTTACGGTAATTGCGGAGTATGTATGTAGATGTAGATGCTTCATTACAGTTCACATACCCAGCACTTCACAAAATTCGACAAAACAATACATGAAATCAGAATGAGGCAACTCGTGGACGAATCCTAAAGCCTTATGTATTGTTCGTATTTACATAAAGAAATTTATGTTTGTAGCTACTAATATTTCACAGGCCACTACATTTTATATTTGCGACTGCAAAGCAAGACTGTGTAGCACTGCTTATATCAGACGGGAAAAATTACTTGTGGTGGCTCCTAGTGCCAGTTTTCAGAATTTGTATCGCTTTGTACTCGATTTAAATCACAGGTAGTTTTAAGACCCAAAATACTGGAAAAAAATGGGGGTCAGATTTGGGTAAATACGCTATATTGTTTTCACAATAGCCACGCAACTGCATAACCTTTGTGGTGGTTTCACTTGAATAAATTTAAAGTAGGACAGTTTTGTTTTATTACGTCACATCTTTCAGTGGATCTATGGAAAATAAACTAAATAATGCAGACAAAAGTGCACCGTTATGCAAAGTGAACTACAAAGTGAACCACTTTGGATTCGGGATTTGGTAGTATTTGGCCATTATGCATCAAATCTCGAATCTGAAGCCAGTGTGCCGAATTCGACAAATAATGGATTCAGCCGAAACACTCGGACACAACTCTACTTATTTTATGTCCTCATACGTTTCTTAGATTTCCTCATTGGCAGAGCTAGTTGGCATGTAAAGTCGTGCTACTGTAGTCAGTGTTGGCTTCATATCTATCTTTACTACAATAAAGCACTCATTAAGCTGCTTATAACAACTTAACTGCATTCCTATGTTCTTATTCATGATTAGACCTACTCCTACAGGCCCCCCAATTGATTTTGTATTTCTAATACCATATCTAACATCAACCTGTCTGTTTCACTTTTCAAATTTTCTAACTTACCTACTAAATAAAATAGAAGATTCTACACTCTGATCTGTAGAAGGCCTGATTCTTTCTCATGACAACATCCTCTCAAGTAGTTCCCACCCATAGATCTGAATTGGGGACTATTTGAATCCTGTAAAATTTTACCCAAGAGGACACCATTATCTACAGGGTGTCTCAAGAAAAATGCCTGCCAGGCATCCGTGGATCAAGCAGTATGGCTCCAGGGCGCTGCCACCACATCCGCTGGCCACTGCAGCACTGGATTCTCAGACACTATTGTGCTGTGGGCGCATAAACTGAGTTAAAGTCTAAAAAACATTGCCCTCTGAATAACCTAAGCTTACCTTTATTTACAGTAGATGTTCAAAATGATGTCCCTCTACGGAAAAAGCGGCCTGACATCTCTTAAACACATTTGCGAACACTCAATGAATTTCGGCTGCCGAAATTTGGGAAATGACTAGTCAAATCTTTTTTCACGAAACAATAAATTCTGACAGGTATGTGAACAATATCCTGTATTTATTTTTTCAAGAACTTTCGCCCAACGAAAAGCTATATGGTTATTTCATGCAGGACACTGCAAGACCACACATTGCCACTGCAGCAATACGAAGTGTTTTTGATGATAGGATAGTTGACTGGCCTCCTCGTTCTCCAGATCTAAATCCCTGTGACTTTTATCTTTGGTGAATGTTAAAAGAGAAGGTGTATGCAATCCCCATACACTTGAAGAGTTGGAAGACAGGATTCGACTAGTCATTTCCCAGATTTCGGCAGCCGAAATTCGTCGAGTGTTCGCAGATGTCAGACCACTCTTTCCATAGAGGAACATCCTTGTGAACATATACTGTAAATAAAGGTAAGCTTAGGTTACTCAGCTGGCAATGTCTTTTAGACTTTAACTTAGTGTATGCATCCGCAGCACAACAAAGTCCGAAATCGGGCGCTCCCGTGGCCGGCGGATGCAGTGGCCGAGGCCGGTAGCCATACCACGTGATCCATGGATGCCTGGCAGGCGTCTTTCGTGAGACACTCTGTATATTCATACAGTAGAGCTGGATGTCCTTGGGAAAGTTAACAACTGTAGTTTCCCCTTGCTTTCAACTGTTGGCAGTAGCTGCAAGCAAAACCGTGTTAGCTGATGCTCAGACAATCATCCAGACTGATGCCCCTGTAACTTCATCGAACCACTTTTATGACATTTCTCTATGGTTTCCATTCTCTAATAGCTCACGGGAAAAAGGGAGAACTATATCTTTCCATTTTCAATCTGAGTTCTCTTATTTTAGTCTGATAACTATGTCTTCCTATGTAGGTGTGTGCTAACAAAATATGTTCGCATTCGGAAGAGAAGGTTGGTGAAAGAAATTTCACAAATAGATCTCATTGCAACAAATAACACCATTCTTTTAACGATTTCCACTCCCCAACTCATGCATCAATTGTGACACCCTCTCCCCTATATCACGATAGTACAAGATGAGCTGCCCTTCTCTGAACTTTCTCAAAATCATCTGACAGTCACATTTGGTGGAGATCCCACAATGTGCAGCAATACTCCAAACTAGGATGTACAAGCGTAATGTAGGTAGTTCCTTTAATAGAACTGTTGCCTCTTCTAAGTGTTCTGCTAATGGAATGTACTCTTCGGTTCACTTTCGCTACAATATTTTCTATGCATTCTCTCCAATCGAAGTTGTTCGTAATAGTCCTAGGTATTTAGTTGAATTTATGGCCTGTGGTTTTGACTGATTTATCATGTAAATGAAGTTTAACAGGCTTCTTTTAATGGTTACATGAATGAATTCATGTAACTTAAGAGAGCTACTCAGATTGTTTCCTAACTTGTTTATAAAAACAAGGAACAGTAGGGCCCCTATAACACTTCCCTGGGGAATTCCAGATGTCACTTCAGTTCTACTTTATGACTTTCCATTGATTACAATGTACTGTGTCCTATATGACAGGAAATCACAAATCCAACTGCACAATTGTGATGGCATTCCTTAAGCACCACATAATATTTAATACAAAAAAAACTAAAAGGGAGATTAATGTGTATATAAACATATCATACTAACTGTACTTTTCAGGGCAAGAAGATTGCTTATTCTTCTCAGGACATTTGGTAAGCTTCTTCCGTCGGTTACATCATCGATGAAAGGTGAATTATGTTCCTGAAATAAAACAAAGA
This sequence comes from Locusta migratoria, assembly GCA_026315105.1. Classification (NCBI taxonomy): domain Eukaryota; kingdom Metazoa; phylum Arthropoda; class Insecta; order Orthoptera; family Acrididae; genus Locusta; species Locusta migratoria. Next base: position 169,449,544 of record CM048746.1, read on the forward strand.
TTTTAAAAATCACAATGACATTTTGAAACAGCCCCAATAATTAAATTATGGAAACAATCAATGACAAAACTAAGTAATGCAACCACAAGCTAAACTATTTTAATGATGTCCTAAAGGTTACTAGTATACAAAATACGTACTGGGTTTTGATTGTCCTTCCAATCAGGAGGAGGAGAAGCTACCACTTCATCTGTAGATTGAGATATTATAGTCTGAACATTACTAGTTCCTTCAGGTGATGCTTCACCTGCAATGAACCAAACCATCACACTGTTCAATGAAATCTTGAACAACAAACTAATGACATTCACAGCAGACAGCTCATCATTCTATTTGGCACACAGTAGATGTACTATAAAAACCTTTTAGTTTTTTCTTGATCAAAAACAAGTTATTAACAATGAAATATTTCATTCAGGCAGTTGTCTAAGTAAATGAATTGGTCACAATGGTGTGGCTAAATTACAAAATGATTATACGACTGTGAACTGTCTTGGGAATATTGTAATCTAACAAACTGAGACTCGCCAATCGAAGTACACAGTGAGTGTGTGAGTGTGTGTGTGTGTGTGTGTGTGTGTGTGTCACATTGGAAAGTTCAGTGGAAATTCCAGTAAGGATTCGACAATATTTTTGTTAAGGATAGGTTGCTACTCACCACAGAGATGTCTGATGAGCCACAGAAAGGCACAAATAATAGAAAAAAACTGCAAAGCTTTCATCCGATACAGCCTTTGTCAGCTGGAGAAAGCAACAACAAACACACACACACACACACACACACACACACACACACACACACACAAACACTTAGCTTTCAGTCACAGTCTTCACCATTCATACCAAAAGGTAGGCACATCTCACAAATTCATAACCGTCATCTCATGCTGCTATAGCCAAGTCACCAAATAGCATTTCAGTGAGTTGTGCCAATGTAACTGCATTAGCGAATGTGTGTTCTGTTCTGATGAAGGCTGTTGTGTGGGAGTCACTGAATTTTTTACACTCTTGTCTGTAGCTAAAAATCATCTTTGCAGTAATTTAGAATTTATCTCATATATTGATGTTGTATTTACGATTGTATATTTCTTTCCAACTTCCCATATCATTGTACACTGGTGCTAATAACAATAACTGACTGACACAACCATACTTGATGATAAGACACTATGTTCATTATGTAAACAAACTTAACAATTTTAAATTTTGAATACACTTTGTAACATCTTTGTATAGAATGATAAAACTGGGCATCATAGTTAGAATTATTGTATGTAATCGAAATACTACTACAATTTACATTTAATGAAAATTCACAAAAAGGTACAATTAACAGATTACCATTTTTCTTGAGCAAAAAAGCTTTCGGTCATCATGGCATTCATCAGAAAGAGAAAATATCTCTCTCTCTTTCTAATGAAAGTCATAATGTCCAAAAGCTTTTGTAAACTTGTAATCTATTAAGAGCACCTTCATGCAACTAAGCAAGACATATACCTGTGCGGATTAGTAACCTATCCTATTCAAAAATATTGTTGAATCCTTACTGGAATTTCCACTCTTTGATATTTAATGAAAACACACATATTGTAGTATTAAGTGAAACAGGAATTGATATCAAAATATCTAGCACAGAAAAACTTTCCAAATCATTTAAAAATTAACTGGAGATACAATTTTGTTATCTACCAGTCACTAAACCTTAATAAAATATACTATATATGGTTTAGAACATGTAAAATGTCTCCTTCCAGTACATGGTTAAAATATGACAGTGTTAAATTCCTGGGATTGAAGCTTGGCAATAAATTTAACTGGGAGAAACATACCACATAATTGCTGAAGCACCTAACCAATACCGGTTTGCTATGTGAATGCTACCATAAATAGGTGATATAAAAAAATGCCCATATACTATGCTTACTTTGAATCCATAATATTATATGGGATTATTTTCTAGGGTAACTTGGCCAGTAAAGCTAAAGTTTTCCAAGTTCAAAAACATGCAATAACAATTATTTGTGGTGTGAACTGAAGAACATCCTGCAGAGGGCTATTTAATAAATTGTGGATACTAACTACTGCTTCCAAATATATTTACTCCTTAATGAAATTTGTCAAAATATGTCTGTTTTTCAAACCAACTGCTCAGTTCATGGATTCAGTAACTACTAGAAACAAGAATAATTTGCACAAAGATTTAAAGCTGCTTTAGTTCAAAAAGGTGTCCTCTATCCAGCAGTACCCATTTCAATGCTTCGCATAAAAAGTTTAGGTCATAATAAAGTCCAATTTGAGAAGAGTGTAAAAGGTTTTCATGGTGGCCTACTCTCTATCCCATTGACGAGTTTCTTAGCAGGATCGATTAATGTGTTTATGCTATTAATAATATCACATTATGTGATTATTGTGTACAATCTTAATTTTGTACAAACCTTCCACAGTAAGGTGATAATTGTAAATAAGTTATGTGAGAAGTTTTTACATTAAAAATGTAAACATGTTTAATATTTTTTGACCAATTACACATCCAAAAGGGCAATTTCATCTGGGTTCTGTGGAAAGTACACTAACATAAATGTTATTATTATGTAATATTCTTTGTAACATTTTCTACATCCAAGAGTGATCTCCTCACTATGGATCATTTGAAACAAAATATACATAGGCCTATAATCTAATCCCCAGGCCACACCCCAACTCCAGCCCCCTGCCACCGGGATCATATCCCACAGCAAAACCTGCCCAATCCATCCAGCCAGCACTTCCTATTCCAGTCACGTTGATGGCTTATCCTACCTGATCAAAGGACAGGCCACCTGTGAAATCAATAATGTAATCCACCAACTACGCTGCAGTCACTTCACAGGTTTTTATATTGGTATGACCACTAAACAGTTATCCATTAGAATAAATGGCCACCAAAATACTGTGGTCAAAGACAAGACAGACCACCCTGTTGTGCAATATACAGCTGATGCTTGATTTCAACAGCTGCTTCAGAACCTGGGCCTTCTGGAACATCCCCCCCCCCCCCCCACTATCAACTTTTCTGAATTAAACCAGATGGCAGTTATCCTTGCAGTACATTCCTCGAACCTTAAATTCTCTAGTGCTCAACCTATGATAACCTCCACCCTTGCCACTCTATTCCTACACTGCATCTCTTTCCATCCATCTAGTATTTATGTTCCATACCCAATCTTTCTATCCCCCATCCCCTTACCACAGAGCACAGCCCGTGATGCAGGGGTCACAGATGACAGTTGTCCGTCAGTGGGAGGTGCTTCTGTGAGTGGTGTGTTTTGACAAAGGGTAATAGGCAAAAGCTGAAGTTATGTGTCTATGAGTGTTATTTTTGTGTGTCTGGCAAATGTACATCTTTACAGTGAGGTGCTAACAATCATCGTTATTTCGTTAAATTCTAATGTGGACTTTCGACTGTTATACTATGTTTCTCTGACCACACAAAAAGCTACTTTCCAATATTTGACTTCTCCAGCATATCACCAGCCTTGTCAATCTGTACTAATATCTTCCATATTATCAGCATACCTGCAGACTGGGATACCACCCGTCTGCTTTGATCCATGATGTCATCAAGATGTCGGAAACCAGTATACAGGATATCTTAATACTTCTGTATTGTAGATACAAATAATCTGTAGTTATTATAGATAACAGAATGTACCATCGATCACAGGTCTTAGCCCAAAAATTCGCACCTTTAGTGCTCACATACGAAAAAAAATCTCTCGGTTAACCTGCACCTAACCATCAGAGAGAAGCTACATATCAATTTTTAAACACAAAATATTAATCTGTTTTGTTTGTAAACAAACTATTGTCTTTAACTCAACCACCACATAATCACTCACACCTTTTACGAACACGCACCCACCTAAAAACTACGGCGCTGCAATGACGTCACGGGTCAAAGCTTGACAGGCGGTATCCCTGTATACAGGTCAGCCATATTATCTTACCCTTTATCACTATAAAAATGTCTCCCCCATCAGTGTTCAACCTTTTGGAGATCAAGGAATTTGCAATCAGCCCATCATCCATGGCTCACCAGATATTTGAGAAAAGGGCAAGCTGAGTTTCATATGAGCGAACAATCTATCTAAAGCCATGGTAATGCATGGACAGAAGCTTTTCCATCTCAAGGAAATTTACTATAACCAAACTCTTTGACTCTTTCTTAAAAGAAAGTTATAGAGTACTCTTTGTAACATCAAATTGGGATTCCAGACAGACTTGGTGACTTATTTGTTTTCAGCTCTCTCATCTACTTCTCTTCACCAAAGAAGCTGATTACTGTGTGCTCTATTCAAGAGTCTTTTCAGTGGTATATTTGTATGATTGTCCTGCATGCACAATTTCTTACACTTGAATTTTAAAAATTCAACTTTCCTTTTCTGTCTTCTATTGTCACTCAAGAATGATCAATAAGTGTATATAGAACCACAGAAAAATATGTAAAATCAGTACCCTGCTTCGGGTTGCTGTGGCTGTGAGAGAAGTTGGGAAAAAAAGGGGGGCATAGCTGCTAATCAAATCATTCTTTATTGTAAAGTATAGACTGACTTTTTCCTGCTTTCCATTTAAGCATAAATATACACATCAAACAATCAACCAACTCTGGCACATGCAATATTTAAGTGCCCTTCAAAAAAGCAATTGTTTTCTACATCTTTGTCCATTTCCAGTTGATGAGTCTATGGCTGGTGCTTGATGTGTAGACGTTGACAACGGCATGATGGATGACGGGAGTTGAAGGCAGCCAATGAGGATTCATGGTTTTGTTTTTGTACCGGTTTATAAGATATATATGGAAGGTGTGACTGTAACAGAGTGATTTACCAAACAACCGACCATTTACATGTAGTATTTATGAGGATAATGAATTTACTTGATGGACAAGGGAACAGTGACAACATTTCAGCCATAGAGCAGAAATAGCATTAATGATTTATTTCATGGTGAACAGAAAAGGTGCATACACTTTCAAAACCCACTTACAGAGAATGAGGGGAATAATGTTTTGTGTCCACCACAAAATAAATAAATAATTAATGCTGTTCCTGCTCTATGGTTGACAGGTTCTTGATGTACCTTCGTCCGGTGAGTATATTAATATCCTCATAAGTACTACATGTTTAAAAACCATAAAGACTACAGCTATTTCTTATTGGCCACCCAAACACAACTCCTGATTGGCTGCCTTCACCTCCTGTCATCCACCATGCCATTGTCAACATCTACACGTCAACTACCAGTTGCAGACTCATAAACCACACTAACTCTATTTACAACTCCTACAGGTGCTTACCTGTTTCCTATTTCTCTAATCATAACTATTCAAAATGAAGAAATAAAAAATTATAAACCTGCTTAAATTTTGTGGTAAAGGCAGAAAATAGTCACCAATGCTACTTTCACAGAAAACTGAATAATGTAAAGTAAATAAACCAACATCATTGCAATGTTTTGATTTCCACCACTGACACCATCATCGACCTATCAGTTGTTGAATTTTTAGCTGATGGTATACTTCCATGTTATACTGCAAATGGACCATTTAACCATGAACACCCTAAAAAATGTGATTACAGGAAACATTACTTTCGTGTGTTTTGACTTGATCGGTACTCAGGTAGTTCGTAACGCTTCAATTCTTGAAGTTCAATCATTTATTACTGGACATTTCAATAGATTGGAGAGAAGACAACATAGGAATTACAGATATGAAATGATCTAGTCAAATAATATAGTAAAAACTCACTGCAAAGACGTGACAATGATTTGCAACACACACACAAAAGGCACGTGCGCACACACATGCACATATGTTGACATACACACAACACTTATCAGTCATGGCCTCCTTCAGAAGATTCTGATTTTTTTTTTTTTTTTTAATGAATGATTAATACCAGGAATAAGTGCTTATATTTTTGCGTACACTTATTAATACTGTTATTATATCACCAGGAAACATTCTACAGTATTTGAACTGCCTTTAAAAGCAAAAGTCCCTGCTTCTCAGGCTGGGGACCTTTACCTGTGGAGATGTCAATATGACAGTTTGTGGCTGTCGGTTCCTAGGGATGTTTTCATGGAATTTGTGACATATAGGTGGAAGGAATGAAGACGGAGATGCACTCTTACCCTTTGCGGTCTTACTTAGGCAAGTGCTGCTGGATGAAGTGCACCCCTGACAATTTTTGTATTTTCAGTGTTTTGAGAATGGTGAGAACATGTACACACCCAGGATTTGGAATTGAGTATATTGGGAAAGGGGTTTGGCAAGGTGGTGGGTTGTTTGTAGTACTGGGTAGATTAGTAATTTGGGTGGGTTGAGTTTATTTATTTTTTCTTCATTGTAGCTTTGTGAGTTGATTCTTTGGGGAAGGGTAGGGGAGATGGCAGGAAGTGTAGTTTAGAGGAATTCAATATGGTTTTTGTTTTAGCAAACATAGCTTTTTCTTGGTTCATTCAGTTCTTAATTCATCAGGTGGGCCGTGTTATGCATCACCAGACCAAGTGCCATTCCATTTAATTTTCTGATCAGAGTCGATTTCAATAGGAAATAATATAGCCTATTTGGGGAGGGATAAAATCACCGTTGTTACCATAGGAATGGTTTCCTTGAAATATTGACTAAGACGAAGTGCCACTTCCCCTATGTCCGATTTTGAATTTTGCATCAAAAAACCACAAGCCACAATTTATACAGAAGTTCTGCAACAGTAGACCTCTGACTAAGATACCTACCAATATTGTATATTATAAAAGGCAGTTGTATGTGTATAATTTAGGCATTCATAGTGACAAGGATGACAAAGGCCACTGCCATGTCTGTGTTAAGGGTGAAGCTGGTCGTGGAGCCCACGAGGTTGGCAGCTGCCTCAGAAAGCAAATGGAAGAAAATGTCACCGAAAAAGAAGTTATTCTTTGGTCAGCCTTGTGTGGAGGCCAAAAACATAAAAATCGTTCTGTTACTTAAAATGATGTTGGAAATCAACCCACATTGGAAAAGATTATGGTGCACTATGTTCTCCCTTGGCGCAGCTTTTTGCCCAGTGGCAGTAATTTTGGACACGCAGTGTGAACTGGCAACAAAAACATGAATGTCACAAAAATAAGTCATTTGAGAAATGCTTTGGTTGTCCACAGAGTCGAACAGAGAGAATACATTGGACAGCAAATACTAAAATAAAACAAAACCTATAAAACCTGCAAATTTGATGCATAATGTAAATTGGCCAAAGACTGGAGAGATTGGAATGAAGAAGAACAAATGTCTCAGCATTTTAATGACTAGAGACTTTGACCAGGAAACTGGAGCTGAAATAAACATTCAGAAAAGGAAAAGAAGACCTCTCTCTCTACCATTAAAATTGAGTGACCACTTAATTTCACTGTGGCCAAAAGGGAAATAGATTTCTAAGGAATACTCGCAGACCTGTAATCCATTATGTAGCCTAAAGTGCAAGACAAATGTACTGATTGTTGCAAAATGATATCAATGGGGATGACAACATCAATGGTTCAATAGATACGTTGACTTCAAAATTGAATGCAAATAACAACTACCTTACATTTTTAGTATGTTTCATTAATTTGAATTCACTGGGTTTGTACAGTAGGCCCACTGTGATATACAGTTAGTTCCACTTATTTCCATTTCGAATGTAATGAATGCTGTCACTGAAATTCATAGAGGATCCATGAAGTGTCTAATGTTGTTTGCATTGTTAACATTATCGGTATGTGTCTCATACAACATCAAAATGAAAGGTCAATGATACAACTACTACAGTTTTGATAACTTCAGCAGGTTTTTTAACAATGTTTGGTTTACAAAATGTAATCTGGTCTTTATCAACCTCATCAAGCTGTTTCAGGTTCTGAGAGGCATATGGCTTCCTAAGGCTTTACTTTTATAATAGGACTAATCCACAGTTCAGTTATGCATAAGGAGACCAAAGAATGCTAGTCTTTTGGCTGACTGATGCATAACAAATGTGCACAAGCACCAAAAGCTCACCTGAAGACGGGGATACCGTCCATCATCTTTGACCAGTGATATCACAGCGAGGCAGTTGAGGTTCATGCGTGTTTGTAGAAGGCCTGAGTAATTATGTGGTAGCTGAATTAAAGACAACAGTTTGTTTACAAACATAACAGATTATAGATTAATACTTTGTGTTTAAAAAGTGATCTGTAGCTTCTCCAGATGGTAAGGTACAGGTTAGACTATAAAGTTTTTCTTTTGCAAGTGAGCGCCAAAGGCATGAATTTTTGGGCCGAGACCTGTGATCGATGGTACATTCTATTTTAGATAACTTATTTACGATGATACCTACAGATTATTTTTTTTATCTGCAACACAGAAGTATTAAGATATCCGGTATATAGGTTTTCTGACATGTTGATGACGTCATGGGTCAAAGCCAAAGGGTGGTATCCCAATCTTCAGTTATACCACAGCAACTATGCATTAGTAGCCTAATGACTATTTGTGTTACTTTTTCATATTGCTTAGCACTTAATTGCATTGATCTTCCACTACTAAGTGCAACAATAATAATCCTTTGTCCGTACTCAAAATTGAGAAAATTGGACAATAAATATATTTTTCAGGAAATGGGTACTTCAGTTGTCATTATCTAGCTTATGACACTTTGGCATTTGGTCTAGTGATGCATAACACTGTCCATGAATATGCTTGTGTGGAATAGGTTGCTATGGCTTTTGATAGTGTGTGTTGGTTTTTTTGTACTGGATGGTTTTAAAGTTGTGTTTGATGTGGAGGTGTGTGTGGTAATAGAAGCTTGGACCATTTCTAATGAGTGTGAGTGTGTGGGAGCGTGGGTGGGTGCAGGGGGATTTCCTTCTGTTTGTCCTGTGCTCATGGAATTGAGGGGATTGGTATATCTGTCTTCATAAGAAGTGTATTACAGATTAAACAATATGACTGATTCCTGACGGTTTCATGTACCAATATGTGAAGGACAGTGTTTGGTACTGTTCTTGTCTTTATTTCGAGGTGTCTTATGGGAAAAAATACATGATTGAAGCCTTCACTTTTGTGTAACTTCTAAATATATGTACTAATTATTAAGAGACAAATTCTGTTGTATTAGCCTATTGAGAATACTGATAATTGAAACATCTACCTGTATACATTCACACTCTTCTTTGTCTTGATTTTCTGTCTGTAAAAATATGACATTTGTAAAAGTGGTGTTTCCATGTAAAAAATACAACAATTAAATAAATAAAAAATGTGTAGTTATGGTACTTTATTAGCTTATTTGTGTATATTTTGTGTGTTTGATATCCTATGGTTATTATTTGTTTCAAATATAGAAATGTTTTTATTTACTTTATCTCCCCTTCCCCAACCTCCTAATTCCTGCATTCATTAAATTATATTTATATTAGCAGTGACATAGGCCTAGTGTGCTAATGTTGGCAATGAAATCATTGTTTTAGAAGGATAACTAATTTACTGACCAGAAAAGGGTACATAGGTCTACAAGAATCTGCCAACCATACTGCAGGAATACCATCAATTATTTATGTCATGGTCAATATAAAAAGACTATTCTCCTCATTCTATGTGATTGGGTTCACAGAGAACATTCAGTAGCCATTGTCAACTCCAGCAGACTCCTCTGCCACAGCCATAGTTAATAATCACCATCCAGTTGACCCATTAATTTCATTTTATTACGAGAGAGGAATATTAGATGTTCTCATATATTTGATGCTGTATTTCCTTAAATTACAGTTGCCATATTCGATATGCAGGAAATATATGTGTGCATCATGCTGATGATGTGAAAGGTCAAAGTAGACAGGGGGAATCTAACATTTTGGTACAACCCAATAATGCCAAAAAACTTTAGCTTGCTAATAGTAGGCCTATCTTATGATACATATAGGCCCTAGGTCCTACAATCACGAGTTTTTATATGGTTAGAAATATGCCTACAAGATAATTATTCTTCCTTGACTCTACTAGCCTGTGAGGCCTTTTAGTGCTTTTAGCAGGCAAAATCCTTTACATAAGCCAAACTAAGAGGCAGTTAAAAGTTATCTATACTCTGTCTCTGTAAAGACATTCAAGATAAAAACATTGGTATTTGCTTCTGTTTAGCTTATATGTGCCACACGAATATGTTTAGGAGAGGGGTAAATTTTCAATTACCACTGTCTGCTTTAAACAATCCCTCCTAAGATTATTCACAGAATTGCTGCAAAATGTCTGTCCAAGAAGCTTTTGTTTTCGGATGCAGTAGTGTGAAAGCTATTCAACACAATATTCATTAGGCTAACTTGAAGGGCTTGGGTCTTAATTCAATTTTGTATCATACACAGAAACACTGATTCTGCTCTTATTAATTCTATATGTCATTCAACAACCACAGTGTGTCTTCTTCCACTGGTGTTTCCCCAAGATATGCACTAAAATAATGCGCAATAAGTTTCATTCAGGCTTAATCATACTGTTCAAAGTGTGATACAAACTTCACACTACTCTGAGCAGCATTCTCAGCAATGGAACTCATTAAATAAGAAAACAGTTCTAGCTGTCCTCCACTACACTGGGGACAAGGTCTATCACTTCATTAAAATGAACAGTATACAGAAGGCATGACATTTTTCTACTTAGTGATATGAACGTACTGCCTGGTATACAATTCATCTGATTTCTTGAACGCGCTAAAAAATTCTTCGGTACTGAATTGAAATGAGTTTCACTTACGTTTTCCGTGATATTTGTTTTGGTTCCCATCAAATTAAATTGTACCTCCAATAACGAATACTTACTTCGATTGAATTTAAATAGTTTGGACAGGAACACACCAACTCCAGGTTGACCAGTTTCTGGACTGAGCGGTGCAAATTCCGTAAGCCTCGACGGTGACTCTAGGTTTTTATTCATTTTTGCTAAGTTACACAAAAACAGCAATTACATTTATCATCACTCGATTTACGATGCGATTATGAATTGATTTACACCTCGTTTACTATGTGTCATCCGGAGGATATGTAAAGGTAACATATTTCACACTTCATTATTTTGACATTTAACACTCACGCCTTTAGTGTTTCAAAATACTACCAAAGATGATGTTGATAGATAACAGAAGACACACTTCTGTCTGGGAAACGCAAAACTTGGTGCCATTCGCGTTGAGCAGATCGGTATCGATTGTCTTCGGATCTGACAAGGAAATGGTCAGACTTGTCATGTCGAAACGTGTGTTGCTATTTTTACCACTGTGAGTTAACATTGAAGGAAGTCTGTATACAGACTGTCAGCTGCTGACATGACCTGGAAGTCTGTAAAAACGTTTATGAAGTATGACATTATTGTCGCATGGTTTCCATTCTTATAAAGGCCAATTCACACTGTCCGTCACGTCACGTCACGTCACCGTCCGTCAGAACATTCCGCAATGTATTTCTAATGGCGGCATTCACACTGTCCGTCACCGGACCGTCACGTCACGTCACCGTCCGTCAAGCTTTCTCGAGAAGAATGTTTTGACGGAACGGCCGTCTGCTAACATCGGAAGTTAACCTATTTTCGACACGCGAATTACATGTTGCAGACTACGAGTGCACTGTTTATATGCAATTGTGTCTTATTAATCTTTATTTCGTTGTTATACTTCGTTTTAGGGGCAAATCGCAAATGTTTCATGGCGACTTAAATATTTTTGTCAATTGAGTGTCCCCCTAAAATCGAAGTCTGATATATGAAACCAAAAAATGGTTTATGTCATGTGACATTGTAACAGAAAAGACTAAAGCAAACTGTTTATTTGGATAAGATTCTAATTTGATTACGCATTTTTCATTAAATAACATTTTAAATGAAAAATTCAGTTCTAATGAAAGACAACAATTCAGTTGTTTACGATAGTACTAACAATGTCAGCGGACAAATCGTAATGGACAATGTAATCAGGCGCTATCCATGTTCTTATAAGTATTGTTTGATGTTTTCGTATGTTTATTTTTTCGCTTGAAAATAGATGTCGATGTTTTGAAATGTTGTTTCAGTTCCCAGTAAGTTGGCCAAAAACATACGTCGTAAAGTTTTCTTTGGCCGTCAATAACATTTAGCATTGTTGTTTCGTCGATTCTAGTGTTAAACTATGACTTTCTACATAACAAATCGCCATTCATAACCTCACTTTCAACATCACGTATTGAGATGGACGAATTGACGTGACGGACACGGACGGACAGTGTGAATACAACTTGACGGTTCCGTGACGTGACGTTGACGTGACGGACAGTGTGAATTGGCCTTAACTGCCTGTTGTACAACCCTGACCTCTCTCGCTACATTATACCAACGCCATCTAGGGACAAGGTGGCGTTAGCTAGCGCTGCGCTCTCCTGCCGGCTGCCACAGCAGTCGCCCAGTGAAAGCGATTGTACGATAATTAATAAATAGGATAAATAATAAATTCGTTGACAAATGTAGCTGATATGTTATCTACAACATTCTTTCCAAATAGCTATAAATAGACACAAATACATATACAGTTTAGAACAAGTCAAACTTTTATTTCTTGTAATTTCCGCAAAAATGCGAAATATTGATACAATGTTCAAAATATAGGTTTTTTTATGTATTAGGAACATACAAGCAAACACGACATATGACAGCCCTGCGAATCACAAACCTTGTTAGACGTCTGTAGACAAAACTCGGCCGGTGTTAGGAAGGAATCAGTATATTTCGAGGCGTGCCACGCATATTTAATCACATTTTGAAACCGTGGGGAGGAAAACTGATAATGTATGACTGATTGCAACTTGAGAATATTGTCACAGTGACAGACAGGAAACTGAAGTGATTTGAACACAATAATTTTCTCTGTTAGTTTTCTTTAAAATGCCTCCCACTGTCGGAAAAATTCTCTGACTAACGGTTGAATTACGTTCGCCGTGCCGGGTGAAATCTGAAGTATCTATACTTCTTTGACAGGGTGAGCTCGAAATATAACTTTTAATGAATCAGAACTTTTACGACCTGACCACGAATCTAGAATGAGAAGAAATTTGTTCCCGCAGAACGGAAGAAAAGCATGACGCAAGAAAAGTGTAACGTTATCATTTCCCATTCGATGTGTCCACCACAAGGTTGTCTGCATAGAACATTGTTTGTTTGACACGTGGTCCAAAACGTCCAGTTGGTTCTTGAAGACACATATATAGTTCAGGCAGCAATGAACCATCCAAACTAATTATGGGCATTATAGTGTATGAATGGGTGAGTGCAGTTGTGGACTGCGCAATTGCCTCAATATGTTTTTCCCCTATGAATGACAGTGTTTTTTTCGCATGCATTTCTTTTTGAAAACCTGACTGATCTGCATTGTAAACGTAAGATTCACTAAAACTGCCGATCTTATGTTTTGCAGTTTTAAGAAAAACTTCTATCATTTCCATTTGAGTCACTTCATTTTCCGATCTGTTTCGCGATAGAAATTTTGTTATTTTTCGTGCCACAATTTATGTGATCTTTTGAAGCTGTAAATTCTGTAGCGCCTATCGCGTTGGCAATCTCTAACGCCCAATCACGCAAAGTTGTGTCGCTTACACCCAATGACTGTCGTCTGGCATCGGTAAATTGCTCAAAAAGTCGCGCATTTGTCGATTCTTACGTCATCCAGCGACTTCCTTTTTCCATCTATACATGTCACGTTCAGAACGGACAAAACGATACCTGTTTTGAACAGTACTGACACATAGGCGTTTCTTACCACTTTCGTTCAACCAATACTTCATCGATTTTTCTTTGTCTGATAATGTAATTGTAGTTGCTGATGTTGCTTTCGGAGATAATTGATGATGGTACATGGTACTATCACTCGAAGGGTCTTAATGTGTGCAACTTTCTTCTGTTTCTTCGCCGTCTGTAGATTCACAGTCTGCACAGTGTTGCAGTCGTTTCTTGCCACATGTCTGCGCTATTTACATGTTCCTCTAGAAGCTTAACTACCATCTCGCACATCACATAGTCTTCACACGTGTCTACTGTTGATTGCTTCATTTGGCGTCTGTGATATATCTCCATGGCAAGCAGCAAAATATTTACAGGGTTTGCCATCACCTGTGAGGGGAGCTTGACTGTTCACGGTAAAGTGGCTTGCGGAGAATAGATGTAGATGTACAGAATATCTTTCACATCTCTAACCAGTTTCAGGACGGTATGTTTCGAAATACTACGTACCACTCATGAAAAGGAAGTGCATGCCACAAAAACGAATATTCGTTTCCACTTTACACCAAAACCGTGCAACGATATTCCTCTTTAGCGAACGCCGCGATGGCCGCATCACCCGACCATGCACAGGCGTCTAGGGACAGTAGTGCGTCGGACCCCAGTACCCGTCAGAACCGATAGATGTCTCTACGGTCATACTACCGTGATGCTATGCGAGTCCAGGGCTTCTATTTATCATTCCTGCTGTACTATCAGCAGTCTAAAACTTGCACTTCGAAACTTAAACTGTAAAAAGACGCAGCATAAATAAAGCGGAAAGCAGAGCTAAGGTTCTATATGAATTTCTGTTTTGTTATTGAGAATATTCACGTGTTAGTTTTCGAGTGTCATTTGCATGAGAATGAATGGCACTGGTGTATTAAAAATTGTTACTATTTCACAGATGGTGACAGAAAAGATCGCCTTTTAGAGGAAACTGAATGTATTATTTTTTCGTTGATGGTGGCACCTGAAGAATTGGTGATATTATGTCAATTTAGCTTATGGTGAAATTGGCGGTGGTTTTTATTTTGTATGTTTATTTAGTAATAGGGGCCAACACCTGAAGTGGCAGAGCTTAGGGGAAAGGAAAAACACCAACAAAAGAGAAAAATGTAAAATAAAAGAAAAAAACTATAAAGAAAATGAGATGTGTGTGTGGGTGGTGATTCGTTTCTCGCTTCCAATAATATTATTATTTTTCACCTTGACTCCCGAAAGTTTTCAGACACATTTATTAAATGGAATTTACGAGTTGCGATATTCCGATATTACGATGTTAGAAGCGACACAGATTCAGGCTTCCAGACACCTACAGCATTCCCACGCAGTCTCCTCACACATAGTTTCAATATAGACAATGTATACCCAGATTCTTTGAACAGTGTGATAAATATGCTGTCTCTGCAATTAGCACAAAACAGTGAACTTCGAACAACGGATCACTCGCTACCCAAACCGTAATGCCTACCCTTGTATCCAGGTGTGAACCAAACATTTTGCCAAAAAAGTCTGCTCTGCACCCAAGCCAAGCAGGTGGTTCTGTCTGGTGTATTCATCAGTAAACCTCCCTGCACGTCAGCAGCGGTAGAACTAATAGTGGCGCGAACAGCAGTGACTAATTTTCACAAAACTCCAGCACACCAGTGCACTTGCACTTACCGCACATTTTGAGTGATAATGCAGCTCCGGTTGGACAGAGTGAATTATGCAATTTTATGAACATACTACCGCCAGAGATACCAATGACATTCATACATTCAGTGATGCAGCCTGTCAGCCGCAGGATAAAGATTGCAGATATCACACATGCCACGCTTATACTACAACAGTGCAGGCAACAGCAAGAGCCGCTGTCACACAACATACCATGCCCACCGGGCACCCTCTGCAGTTGCACTCACAACTCGCACAACAATCGAGCTGCCCCTGGTACTGATCCAAACCTGCCATCTGTGCAGGCAACCACAACACTATTTCTGTCAGGGCAACATCATGCAACAGCTGAAGAGGAAGCCCCAGACGAAGCACTGCTCCCACAGGCACAGGAGCCTCACACACTGCTGTGCTTCTATCATACACGCTTCGGGGCAGCAGCCAAAAACTGCAGATCCCCATGTAGTTTCCTAAAAGCCACCATCAGGAGGCACTAGGCGCCACCTCCTGCGAACAGACAGACAGGCGTCCATGGATCCTTCATTCAGTTAGTGATTTGTCGCCAACGGACAACTGCCTCTACATGACAGACACACACGCCAAAGAGAAATTTCTGATAGACATGGGCGCCGATGTCACTACTTCCACTGGGGATGCAACTGGAGAAACTATGTCCACACCGCACACTACTACGAGCAGTCAATGCTACACAACTCACTTCGACGGGTTAAGCATCATTCACCGTGCATATGTCTCCTGACAACAAATTCGAGTGGAAGTTTCTAATAGCGCATGTCCCAGAACCAATAATAGGGATCAATTTCCTCACACATCATGTCCTATCACCTGATGTAGTATACCGTGCAGTGTACCATCATCAGTCAAAAACACATTTCACCTGCACTCCAGCACTTATCAATATTTGCAGGAGACCAGCAAGCATCAAACGCATCCACAAGTGTTCCGAGCTCAAAGTGAATCTGCATAACATTACATGCAAGTGGTCTGACACCCCCAACAAGTGCTACAGTTTCAACAGGTGAGGGAAGAACTCATCCGGAACTTGGAATTCTCAGAAGCAGAACTCGCCACAAGATATCAACAAGCAGAGCTGCTACAACAAGAGCTACATTTCAGTCATGGTGTTCTGATATCAAGTGTCCCCAGTGATCCAGCGCCCGTGTGCAGTGAACATAACAGCATGTAATAACTTTGTATGCCCTCCACGAATGTATGCTAATGTGATCAAACCATCACGAGTTTCTATAACAATGCCTTGACAAATAATGCCCCCAGTCCTGTGCTGCAATTTCAGACAATAAATACAGCCTAGTACTACAGGCACAGCTCTCGGCTTCTATTTTGAAACCGATAGCACCATAGTTCATCCCCGAGACCTTCCTGTAACTACACAAACACGAGCGCCCTCACGACTCTGTGTGAAAATCATGAACTATGCGAACAAAGTGCTAGCGCTTGGCACAGCAAACGATCACACGACCCCCAGCCGAGCCAGAGACCATGCGCAACACTATCGAACTTCGGCAGACATCGGCAAACATGAAGCCAGCCAACACAGACCCCCACCCCTCGCCTATTAACGATGCACAAACCCCCGCGCGCAGACAAACATTGCATTGCGCGCTCGCTACCAGCTGTATCTGTCATCACTAATGTCACAGTACACAGACAAAAATTAGTGGAGGGCCCATCGATCACTGACAAACCGAGGCCTCTACACCCAGAACATATGAATGAAGTCCAACAATATATTTCGGAACTTTTAGATGCAAGAGTACTAGAACCTTCAGATAGCAACTGGGCTATCCCGATACACGTGGTCAACAAAAAAGATGGTACTTGGCGTACGTGCATCAATTACAGATATCTCAATGCCAGAACAATTATGGACAGTTACAAACTACATGTCAAGGCAGTCTTTGACATGATAGCAACAGCAGGGACTGAAACTAACCTTAAGAAGCTTCAGTTACACCAACTGACGGCAACTTACCTAGGCTTTACAGTATCGGTTGATGGCGTCAAACCATCTTCCACAAACGTCTCCAGCAGTATTGATATGCCACGACTATACACTTACAAAGTTAAGCCATTTCTTGGGCACAATAAATTATGAAAGGAAACATCTACCAGCAGCAGCTGATGTACAAGCAGATGCCTTAGTGGGAAAACAGATCTCAGGTACCCAACCAGTGCCATGGACATCAGAAATGGAATTAGCATTTGGCAAACTGAAACAACTGTTAGCCAACACAGTAACCATTGCCCACCCCCACCTTACTGTTGAGCTCTTCATAACTACTGATGCAAGTTCAAATGTTTGTTAAGCTTATGGGACTTAACTATGGGGTCATCAGTCCCTAAACTTACAAACTACTTATGAACTACTTACAAACTAGGACGGCACAAATATCCATGCCTGAGGGGGATTCGAACCCCCAACCGTAGTGGCCGTACTGACCGTGACTGGAGCGCCTCAGTAACCTCGGCCACTGTGGGTGGCACTGATGCAAGTGACACAGCTATGAGGCCATCAAGCATTTTATATCAAAAGTCAATGGTCAAACATTCTATATTCTCACTGACCATAAGCCTCTAGCAGCGGCCATATGTAACCTGACAGCCGGCCTACCCTCATTCAGATTTAGATATTTTGATTATATATCACAATACACAGCAGACATTAGATACATTAAGGGAGCGGATAACATGGTCGCTGACTTTCTATCAAGAATGGATACTGTCTCTACACTCCTCGACCTTGTGGATCTCTCATCAACCAATGAAGAAGTAGTTAACCTTTAACTAACGTGGTGGCAAAAATGGGACACTAACACCGTGGTGCGGTCAATCTGACCCCCTTACTTATAGGTGGGTATAATGTTAACAATATGAACAACTCTGAAATTCTCTGTTTTGTATATGAAAGAGTCTTTAATACAAAGTAATTAAACATGAAAAAACAGAACATTAACATCAAATAGTTACTGATGAACAGGCATTCAGAAGTGGTTACTGCACATATTGTACACTAATACATTTATACGTTTTCCATTAGCTAATAATGACATTCATACTTTGGTATATTTTGTATTTCTTCTTAAAGAACTAATGAAACAAAAAATGTTAAGTTTTTAACTTGAAGAAGTACCATATGAAAAATCAGAGACGTTCAAATCACAAATTCTCACAACAGTGCTTGCAGACCTGGGAACAGCACTGCATGCATATGGGCCTCTTGCAGACGTAGCAAGCATGGGAAGTCTTCCTTTTTTTGCTGGCTGGGCAGATTCTGCAAGTTTTCCTGTTCTTAGGACCTAATTCTGCTTCCACTGCTTCTTCTGTTGGAGAATCAGGGCCTAAAATCCGGCGGGTCGTTAGTCGTAACTCCTGCGGAAGTCGTGGGTTCTGAGCTCGCTTTTGCATATGTTTCAGCACAAGACTACGGGCCAGCTCTTTCAGGAAGATGCCTCTGTCGACAGGAGCTTCATCTGATCCACTCTTCTGAAGAACATATGCATTTACTGTGCTGATGTCCAGTAAACGGTAGAATAAACACATTGGCCAACGTCGAGTTCTCCGACTGCAGGAGTATATGGAGCACTTTTTGTCGAGTTCATCGACGCCTCCTTTAGTGGCGTTGTAGTATGATATAATTTCTGGTTTCTGAGAAGTCAAATCCTCAGCAGGGCTATGATGCATGGAAGAGACAAGAAGAACCGCTTTGTTTGTCTTTGGCACATGCGACAACAGAGTGGTGTCCTTCGTAAAACCGTATAAAGACGAACCAACTGGCCTATTCTTATTTGGTTGGAAGGCTTGCGGAATCTCTCTCTTATTCTTTTTTAGAGTTCCAACAAAAGTCAATCCTCTTTTCATTAACTCTTCTACAGCTTGTATTGAACTGAACCAATTGTCAGCAGTAATGTTGCGATTACTGCCATAGATTGGTTTACACAATCGCAACAGAGACTGCGTTGGTATCATCATTTTCTTATCATTGTCCGGCATAGTATCACCATCAGAGCCTTTTCCAGTGTACACATACCCATTATAGAAGTAACTGGTCCTTGCATCACACAAGGACATTATTTTTAAACCGTATTTACCAGGCTTCTTTGGCATGTAGACCACAAATGAGCATTTACCACGGAAGGAAACTAGTTGCTCATCTACAGTAGCACATGTGCCTAAATTGAAATATTTTTGGGAATTTTCCACAATTTTTCTGAAGAGAAAAGAGGCTGCTGCCATTTTGTCAACTTTGAGCCTCTCTTTTCTGGTTCGAAAGTCATCAAACCGTAAGCAGTTCAACAACATTAGGAAACGGTTCCTAGACATGACACATTTGAAAATTTCCCGACCTGAACCATCAGTTGCAAATATATAATTTACATTTTCGTGATTGGATTTAAAGACAGAAGAATATATCAGAAGTCCTAAAAACGCCAAAAGTTCATCCAAATCCAGGTTCTGAAGTTCAGCTTTGCTTTTGTCAGAGTACAACTGCCTGACGCAATCTATTTTAGCATTTGTCCACAGTAAGATGTGATCGAGAACTTCGTCATCAAAATAGAGATGCCATAATGAAAATGGGTCTTTAGGAGCTCCTGTAGTCAACGTGGTGGATGGAAATTTCATGATGATGTTATGGCGAGGAGTTCTAACAGCTCGGGTTGGCGGAGCTTTGGCCCATTTGTACTGATTCTTGCCATAGACGTAATTGCTTCTCCGTTGGTCGTCAGATGGATCACTACTTTCACTACTTTCGTCAGAGTAATTTTCTGTTGCACTTTGTTCTGACAATGTGTCATGATCACTCACAATTGGTTCAGTTTCTTCAGGATTATCGTCACAGTCACTATCATCTGACTCTTCCAACCATCTGCTCACAGTTTCCTCAAAGTTACGGTCTAAAGTGTTCACACACTGTCTGTTGGTTGCAGCAGATCCTTTACCTGTAGAAGTACTTGGTTCCTCCATATTTCAAAAGCTGTGAAATGGAAGATATCGAGAATATGTAAGGAAAGTCACAGCAGAGAAAATTACACAAACAACGTAGTGCGGTCAAAATGACCGCGACCTATTTTCAAACGGACGTCACTCACGTTATAGAAGCTCTGGAACAACACCACACGCTTTGCCGGTCCACTCACAACTAAACTCGAAGCTACTGAGCCGACGGGCGCAATAATGGGTAGGGAACTGGCTAAATCGCAATTGTTGATGAAAGCGCGCGGTCAGATAGACCGCACCACGTTAGTTAAAGGTTAAGTTCATATCAGACCACAGTTCATCACTCGTCACTCAAACTAGTAAAGACAATCTTCTCAGGAGTGATAGGAGAAGTAGGGTATGATGAATCCACCAGTGCATTCCGTCCTTTCCTCCAACCACCACTACGACGTGCTGTGTTCGACAAGTTACATAATCTGGCGCACCCTGGTGTATGAGCATAAATGCAGCTAGCGTGAGAACACTTTGTTTGGAAGGACATGTGAAGAGACTGCCAACAGTGGGCACGACTGTGCATCCCATGCCAACATAGCAAGATCACAATACTCACAGCACCACCCCTCGACAACTATCCAATCCCAACAGGGCGATTCCAACATATTCGCCTCAACCTCAAAGGCCCACAACCACCCCTCAGTCAATCAGAGATACATCCATCCGCCACTGATTGTACCATGAGGTGGGTGGAAGCAACACCTTTGATGAACATCACAACAGAGACAGTAGCTCGAGCATTCACGACTCATAGATAGCTCGCTTCGGTTGCTCAGCTGTGATCACAACGGACCAGGGCAGGAAGTTTGAATCCAAACTATTCAACAGCATTTGCTCCTTATGTGGCATCAAATGGATCCACATGATAGCCTACCACCTGCAGAGCAATGGCCTGGTAGAACGTTGGCACAGGACCTTCAAAGCAGCCATCCATTGCCATGACAACATGTGGACTGAAGCTCTGCCATTAGTATTATTGGGCCTCCACACTACCTTCAAAGAAGATTTGCAAGGCATGACAGCATAGTTTGTCTACAGACAGAAACTAGTACTGCCAGGGGAGCTTGTGCAACCAGTGCCACGCCCTCATCACTTCCCATGCTGCCAACAGTCCTAGAACGCATCAGGCTACATTGCATCAACATGACGCCTCCGATGCTGAAGAGTCATACACCACCACATATTTACTTGCCACACAACCTAGATAAATGCACTCACATCCTTTTGAGATATAACATGGTCAGGCCTCCCCTCCAACAGCCATACACCATCCCATACCGTATGCTCAGCTGCACCAACACCACTACGGAAATTAGTACAAAATTGCCACCTTGATTGTTTCCCTCCATCGAGTGAAACCAGCTCATGTCAAACAAGCTATAGGCAGAATGAAACTTTCACTCTGCAGCGGAGTGTGCGCTGATATGAAACTTCCTGGCAGATTAAAATTGTGTGCCGGAACCGGGACTCGAACCTGGGACCTTTGCCTTTCGCGGGCAAGCGCTCTACCACTGAGCTACCCCGACACGACTCACGATGCCGCCTCACAAGTAGGAGGCGAGGTACTGGCGGAAGTAAAGTTGTGAGGTGGCATCATGAGTCGTGTCAGGGTAGCTCAGTGGTAGAGCGCTTGCCCGCAAAAGGCAAAGGTCCCAGGTTCGAGTCCCGGTTCCGGCACACAATTTTAATCTGCCAGGAAGTTTCAAGCTATAAGCAACCCTCCAGTTGAGGACACCCCTGCACCTCTAGTCATGCACGAGATACAGGACAAACTCGCTCCGTTGGGGTCCCTCTTACTCACTTTTCAACCAATAGACATACTACGCCGGGCAGACTACCTACATCAACTTCACCAAACCAGCTTACACCATCAAGTAACAGCAACAGCTTTAAGTCACTTTTAGGGGAAACTCACACAAACACACATTACACCTGTTGAGGACCTCACCAGCTCCACCAGCCTCTCCCTTTTGAATTTTTCCCCTCCCACAAATACCAGAAATGCCACATACTTCACGACATGGGTGTTGTGGATGACCAGCATGACTTCACTTCTCTCATACGACAAATAGTAAGAGAAGAATTACAACAATTTATGGCAGCTGGGACTATTAGACCAAGCGAGCATCAGATTATGCCCACGGATGTAAGTCCTGTAAGTCACAAGGGAGCCACTGCCACTGAGGAAGAGGTATTTCAGACTTTAGCTCCTGTCTGCCCAGCCAGTCACACCCTGCTATGACTTACACTGCATGTAGAACATTCTGGAAATGTTAATTACAAAGAAATAAATTTTTGCCAGTGGACAGGATTGAACTGGCAACCTTCAGCACCACAATTATAATGCTATCCATTGCACCACGCTGGCAATCGGTTAACGTGAGGTCTCGCGGCAATATAAAGCTGGTTTTTCTGTGTATAACACCTAGGAAATCCCACATATTCTTAGAGTTTTTAGGCAGAAAATGATAACGTCTGGATATATAGTATGTAGTATGACATTTCCCAGGAAACGGAAAGCATAGTAAAAGATGAAAGAGAACTTAGCTTACAAAATGATATTACAGCCAGTTAGAGGAAAATGTATCTCCAAATTTTTCAACTTATTTTCTCATGATATGTAATTTTGAAAAGTATTCATTCCAATGAGACAGAACAGTGTTTCATTTTGCATATAAAATCAGTAAATATTTTAAATTTATATATGTGACATATGGAAAAATTTACTAAAACTTCAAAAAGATCAACATAATTACCAAAGGTTTTACTTAAAGTTTATGAACTAAAGTCAAAACTATTGCACATATCTGTTTATTTAAAATAAAATTAGTTACAATGCCTGAACCCACTTGGGACTGAGTTTCAATCATGATAGTTACCATACTGACACATCTCTGCCTATATTTTTTTACTTTACGATGCTTCCATCATTTGTGGTACGGTTTTTCCCAACTTCAGTCTAATGTTTTCCACACATAGTACTGCCTGTCATTATTATTACATTTTTGACCTAATATTTTCAAAAGAGACAATATAGTTTGATCAACATGTTCCCTGTTTATAACATTTTCATTCTTAACACAAATATTTTTAAACCCTTCATTATTAACATGAGCTCTATGTTTAACATTTTCAATATCCTACTTAGTACACTATCTGCTTTCTATTTTCCACAAAGTTCCTACTTGCAACATTTTCATATTCAGTTTCATCATTTTCACCATTATGAACATCAAAATTTTCCTGACTTGAAATATTTTCATTGTCAATACATAGTTCTCTACAAAACTCATTAGCTACATCATTACTGTCAATATAAACTTTGTCATCAACATCATCAGAACTACTCATTTCAAGATCAAAAGTGTCATTACAATGAGGCATACTATACTTGCATTTAGAAACATGTACATTATTCTATTTACATTTGTCCAGTTCGAGTACAAAAATATTGTCACATTGTTGTATTACAGATACTTGGGGAAGCTGATTTTTTCCATGTGAAAGGCGTGTTTTGCCAGGGTGTTGTGTTCCCCAGCCGGCCGGCTACCAGTTTGTACCTAGTGACTGAAATACAGGTAGTTACGGTTTTCCTAATCTGCTTGGAAACAGAAAATGGCGGTCTTGGCTGAGCGAGGGCGGCTCTCCCGGATTGCAACTGAAATACAATATGGCCACACACATTATTCTAAAACTCTATATAAAATCAGGAAATGATCATATGACAAATTTAATTATTTGAATGGATTCAGGAGACTTGATAGAATCGAACATCATAATTACAATTTCAATATCCCTTACAGATAAAAAGCCAACAAATTTCAGTACTATAATAATAATATTATAAGCTTTACATTTACAATTACTGATACGTTTAAGAAGCAAATGGGCAGCATTTTACCACACTACCTATCTTAAAGGACATACCACCGTACTTCCATATTCTTTTAATAAACTTTGTTTCTCTCTCTTCTGCATATCGTTGAAGTAATAATATTCTTGTGTCAGAACGTAGGTTCCACCATAGAAACACAAAACATGAACCCAGTAATGCGCATTACATTTGTATATCTATTTTATTATATTTAATATTATTCTTAGTAACATTCTTTTTTATGCCACTTAAATAATTCATGGCCGACCAAAACTAGTAGATATGTGGCAAATAATTTATATATAAACAATTATAAATATTTGTGGACAATAACTGAATATATTTGTATAAAAAGCAATGATAAATTAAATATTAATTGTGTAACTATATTTCGATGGCAGCAGTATATTTGAACAGTAAGAAGCCATGTTTAATTGCTATCTGAGCAAAGAGCTTCAGCCTCAACCGTTTGTTAGTATTGTTAAATATATATTTGTTTGTTAAATGTAAACAATATTTATAGGGAGGTCATCAAAGCATTTAATTCTGTGATATCCAAATGTATGATATTTTGGAAGGGAAATTATACTTTAAAGATGAGGCATTAGGATGCGCAGAAGGGTACAATTTTGGGAGCAGAGGGAGCACACTTTTGAACCCTTGGGAAGGGACTCGTAACTTGAACGTGGTAGTGAAAGGTTGTGACGCTCGGCGATCTGAAGCCGTGTTATGAACTTGTGCTTTGAAGAGATAGGACTTAGAAAATGTATGGGACTGTGATTGTAGAACTTAGTCTATGCTTGAAAAGTGATAAACTATGCATGGTAGTAGGGCTCTGGAACTGTGATAAATCAGCAATCGTGTACTTGTGTGATGACAAACTGCGTTTTATAACAAATACTTTTATCATGGATTAACTTGGAACTGCAAAGTTTGATGGACTACTCTAACTTATGAGTGATAATTTGGAACTTTTACTCTCGAGTGCGTGTGACACTTATTGTGCCTCT
This sequence comes from Locusta migratoria, assembly GCA_026315105.1. Lineage (NCBI taxonomy): Eukaryota > Metazoa > Arthropoda > Insecta > Orthoptera > Acrididae > Locusta > Locusta migratoria. Next base: position 169,474,922 of record CM048746.1, read on the forward strand.
CATGAACAATAGCTGGGGATATATTTAGTTATTTACCGATGTATAAAGTGGGACCACCTCCGTGTTTTATGTCTAACAAGAGTACTACACGGTGGCAGTTCCAGGAGGCAAACATACATTGGCAGCAGCGGCAGAGGCACCATGGCAGAAAAGCTAAGTACCAATGTCGATGATGTAAATGTGTGTGAGTCTGGGGCTGGATTTTACGTTAGCAAAATGCTGGTATTTAAGCAGTCACCAAGTGTGTGTGCCTCCAAAAATATTAGCGGATGTGCTAGCCCGAGTTCTGAGGGAGAAAATGTAAATGGGGAGGGCTATAGTGGTGCTAGTAGTCCAGGTGCTACGAATAAAGATGGTATGGCAGGAAATTCATTGTAAAGCAAACTTTACATGTCGATAATGGGGTTAAAAGCAGATTTGGGTGGTATAAAATCAGAAGTGGGTAATGTAAAAGCAGAAATAGGTAATTTAAAGAAGGAATTGGGCTTGGGTTTGAACTAAGTTCAAGCGAACATGGAAAGTATGAGGGCAGAACTGAGTAGCAATATTGAAAATTTAAAATCTGAGTTGGAAAAATTTTAATCAGAAGTGGATGGAATGGTAGAATTAAAATTAAACGATGCAAAGGCAGAAGTGGGCAAAATAAGGGAGGACGTTGATTCTGTTAATAATAGAGTCAGTGCATTAGAGATAAATTTAGACAATAAAATGGAAAAGGTACAGCACTAATTAAACAGAAATCCAATGAAGGTTGTGCAGTGACAAGATAATTTTGAAAAGGCAACTACAGCTGAGGTAAATAATTTAATGGATATGATGGCGGGCTATAAAATGGAAATAAAAGAATGTAGTGGGAGAATTGATCAGGAAAAGGTGCAGCTAAGGCAAAAAATTGAGGAAGTGCAAGCTGAAATAGGTAATGCAAATGTTAGTCCACTTGTAAATAATCTGTAGTTTACAGCTGAAAATAATAAGAATTTTTCTAATGATGGCAATTACCACCCACTAGATTTTCTTGCTGCATGTAAGGATGGATTTGTTCGGGGTATGAGTGACCAAGCTAAAATTAAATTGGTAAAAAGACAACTCGAGGGTAGTGCGCAGTCGTGGGCTAAACTAAATAATCATTTGTTCGAGACCTATGACAAGATTTGTTTCTTGAATAAGTACGAATAAGTACTGGAGTGAAGCAAAGCAAACACGGCTTCAAATCGAATTTCTTAACGGTCTAAATTTCAAGTATGGCAATGGTTCAATGCGCGAATTTTGTGTGCGCGAACTTAATAAATTAAGGCATACAAATTGGCCGCTGGGAGTTCTGACAGAAATCACGACGTAAATGAGGCGATTACCAGATAATTTGCAATGGGATTTAGCACATAGTTTGATGCAATTGATTGATGAGTTCTTAAATTTTGTTGAAAAGTTGGAATGAGCATTACAGTTTAAACCAAATCACGGTAATGGAAGAGGAAATGGTAGTCAGAACTGGAACCACAATATTAATAACGGTAATTATGGGAACCATAGTAATAACGGTAACTCTCGGAGTCAACACAATAACAATGGTAATCAGGGGAATAAATTTTATAAAGGTCAAGGCAGGGGAATTATGAGGAGAGAAGTCATGGAAGGGAACATAGTGACATGCGGTTGGGAAACTGAGAAAAGCCGTGTCTAATGTGTGGGGATGGTGAAACAAACCGGCGATAGATTGGACACTGTACTGTGGTATGGGACAGAAGGAATTTGTGGACATAGGTGTGATAGATAAATCAATCCATAAAAGTTGGTAATTGAAAATAGTGTGGCCGTCAGAGAAATCTAAATTATTTTGGGCAACCATTTGAATCAGATGAAGATATGGGTTTACAAAAGCTATTTCGTGAAGAGAGAATGAGTGATGGAGTGAATGAACGTAGGCTAAATAGTTCTAAGTCTAAGAAAGGGTATGTGGAAAATTTGAATTATGTGGAGATTAAATGTGTAGAAAATTCCGAGACGTTATTGACCAGTAGCGGTAAATCAACTAAGTGTGTACCAAAATTTGCGAATTTGAGGCAGTGGATGTAAGTGGTGAATTTTGTGGAGGCATCGTAGCTAAGTAGTAAATCGGCGGATGTAAGTAAAGTTGATAAGGAAAACGGCGTAGCATAGTCTCGTCGGATGGTGTTGAATTATATTATGTATGTGGCATGATAGGTGATTTATTGTTGAAAGGAAATAACTGAGACGTGGTAAATTTGAAGCTACTGAGATAGATGCTACTGAGGAAGGAATTTGCGCCTTTATTTCTGTTGATGAGATTGATCCAATAGCTCTTGATGGGATTATGGATTGTGAATGGAAGGTGATTCTACTTTAAAGAAACAATTATCTGATGTGAAGGAAGGAATGAAACATAATATTTTGGGGGAAAATTTAATGTGGTTTTCAGATGCAGATGTGAAACTGAAATTGTCAAATAACGAGTGTGCTAAAGAGATGAATGAAAAGTGATGCAGTAGCTATGTAGTACAGAGTGATTGTTTGGAAATAGATTATAATAACTCTGAGTTCAATAATAAATCAGTGCAGGTAAATTATATGTGTAATAAGGTTTTAAGTGCATTGGCTGAAGTCGATAATGTCATTTGTGATTGTGAGGTATTTGGTAAGAAAGATGATTTATGTGCAGAGATATTGTATGCTCTGAAAATTATTATGTGAATGAAGCAGCTAGTATAGTAACGTTTCCTATTCATGAAAGCATTTTTGAGATTGACAAGGATGGAGATGCCGAGGAGTTAAATGCATATAATTTGTGGGATTATTTTGCGAATGGAAGAGAAAGTGACAGCGTTATTAATAACAATTAAGGTGAGTTAGGAATTTTCTGTTACTGACTGGTGGTGGTATGGGAAGATTTTCAAGTCAATGTTACCGCACTTATGGGTTAAAGAAAAGGTTAATATAGCAAGGGAACTTAAAAGAAAAAAGGGTGAAAATGGAACATACGGGGTATTTAAGGAATTATTTTATGGGTATGACGAAATTGAAGGATGACTAAAGCTTTGTGTATTATTGATATGGAACAAAAGGCAGAGATGGAGAATGTGTCTAACGAGCGAAAAAGACGGCATGATGATCGCTTTAAGTCGGTAAGGTACAGAATAGGGGACAGGATACTTGTGAGGATGAAGGACCGTTCGAATGAGGTCAATGGTGAAAGTAGAAAGCTCTTTGAATTGTACTATGGACCTTTTGTCATACAGGCAAAATACCCAATCTCTGGAAAAGTATTAGGACTGAGAAATGTAAAAGAATTCAGACTGTAGGTAGAGAAGGAAAATAAGTGAAATCTTTGCTATGGATGCTTATTTTAGTGTATTTATGTTTACTATATAAGAATTTTAAGGGATATTTGTGTGTTTATTGTATGTTGTCTAAAATAAGTTGGTATGCTGAAGAGAACAAAAAAGAATTGTGTGGGCGTATATTGGTGCATGGAGGTCGGCAATTCGATGGGATAATGTTGATGAAAATGATTTATTAAATGTTTCTATAATTTGTGGTTTAAAATTATGTGGATAGTTGTCAGAATTGTGCTATTATTTTAAAGAGTGTTGTCGCACAAATTTTTGTGCGAGGAGGTCGGATTAATTTATCAGTAAAACAGATTTGACAATTTGAGAATTCCAGTGTATCAAAAATTATAAGATCTTAGTGACATCAGTGGTTCATATATGGGCTGATATGGATATTTAATTTGTGTTTAATATTTTGGGATTAAAATGTGTTGTAATTAGGGTATAATTTAACAGGGGATGTTATTCAAGGGAAGTAATGGTTTGTTGCTTTGAGTTTCTTTTTAAATTTCATCAGTTGGCAATAGAGGAGACTAGTGTTGCAGAAACAAAAATTACTATAATGTGGACATGTTTTCTTGTGGGAATACGGACAGACTGATGGTAAAAGCAAGAATGTTTTCTATGTTGATACTTTATTGCATTGCTGTTGAAGAGTGTGTATCGATTCCACTGGGGAAAGGCGTTCAAAGCTGGAACCTTGGGGGTTTCGCTTTGGTTTCTATATATTGCCAACTATACTGTAGTCGAATTTCGACAAATCTTTTCATTTCGTCTGGGGGAATCGGCTACAGAGTCACACATATTCCGACAAGGTATGACACTGGTGGGGAGTTGGTGACAGTGCAGCGGACGGTGGAACCAGATCGTCGGAACAATGAGGCACAAGGGCGCCAAAGGAACATATACTTTTCTGGGCATTTAATTAATATGCCATAAAATTTATAATTTATGTTACTTTAGATTTAAATCTTATACATGAAGCGCAAATGGTATGCTGGTTCTATGCCACTACAGTTTTATACACTTTGTTCTGGTGCAGCAGTGGGTAAAAATTTTAATGTTTTTATTTATTTCAGAGATAATGATGAAAAAATTTTGGTGCTACTTGAGATGATACTTTGGCAGGCAAATGTATCATATCAAAGAGGAGATGTGTGATATTACATTTACAGGGGGTAGCTGATTGTTTCCAAGTGAAAGGCAGGTTTCGCCAGGGTGTTGGGTTCCCCAGCCAGCCGGCTACCAGTTTCTACCTAGTGAAAGGGATACAGCAGGTAGTCAGACTTTTCTTAATGTGGTCAGAAACCAGAAGCAATGCTCTTGAATGAGTGCGGGCGGCTAACCCAGAATGCAACTGAAATACAATATGGCCACACACATTATTCTAAAAGTCCATATAAAACCAGGAAATGATCATATGGCAACTGTAATTATGTGAATGGATTCAGGAGACTTAAAAAAATCAAATGCAGTAATTATAATTTCAATATCCCTTACAGATAAAAAGCCGACTAATTTCAGTACTATAATAATAATATTATGGGACTTATATTTACAATTATTGATACACAGTGTTTATCAGTAACAATTTAAGAAGCAAATGGGCAGCATTGTACCAAGCTACCTATCTCAAAAGACATACCACGTTATTTTCATATTCTTTCAATAAACTTTGTTTCTCTTTCTTCTTCTGCTTTTCATTGAGGTAATATTATTCTTGTGTCAGAACATAGTTTCCACCACAGAAACACAAAACATGAAGCTAGCAATACGCATTACATTTATACATGTATTTTATTATATTTAATATTAATCTTACGAGAGAATGGTCAGACTTGTCATGCCGAAACATGTATTGATTTTTTTAGCACTGGTAGATTACATTGAAGGAAGTTTGTATGCAGAATGTTAGCTGCTGACATGACCTGGAAGTCACCTAAAAAAATCAGGAAAATGGGTGTTTTTCCTGCTTGGCGTTTGCAGTGACGGGTGGCCACCCCTGGTAATGGCAAGTCGCGAGCTGTTGTAATGGCGAGCGTTGCATGCATGGTCGGACTAGCATCTAGCGAGAGTAGTGCGTCGGATCCCAGTTACCTGTATAACTGATAGATGTCTCTATGCTCGCAAGCTTGTCCTGCAGAGACGCTATCTTTCCTTTAGTATTTTAATGCTTTTCTTCTTATAACTCGCGTGTTGCTATTTAGAAGTACTGGCACTTTTAAGAGGTACCAAAAACATGTAGTTCTTAGTAGAATTAGTTGTAAATTAGAGTCAATAAATGCTGTACTGGTGAGTAACCCTTGATATTACTGGTAATGTAAAAAAGAGAGCTTTCGTAAATTTGCTCCTTAGGGTGTGTTCACAGCAAGGAGGCTAGAATCTAACCTCCTTGGTTAGCAGTCTGACCCTCCAAGGCCGCCCCATACGTCACACCCCCATTCTAAAGTACCTTGGCCTCACCCTTGATCGACATCTTTCCTGGACCCCCCCACATCGAACAGTCCGTGAAAAAGCCATGTCCCCCATCCTCCACACCTATAAATCCATCATGCGTCCCATCCTCTGCTCCTTCCACCCTGCCTGGGTTTCCGCTCCTCCCACCTTTTATCAGACTCTCCAAATCCTGGAACGCCACACCCTCCATCTCGACTATCGTATCCGACTTCCCTACCCCACACTGATCCTATATGAACTCATCCCCTTTCCTCACCTTCTTCAACACCTTGAACACCTCCGAATCCTGTACATCACCCGCAAAATAGATTCCCGCAACCTCCTCGTTTACCCCGTCCTAACCAACCCTGGGCCACTGCCACACCTACACCAATGCATTCCTCCCTCTCTCCACCTACACATGTTACATCTCCTCTCCCAAGGCAACTTCCACGCCCTTCCCCTACCGGATGACGCCCTTTGCCCAGAAATTTACCCCTCGTATCACCCCTGATCCCATCTCCATAGCATCAGTGCCCCCTCTTCCCATCCCCTCCTCTTCCCTCCACCCTCTTGGCTTTTCCCCTTCCCCAGGAGTCTCGACCGCCCACGTCTTCTCTCCAAACTCCCCCGCGCTTCCTAACCATCCTCTCCCATCCCCCTGTGGGGGCCACAGTGACGAACTTTAGATACAGTGTCATCTAGTGTACAGTGTATCAGTGTCTCCCTGTGAGTTTTTATAGTGCGTTAAACAACAACCTCTCTTCTTCAGTAGTGTCGTCGTGTTACTTCTTCGTGTGTCCAGTGACTGACTCAATGTGCTTTTACAGCCGCCGTGGCACAGACAGTTTTCAACTGTCTATGTGTTTGTTTCTTTCGTGTTGTTCATGTGTTTTATGGCTGCACTATTGTCTCCAGTGTCCTGTTTTTAATTCATCAATGTTTTCTTCATGCCATGTTTCTCATTCCTCTTGTTTTTACGCTCATGACATAGTTTTTAATCTTAATTTGTTATTTGCATGTACGCTCAGCTGAAGAGCAGCGCCTGACGCTGCTGCCAGCATGCCGACTTCTGTCAGCATTGAAATAACAATAAAGGAAAAAAAACAGGCTCACAGTGGGTTCGTTCAAAGAGCTGCAGGGCTGCTACCGTGCATGCGCAGTACGGAAATTCGTGTTAAAAAAAATGTTCAAATGTTTGTATAGTTTATGGGACTTAACTACGGGATCATCAGTCCGTAAACATACAAACTACTTATGAACTACTTACGAACTAGGACAGCACAAATATCCATGCCCGAGGGGGGATTCGAACCCCCAACCGTAGTGACCGTGCAGACCGTGACTGGAGCGCCTCAGTCTCCTCGGCCACCGCGGCCGGCAATTCGTGTTCAAAGAGCAGTCCTGCAGCATGCTGCGGCCTATCGGCTGTTCAAGGAAGGTCCCGGCTGGGACAATAAAATGCACAACCAGCTCCCTCAGATGTTTTGGATCTGTCTCTCTCTCTCTCTCTCTCTCTCTATATATATATATATATATATATGCACAAAATCCGGCCATTTGCTTTCCAGATAATTTGTTACATCTTTATTGTCTTTAACCTCTTCACTCTTTCTGCCTGGTAGATAAAAAACTTCAGGTTGGTAGACTGTTGTCTCATATTCCTTGCTGAACACTGGTTAAATTGGGTCCTTCTGTGTCAGAGGAAATGTAAAACTGAGACATTGGAAGGCTTTTACTAACAAAGGTGTTCGCTTGTCTTCCAATGAGTATCCTCTTACTGACACTTGCTTAACTTTACCTATGACTGGGTGGTTGATCACTACAAATCTTTGAAGCAGAAATCTTTTGGCAAGTAGTTCTCTACAGATATCCAAAGGCATTTCTTTCGCTTCAATTAGGAGGGCGTTTGATGGTGATGACTTCATTGCTCCTAGACACTGCAGTACATTTAGTTTTTGAAGTGCATATTGTGGCGCATTTCCATATAGAAAACATTCGTAATCCATTTCAGAGCGTAATATAAGATGAGGAGGATTTCCGGTTCGGCACCCCACCATACACCGCTTACTGCTCGTAAAACATTAAGGGCTTTTTCTGCCTTCATAACAATGTGCTTGATGTGTTCAGCCCAGGATAGTTTGCTATCCAAAAGAAGCCCCAATACCTTTGCTATTGTTCTTACGTTAAATGTAAAAGGTCCTAGAGTTATGGTATTCTTATGATTGGCATTTCCGCGTAAAGAAAACTACAAAAGATTTTGAATGTATAGGTTTAAGCCATTATTCAGGGTCTATACAGATAGTTTATCAGCTGCCTTGTTCATCCATAAGCAACAAAGATCCAGGCTGGTTGAAGCTGTATATATGCACACATCATCTGCGTATTGTAGCACACGAATAGTGGGATCGAATATATTTTCCAGATCTGCAACATATAACGTGTATAACATAGGGCTTAGAATAGCTCCTTGTGGAATTCCTTTCCAAACTGAGAAAGGTCCATATAGACTGTTGTCTTGCTTTTTAAAATAGATTGTTCTTTGGTGTAAATAATTTTGGAGAAATCGAAGGCAAATGTGTGGAATACTTAAGCATTCTAACTTCTGCAAAAGTAAGTTAATGTCAACAGTCATATTCTCCTGATATATCCAAGAATAAAGCAGTTAGATAACCATTTTCAGCAAAAACGTTTTCAATGTCTAATGTTAGAATGCTTAAATAGTCCATAGTGCTTCTACCTTTCCGAAAGCCATACTGTGACATGGGCAAATTTTTGTTAAGTTCCAGCCACAATTCAAGATGTAATTTGAGGAAGCGTTCAAAAGTCTTTGCTAAGCACGATGACAGTGCAATTGGTCGATAGGATTCCACTATAGAAGGGTCTTTACTGGACTTTAATACAGGAACAATAATTTATGTTGACCATTCATGAGGAACTTCACTTTCTGCCCATATTGCATTGTAGATCTGCAGCAGGATATTTTTTGCTGCTGTAGGTAAGTAAGATAACATGGGGTAGTTCATTTGATCAATGCCAGGAGCTGAATGAGTTGAACAATTGAGGACCAATTCTAGTTCTTGAATTGTAAATGGTTTTGTGAATAATTCACAAGATGGCTGTGAGTCTCCATGATTGTTATTTTTAAACAATAATGTTTCTCCTTCTGCTGAAGGAGGTGCAATAATATCTGCAAAATTTTCAACCCAGTTGTTTATAAATTTTTGTGTAAAAGATTTATTGTTTATCGATCTTATCATTGACCATATTACTGAGATAGGTGTATTTCTTGAAATCTTTTCGCAGTATTTTTTCCAGGAAGATTTCTTTTGGGCTTTAAGAAATCGTTTGGCTCTGGCATCCTCTTTCTTAAAGTTGCCAAAATTTTCCCACGTGCTATTATGCTTGTAATGTGTGAATGCTAATTTACGTTTGGCAACTGCAAGTGAGCACTCGGAATTCCATCATGGAGCAGGTCTAAATTTTGGATTTCTTGTTACTTTCTTCTGAGGAATTGAGGCTTTCGCAGCTGTATTAATCATATTTATGAATCTGCTATATGTACTGTGGCATCCATCTGTCAGTTCGAATGAAATACATTCTTCCTCTAGAACCCTCTGGTAAGTAGTCCAATCTGCTTTCCTGGTATTCCACCTTAATTTTGGTTAATATGTAATTTTTGTTGAGGAACTATTTACTGATATTTCAATTGGGAAGTGATCTGAACCTATCAGATATGTGTATGCTTTCCATTCGAATAAACCTGCTAACGATGTTGTACAAATAGTTAAATCAACAGCTGATTTACTCTGGTGCGGCTTAGTGAGCAAAGTTGGAGACCCATCGTTTAATATGCATAAATTAAATTCGTTCATTACTTCTAGAATTGCTTCTCCATAGATATCATTTACTTCGCAACCCCATGAAGAATTATGAGCGTTGAAATCCCCACAAATTAAAAACGGCGGATCTAACTGACCGAATAATGCATACCATTCCTTCACTTTTATTTTTGTTTTTGGTGGACAGTATAATGAGATTATAGTTAGAACTTTTGCTGCTATTGCTTGAAGATTACATATATTGGCAAATCAATATAGTGAGCGGAAAAGCCACTGATGATCTTATTAACAGAGCCAAGCCACCTTTTCCATCATTTCTGTCTTCACGAAGTACATGATTGCCTCTAAACTTAATATGTGTGTCATGTTTAAACCATGTTTCACTAATTGAAGCGATCTCAACATTTTTCAAAAATAGTTCATGCTCTAAGGAATCTTTGTTTGAGACTGCTGAACGAGCATTCCACTGGAAAATTTTCATTACTATTTGTTTTAATTAAGATAAAATAATAACGATTTCCTGTTGTATAGTTACTGGATCCACAAAGTCGGTGTTTGTTGCCTGTACTTGTCTTATAAGTCTGGCCACAAGGTTAACAAGTTTTTCAATAATTACTGTGTTGCTGAGCGTATCAGACGTAGTGGTAGTGCCTACATTTGTTTCCCTCTGGCTGGGAATATGGTGATACTGTAGGCTATATGGATTTGCTGCCATTGGTCCTAATGGTAGTTCACTTTCATGGTGTACGACTGGGAATCGTGGTACCGTCGAAGTTACTGAGGATTTTGTTTGTTGCCGAGGCTGTTTGTATGTTGTGTCTTTGGAAGAGCTGGGAAATATTTCTCGTCATCTCGCGTCCACTGAGCGGACGCAATTTCCGCATAAGACTTGTTAGTAACTAAATCCTTAGCTTCTTTGTCGTATGTTTAACTCGGTAGATATTTTCTTTCTTTGTGTCTGCTTCTCATACTCTGGACACCTCTTATCCATTGAATTATGATTCCCTTTGCAATTAACACAAGTAGGATGAGTACTGGAGCATTCATCTGCCGAGTGATTATCACCGCAATATTTACAACGTTTCCGAGAGCGACATTGACTGCTAATGTGGTCGAATCTCAGACAGTTGTAGCATTGTCTGACCGTTGATACATATGGTCGGACGTGACACCTCATCCCGTATATGCTTATGTATTGTGGCAAGTACTGGGAATCGAAGGTCATAACACATGTTTTGTATGAGAAAGATGACAAGGAATTCCCATTTACGACGCGCTTAGTCATCCTTCTGATGTTGAGAACTTTCATTGGCGATTCTAAAGCTTGAAATAGTTCGTCATCCGTGATGTTGAGATCAACATTACAAATTACACCACGTCGAGTTAATCTGTGAGCTGGAATGTAGGCTAGTAACTGATTACTATGGAACAGTGAAGATTGAACTAGGTTATTTGCAGCTTGTCCGGAAGTTAGATCAATTCTAATTCTATTTTTTCCGACAGTTTTGATATTTGTTATGAGCCTCCGGCATTCTCGTTTTGCTTGAAATATAATTTTTCCCAATGCCATTGGATCCAAGTTGCCAACATTAACGATCGATCCCTCTACGTATATATATAAAAGGACCTGACGAATCGACTTTGTATCGATTATCCTTGGATTCCACATACACCGATTGTGTGTTTGTCTTTTGATCTATATTAACACGGAATGTGTTACATTTAAGTTGTCGTTAAGTGTTTGGTGCTTTTCATTACTTAACGAATTATTTCCAGAATTTTGTACGACAGTGTGTTCTGTATTATTGCATTTCAATGTCTGTGACGTATCTTCGTCAGTTTTGTTCAGTAGTTCCTTTGCTTTTGCCTGCCTCTTATCTTTTTTAGTTAGTGTCTCATCAGATAAACATTTGCTTTTCAACTTACTGTTTGTGGTCTCGACGTCCATGTTTAAGGTTTCATTGTCTACAATCTGGTTAATTGTGGGAACCGATTGGCTTGCATCTGCATACCATGGATCCTGTGTAGTCAAGTCGACGGAATTCGGCGAGAAATTTGAATGTACGCCTTCCCGGTATTGACCACTGTCCATTATTTCATTGAACACTGAAGGAAGACAAACACTAAAAATAAACACTACAGCTCACTAAAGTCAGATTTTGAAATTGAAAACTTATTTTACAAAATAAGAAAATACAAAACGGGTCTATCTCACGGCAGTACGCACTTGGCTTTTCGGATGTTTAGCTGCCAGAAGTTTACATCACGTGACTGTCCCATATGTAAACACAAAGCTGCAGTCAAGGTGGTTAAATATTTGGCTGCAGTCCTGCTCCTAACGGAATTTGTTGTTGAAACTATTTCAGTTTAACGCGAGCTGTGTAATTCCCACCTCATATTGCAATCGTCCATCTACAATAAACAAAACGGGGTAAAAGTTAAGCACTAAGCCGTCATTGGAATTTTCTTAGTTTATATTGCATGTGCAGAGGATGCTCAAAATACTCAACGGAAACGTGATTGTTTTCTTTTTCCCCTGCGATTATCTGGAACTTTTAATTCTTATAATGAAATGTGATTAACATTTCAAAATAAATAAATAAATGTGGCGGGAACGTTGACAATGCCCTACACGACTCACTTCGCACACACATTTGTTGGCTTCGCCAACTCAAAAAATAGCTGTCAATATTCAACATTACCTGCACTATGGATGACTCAATAAATTCACGATTTCAGGTGTAAGCTGTGCACTGTCACATTTGGCCAAAACAGGCAAATCCTTAAATGACTAAGTACTCGATTCACTTTTATTTCAGTTACGCCTAAAATAGGTAAATACGTACACGTAGTTATTGAACTTAATGAAGTATAGCAATTTCTCTTCTGAATACACAATCGGGCATAACTGAAGATTGGGATACCATTCGTCACATGACGTCAACAACATGTCGGAAAACCGGTACGTGTATACAGGATATCTTAAAACTTCTGTAGTTATCCCCGTAAATAATTTTGCTGTGTGTATGTTTTAAGTATTTCGACATAACAAATGTGACAGTTAAACACTGAAAATATCAGACTACTTCGTTTTTACACAAATTGCGTAGCATGATATCATCCAATTTTTCGTATTTGGTTCTCAATGCATTGCAATAAAAACATGACAGAAATTGCATTACTTTATTTATCATCTTTTATTCATTCAAATACTATACCAAAACTATCTACAATAATGGCAGTATTACGTTGTCCAGTACGTTTCATGTCAAGTAAATAGATGTCACAGTATTACAGGGTAGGACGTTACTAGAATGGAGCATAGTGGGTTAACATTTAATTTGATGGCGTTTTAAGGAACTGCATCTTGATAATGTAATTCCACATTATGGACACTTCCATTTTTCAACACACGAGTGTTCTCAGATAAATGAACTTTATAGTTAGTGTTCGTAGAGGTTCTAACGCATATTGAACTCGAAACTGCATTCCTCACACTTTTGGAACGTATTGTGCGAATCACTCTTGTTCACCAAAAGACAGCAATAAAGAAATAATAAAAAACACCAACAACGAAATAATCAGTAACGAAGTTAAAACGGAGCGCTCAATGTGGCAGAAAAGAGCAGAATGAAATAGGAAGACATCTTGAATCAAATTGACTGATCACGTGACGTAAACTTCCGACAGCTAAACGTTCGAACAGCCAAGTGCGTACTGCCGCGATACAGACCCAATACAGAACGACACTACTCCGTCTGCTCATCTGTGTGAATAAGTTAATTTCCAGCTGTGATTAAATATACTCTTTGGAGTAGTTATATTTGTTCCTTGCTTTAGTCTAGTTTTCTTCTTGTTTATTTAAGTGAAGTTTGAGTTTCTGAATGAAGAAAAGTGTAGATAATGAATTCCTCTACATAATTGGTGACCCCAAGACGAAAATTCCACGCACAATAATCACAGTCTTGTTTAGAGCGTGTTAATAGCAGTGGAAGACGCGGAGAAATCGATTCTCGCAATTCAAGAAGAGATTCAGCAACTACAGCGGCAGCTAGAGGTTCTGGAAGTTTCTATGCCAAGCAATGATGATAGCTCAGCCACAATGAATTAACCAATTCCGGCGATATCTTCTATGCCGCAAACGCATGCAAGAGTGGAAGGCCGCACACAAAATGTGACATTCACTACGTTCACATGCAACACATCTTCCGGAAGACGAAAACTGATTTTCGTAAACCGTTTTTCGCTGTCGTGTTTACATGGCATAGCCTGTACTTAGCCTCCAATAATCGCGATTTTTTCTTTTTTTAAATACACAGATTTATGTTCACTCTAATATTTATATTTTTATTTCACATTAGAAAATATCACTCTTTCCATATGTGCCGAAAATTCGTAACAAGAAAACACAATGTGACAAGCCAAGAACGCTTCAAAAACGGTTGCGTTTACATGGGTACGAAAATCGATTGTGGAACTGGAAAACCGCATTAGAGAAGTGGATTTCTAAAATCGATTTTGGAGTGTTTACATGACCAACGTCTCAGTTCAGCTACTTATGATATCAGAGTCATTGCAAAATTTGGTGATATAAATCTCAGTAAATTAGCTTACTACGCCTATTTTCATTCACTGCTTTCATATGGGATCATATTCTGGGGCAATTCAACATTGAGTAAAAAAGTATTCATTGCACAAAAGCGTGTAATCAGAATAATTGCTGGAGCCCACCCAAGAGCATCCTGCAGACATTTATTTAGGGATCTAGGGATACTCACTGTAGCTTCACAATATACATATTCACTCACGAAATTTGTTATTAACAATCCGACCCAATTCAAAAGTAATAGCAGTGTGCATAGCTACAACACTAGGAGAAAGGATGATATTCACTATTCAAGGTTAAATCTAACTTTGGCTCAAAAAGGAGTGAATTATGCTGCCATAAAAGTCTTTGGTCACTTACCAAGTAGCATCAAAAGTCTGACAGATAGCCAACTAGTATTTAAAAAGAAATTAAAGGAATTTCTGAATGGCATCTCCTTCTACAATGTAGATGAATTTTTAGATAAAACTTTAAAAAAAATAATAAAAAAATATAATAAATAAATAAATAAACAAAAAAAATCTTGTCAAGTATAGAGAAAATTTACTAAACTGACACATTCCACATCATTACGAAATGTCGTATACATGATCTAAGGAACGAGTATTAATCTAATCTAATCTAATCAACCAAAAGCGGAATTCGGTTTACGAAATCCGGTTTTGGGAGCCCATGTAAAAGGGGTGATTAGCGCCGTCCGCACCGTGGTTACAGTTACAAGCCCCGCAGATTTCGCCAGTGCAACCGGAAATATGGTTCGCAATTTTGGAGAATATTTTCACACAGCAGAAAATTACAGCCGACCAAGAACAGTTTACGTTAGCCGTCAGCAATTTGGATCAGAGGGCTACAGCCGTAGTCTCTGATATTATTCCACAACCTCCACGCCATCGCGCCTACCACGCTCTCAAGACAGCGTTGATCACTCGTAGTACCAAGACACCTGCACAGAAGATTACACAGTTGTGTGCGAGAAGAGGCGACAGAACACCGTCAGAATACTGGAGACACTTATGGTCTACGGTGGAGGTTAATGTAGTTTCAGACGAGTTGTTGCTCCACATCTGGCAACGACAGCTGCCTTTGGAAGTGCAATTAACGCTAATAGCACATGAAGGTCAGTGTTTAGATAAACTGATGCGTGTAGGTGATCGCGCACACGACACTGTAGGCTCAGCAGCAGTAACGTCTTTAACACCAACAAATACTGCGAACGCGCGAAGTAAGCAGGTTTTAGAGATGACAGATAAACATACGCAACTTTAAGTTGCAGCATCCAGTCGACGAACTCCGAATTTATCAGGGGCGCAACTAGATTTACAAACGATGCTGGAAAATTTGGTCGACCGATTGCAAGCATTAGAATGGATGGAGACAAACAGATGGCCGCAGGCACGGCGTCCTGCTAATCTATCGACTCAGAAACACACTGAAGCACAAGAGGATAATCCCGGCATCTGCTGTTACCATAGGCGGTTCGGACCACAGGCTACGAAGTGCACGAAACCGTGTAGTTACCCAAATGGCAAGGGCGGCCCACAATAGGTGCCATGGGTCGCGTCATCTCCAAAAGGCTCCGACGACGCGGGAAACATTGCTTAACAGCTGTTGTCAGAATCCGGCACATCGGTAATGTACCCATAGAAAATGTTAAATCTTGTGATCCTAAATTTGAGCGAGCGCTTGAATAGAAATGTGTGAGTTAATCGCATAGATTGTACATAATTGACAAATGGTCAGGTTTAGTCTTTCTGGTGGACACTGGTTCAGAAGTTAGCACCTGACACGTCAGCAATAGAGCCCTTACAATTGCTAGCTGTCAATTGTTCTAGAATCAAGACACTAGGTAACAAGGACATTGGTTTTGAAAATGATTTCGAGTGGACTTTTGTAGTTGCAGACATTTCGACACCTATCTTAGGAGCAGATTTTTCTGGCTCATTTTGCACTGTTGGTGGACGTGTCTTTAGGCCGGCTTACATGTAAAGACAATAGTAATGGAGTTAACGGAGTAGTAGGCAGTGCTACAGACAAGACAATATGTCATATCAGCAATTTGTAGCAACAGCCAATCTTACACAGTGTGAAACATAAGACACTGCATTATATACATAAAAGTACAGGACCTCCGGTCGCGCGCCTTGTCCATAGAATTTCACCAGATAAGCTTTTGGAAATTAAGACAGTTTTCGAAGAAATGCTGAACACTGGTATCATTCGACGATCTGACAGTGCCTGGGCAGCTCCACTCCATTTTGTGAGGAAAAAAGATGGTTCATGGCGTCCTTGCGGAAATTATGCCAGAACCATTCCTGACAAATATCCTATCCCTCATATTCATGATTTCACATATGCATTGGTGGGCGCAACAATTTTTACAGTCTTGGATTGCCGGAAAGCATATAATCAGATTCCTGTACCAACAATGGACATATCTAAAACAGCGGTTATCACGCCGTTTCGGTCTTTTCGAGTTCTTGCGGATGCCTTTTTGGGCTCAAAAATGCAGCCCAGACCTGGCTACGATTTATCGATGAAGTGCTGCAGGGATTGCCTTTCGTCTTTGCGTATCTTAACGACATTTTAGTGTTCTCTGGCGATGCACAATCACATACCAAACATGTAGCTGAAGTGCGACAAAGATTAGAAGACGTCGGTGTGGTGCTGAATGAAGAAAAGTGCATTTTAGGTCAAAGTGAAGTGGCTTTCCTCGGATATATGGTGTCACGTGATGGAATCTCTCTCTTGCCAGAAAAATTGGCTGCATTGCAGGAACTGTCAGCTCCAAAGACTTAACGACAACTTCGACGTTTGTTAGGAATGATAAATTTTTATCGTCGGCATTTACGAGGAATAGCAGCTATCCAAGCTCCGCTTACAGATGCACTCGCCGGACGCTACACAAGCGGGAAACGTTTGCTTAAATGGACACCCGAAATGGACAATGCAGTGTCACTTGCACACCCAGTATCGGATGCGCAATGAGCAATGGCAGTTGATGCAAGCCAAACAGTGATCGGGGCAGCATTACATCAGGAAGTAAACGATTGTTGGCAGCCACTAGGCTTCTTTTCGAAAAAACTACTGCCACGACATACAAACTGGGGTGCCTACGATAGGGAGCTACTGGCTATTTATGAGAATGTGAAACACTTTCGCCCTCATGTCGAAGCTCATCCAGTAACGATATATACAGATCACAAACCAATTGTGCCAGCCTTCCAAAATGCAAGTGATAAGTGCTTACCCTCGTCAGTTGAGATACACTGAGTTTGTTTGTCAATTTACTACAGATGTGCGACATATTCGTGGTGCAGAAAACATAGTGACTAACTATTACTCCCGCGCATGTGAGGCAGTTACAATATTTAAGTATGAAGACCTCACCAAAGCTCAGAAGACAGATCATCAGCTTCAAGATTTACTGAGGGATAGGTCATCAAGTCTGCAATTACTACAAGTAGAGGTTCCAGGTGGTGGTGTTAAGTTATGGTGTGATGTTTCTCAAAAGCTGCCGCACCCCTATGTCCCACCACAATTTGGTAAGGTAGTGTCTGACAGCATGCACAATCTCGCTCACACAGGGGCCAACACCACAGTGAAAATTATTACAGAACGTTTTGTCTGGCCATCCATTAAGAAAGAAATCCGTAATTGGTCCCCCACTTGCCTTCACTGTCTGCGAAAAGGTGGGACGTCGTGTACATCTTGAGGTGGGACAATTTTCGGGCCTACCACCAAGATTCGGTCATATTTCATTTCCATATCGTAGGTCCTCTACCAGATTCTGAAAGTTTCCGATATTGACTACATTGGTGGATAGATGCACAAGATGGTCTCAAGCCATACCACTGCCAGGCATGTCAGCTGAGACTGTTGCAAAGACGTTCGACGCGCACTGGCTGTCATATCAGAAGTGTATTACACATCAATAATGTGGCGGAGTTGCTACTTAAGAATTTGGTATTGAGATGCGGTTTTGTTCAATAGGAAGAAAATTGTGGCATCTGAAGGAAGGCGAAGGCGAGAGCAGCAGCGTAAGCCCGGATAGCTCAGTCGGTAGAGCATTTGGCTTTTAACCTAGGGGTCCAGGGTCCAAGTCCCTGTCCGGGCGAAAATTTTGAAACTTGTGGAGCGATTTCGTCGAATATCGGTGACAGCACTACTGTAACGATAAGGGTTAGCGTGTAGCTGGCGATGCATTGAGCAAAACGGTAGCAGTTTCATGTGAGAAAGGAAAGACTCCAGCAGCGACAGTCGTGGCCGAGTGGTTAAGGCGTCTGACTCGAAATCAGATTCCCTGTGGGAGCGTAGGTTCGAATCCTACCGACTGCGTCCGTTTTGTGTAAATATGAGTAGAAATTTTCGCAGATATGTGTAGTAAAATGGGGAAAACGGCAGGAAGCAGGCCGCAAAGCAATTTCGAACGAGATGAAAAATGGTGTTCACTTTCGTTTATTGACATGGTGACGGCCGTTACTTAACTCTTGCTGTTGCTTCGCCTCGCGAACTAGTGTACAACAGCGCCATTAGACTAGTGCGGTAGAGCGCCACACTAGGCCACGTGGTGCCCGTCATTTCGACAAACCGTCGGTGATTTTGGAACGTTTGAAACCTCTGAATGCGCTAGCAATTGCAATGGACAAATAGCATTCAGGTTTTTTCTATTTACTTTTCCTTAGGAGTGTCCCCACATACCTTCATGTGCGATTTCCGTCGGAATGCAGCGTTTGTTTCTTTCAAGATCTCGCAGCTATTTGGTGAATGTGAACAGCTCTTAAGACGCTGCAGACAAGCGTCAGCGGGAAGTCTGTGGAAGTCGCCAAGGCAGCCAGCAGACAGCAATTGCGGTGGTATACATACGTATTCGAAACATTCAAGTGTATCACAGCTGTATGAACGTCATGTACCATGAGCCCGGATAGCTCAGTCGGTAGAGCATTAGGCTTTTAACCGCAGGGTCCGGGGTTCAAGTCCCTGCCCAGCCAGCAGACAGCAATTGCGGTGGTATACATACGTATTCGAAACATTCAAGTGTATCACAGCTGTATGAACGTCATGTACCATGAGCCCGGATAGCTCAGTCGGTAGAGCATTACGCTTTTAACCTCAGGGTCCGGGGTTCAAGTCCCTGTCCGGGCGAAAATTTTGAAACTTGTGGAGCGATTTCGTCGAATATCGGTGACACCACTACTGTAACGATAAGGGTTAGCGTGTAGCTGGCGATGCATTGAGCAAAACGGTAGCAGTTTCATGTGAGAAAGGAAAGACTCCAGCAGCGGCAGTCGTGGCCGAGTGGTTAAGGCGTCTGACTCGAAATCAGATTCCCTGTGGGAGCGTTGCACAGTGGTATAGATCACGCAAAAGTTGGCCAAAAATAGAAAAAAACTTTAGATTTGAACGAATATCGGTATATAGGGGTTATTGAGGCCGTTGATTACGAATTTCGTATTAAAATTTCAAAATTCCTAATAGCAGATTCAATATGGCTGACCTTTTCATTCAAAATTCTTCGAACTTTTTTTAAAATCCGTATGTAATTATCTTCGAGGTTTCTGATTACGAATACTACATAATGTTTTCTAATTTAGATGTTGGAAATCACGATTATAATATAACAATTACAAAAGAGAACTAGTTTTTTTTTATCTTGAAGTAAGAGCTATTGGTAGTAATATGTACAACTAAAAGAAATTTTAACGTGGAAAAAACAATAAAAATCAGTCGCTCTCACTGTCAATATCTGGATAATTATTGTTTTGGAAATCAAATTCAGTGTCATGTTTATCAGAAACTTCAAGAAAATTTTCGGACTCCTCATCAGCAAATACAAAAGGTCTATAGCGTCCGTTGACAAATCTTTACTTTTTCTAGGTTTAATTTTTCTCAGACTCGAAATAAGTGGATCAGAAAATACTAGG
Organism: Locusta migratoria; assembly: GCA_026315105.1. Taxonomy (NCBI): domain Eukaryota; kingdom Metazoa; phylum Arthropoda; class Insecta; order Orthoptera; family Acrididae; genus Locusta; species Locusta migratoria. The sequence goes on from CM048746.1 coordinate 169,495,074, forward strand.
AGCCAATGAAATACATCTTCAATTGTATCTGTGCGCGAACTCTTCCTGGAATACCCTTCATGATATTTCTTAAGATCTTTATTTCTTGCTTCCTGAGCATCTTCAGATAACTGACCAATATCGCTGCTTCTATTATCTGAGCACTGTTCATGAACTGTTGTAGACATGACAATATTTTGTGAAATTTTCAATGTTCACGTTATAGCCACATGACATTACCTGCAAGGTAACATGAAATTGATGGATGAAATTTTCGTCAAGCCCCAGGATTTGTGCAGAAACTGATGATTTTTCAAAAAACGCCGAGCAGTGTTTCCATCGTTGGAGTTTCCATATCCAACAAGTTTCCGATCAACAAGAAGCCCCATTTGCGTTTGAAAGGCCTTTTGAATGGTTTTTTCCCTAACCTCGAAACGCTTTTTGTCTTCCGGTAATCGCAACTGCCATGTTTTACTTTCAAGTTTGTATCCCATGTGAAGCAAATACTCAAAGCAACGAATCCATGCGTGCAATATTGATAATCCATAATGCAAATTGGAAACAATAATCACTACATTTTTACACCCATAGCAGGGCATAGATGACGCAGTATTAGTTATAGTGTTACAGACCTTTCCACCAATCACTGTCAAAACCATTTCAAATTTTATTATTATCTCTTTTCCGTCCCAAACGGCCTGAAAAGGAAGTAGAGACGCAATTTGCTCGTTAATGTGTTTCTTCTCGTTTAACGTAGACTCAACATTTTCATGCAAAAACTGTAGGCTTAAAGGTCTTCAAAAACGAGGCGATGAACGTGAAGGATTTTTCCATAACATAACTTCTTTTTGTAATAAATTATCAGTGGCTACTAGTTGCAGTGGAACCAATGAAGTTATAAAAACTTTAGCGTCCGAATCACTTGCATCAGAAAACTTTTGTTTGTACTCAATGTTCTCCAAAGAACCATCAAAATCCCATTTAAGAACCAACTTCGCATTTTTTAAAGTTTCTGGAGATAATGTTTTGATAGTGTTCTCCTGAACACGTAAAGTCCTTTCTGATGTGTCGTTTAAAAGCGCTTGTACACTGACTTCAGCACGGGTCTCAGCTATCTCTATATCAGATGGGTAACACCAAGCTTTGGCTTCTACAAGTTTCTCGTAATCGGGATAGATAAGAGCATTGTAACTTTTCATTGAATTTCTAATAAGCATATACTAAAATTTAGACAATTTTCCTTCAACCATATCAGACAATGGCTCATCGGCAGACATTTTAATGACTGAGGGATTTGCTGATGATTTCAGCCGTGCTTTGTATTTATTAGCTCGCAATGGTGATTTCTTTTAGAATACTTGCAGCAGCAAAGGCGCCAGAAGAAAGAAGGCTCATTTGAGTAGCCAACGATAACTTCAATTTGCTTACTGACTTGCGTAAACCAGTGGCTATTTCTTCTTTTGCTTCTGTCGCTTGCTTTCTCCAATTCCATACTTGGTCAACCACGCTTCTTCGATTACGTGCATTTTGATATCGATGTACTAATTGTCACTGTACTCGAATCTTTAGATGTTTTATTAGTCGTCGAAACAATCTGTGGGGTAAATAGTGTAATTACTGTGAGGAATTTTCAATCCTATTTTAGGTTTTTACACTATTACCAAAATCTAGATTTCTGTGTAACTTTAAACACTCGCGTTAATTACTATGGAAGAAGAAAGCCAATCATTATTTAGAAGAAACCTTTCAGTCGTTCTTCGAGACTGTTCCCTTCATCAATCACTACGTTTACATGCAACACTTCTTCCGGAAGACGAAAACCGATTTTCGTAAACCGATTTTCGCTGTCGTGTTTACATGGCACAGCCTGAATCGGATTTCCTAATCCACTTAAGATGGAGGCTGAAAAACAGCTGATTCAGTCCCCGATTTAGTCAGCATAATCGCTATTTTTCTTTACTTAAATACACAGATTCTCGCTCACTCTAATATTAATTCTTTTATTTCACATTAGAAAATATCACTCTGTTCATATGTGCCGAAAATTCTTACCAAATTCACACAATCCGACAAGCCAAGAACGCTTCAAAAACGGTTGCGTTTACATGGGCACGAAACTCGATCGTGGAACTGGAAAGCCGCTTTAGAGAAGTGGATTTCCAGAGTCGATTTTGGAATGTTTACATGACCACCCAAAAGCGGAATTGGGAAATCGGTTTACGAAATCCGGTTTTGGGAGCCCATGTAAACGGGGTGAATTATTTGACAATAGCTTTTTCAATTTGTCGAAAGATGTTGCTTCAAACATTTTAGTTGGGTGTCCAAGTCCGAGTTCAAATTCTTCTGTATAGTGTCGAACAGTTCTCGACGAGTGGAAATAATTTTATCTGTGTGTGAATCTAAACTACAGATAATGCAATGTAGTATTAGAAAGTTCTCTCTACCGTTAAATACAGGAACTATTACAACTAGGCTATTTCCTGCTTACTCCGCTGGAGTGCAGCACTCTAGATCTAGCAGTATTACTCGTTTCCACATTCCAATACGCTTCAATATTTGTAATATAAACTTTATTCGAATTGTTAATTACACAGGTGATATATATTTAATGCTATATTACAGTAACACAACTGTAGCACACGGTTCATTAAACATTACATTTAACACTTATTTTTCCACACCTTTATTTACTTCTATCTTGCACATCACACATCATGGAAGCGTAATACAGTGACAAGTGAAGAACAGTTTTTTGTACTCTTTTTTGTTTACAATCAAAGATAATAACACAGAATACCAATTAGCTTAATACAGCTCAGAAAATACAAATAGTAATTTGTCGTGTCCCCACATCACCCCCTTCTCAGTCATATAGTCACTTAACACTGCAGTTCTTCAACTAATCTTGCAGGAAATCGAACTTCACGACCAGATCTTGTTCTTCTTGGTTTTCCACTGTCGGTTGCGTCTGGTTGTTTGACCCGGGCTGACCGTTCAGTTGAAGTGTCTTCAGGCTGCTTCTCATTATGATTCATGAGGTACGCAGGTTTCAGTCGATCAATGGAGATATATTTGACTTGGTCTTTTATTTTAACACCAAAAAATTTTGGGGTTCTTTCTATTACTTCGTATGGGCCTTCATATGGAGGTTCTAATGCTTTTTTGACTCGGTCAACTCGCACAAATACATGTGTTGACTCATTGAGATCCCTGTGTATGAAAGGTCTTTCTTTTGCTTTGTGGGAGTATTGTACAGGCTTCAGACGATTCATGCACTGCTTCAGTTGTGAAACGAATTGAGGTAAGTCTGCATCCAATTTTGATGCATACTCTTGAAAAAAAATCATCTGGTATTCTGATGGGTGAGCCATAAACCATTTCTGCAATTGTAGCATTACTGTTCTCTCTGATGGAGCATCGCAGGCCAAGGAGGATTACAGGTATTACTTGAGTCCATTTGGCAGTTGCATGGGTACAGATAGCTGCTTTAAGTGTGCGATGAAATCTTTCAATTTTTCCATTTGATTGAGGATGGTATGCTGTAGTTTGTGTTTGGTTACAACCACACAGTTTTGACAGTGCTCGGAATAGCTCAGAGTTAAACTGCCTGCCTTGATCAGTCACTATCTGATATGGTGTTCCAAACCTAGTGATCCAACAATTGAAAAATGCTTGTGCTACTGCCTCTGCTTGTATGTCCCGAAGAGGTACTACTTCTGTCCAGTTTGTAACTCTGTCAATGCATGTTAAACAATAAATATATTCTTCAGATGGAGGCATTGGTTCTATCAAATCAAGGTGAACAATTTTGAAACGTTCATCGTTACTAGGAAAGTGTCCTACTGGTGTTTGAATGTGCCGTGATATTTTGTTTTTCTGGCATGCCATACATGTTTTTGCCCAGTTTTGGACATCCTTTTTTAAACTGATCCAGACAAATCTTGATGAGATTATTTTTACTGTTGTCTTAATGCCTGGATGAGCCAGATTATGATAGTGTTGGAAAATAGAGTATCTAAATGGTTTAGGAATATAAGGACGAATGATTTGTGTTGACACAACACACCATAGCTGTTTTCCTCCATGTGTCAGATGGTGTTTTATCTTCAGTGATGTATGAGGGCTGGTCTGTAGTTGACGAAGCTCTTCATCATCTTCTTGTGCTTGGGCTATCTCATCATAGTTAACTGGAACTAGTTCTTCAAGCCTTGATAGACCATCAGCAACAACATTTTCTTTACCAGATATATGACGTAGGTCAGTGGTAAATTGCGAAATGTACTGGAGGTAACGTAATTGAATTGGTGTTGCTTTTTCATTCTTTTGTTTAAATGCATATGTTAGAGGCGCATGGTCAGTATAAATAATGAAATATCTTCCTTCCAACAGATATTTGAAATATCTGACAGCCATATAGATGCTAAGCAGCTCTCTATCATACGTGGAATACTTCTTCTGTGCTGTTGTAAACTTTTTTGAAAAGAATCCAATTGGTCTCCACTGTTCATCTTGCCATTGTTGCAATGCAGCACCTGCTGCAAAATCTGATGCATCCACAAATAATGCAAGTTGATTGTCCAAACCAGGAAATGACAAAAGTGCAGCATTTGCTAGATCTTCTTTGCATTTTTCGAATTGAGCAATTGCTTCTTCTGTCCAGTTAATATGTCGTCGGTCCTTTTTTGTTGTTCCTTTTAGGAAATCATTCAGCAATGCTTGGTTTTCAGCAGCATGTTCCAAATGTCGACGATAAAAGTTGATGATCCCTAAGAATTTTCTAAGTTCACGGACTGTTGTGGGTCGTTTGTAGTTCATTATTGCTGCAACTCTCTCTGGATCTGGCTTTGTTCCAGCAGGTGTAATTAAATTTCCTAAAAATGTTAGCTGTTGTACACCAAATACTGATTTGGAAACATTTAACAAGACCATATTTATTCAACTGCTCAAAAAGTAAATTTAGATGCTCAACATGTTGTTCTGGTGATTCAGATGCTATTAGAATGTCATCCAAATATGGAAAACAAAATTCTAGTTCTCTCACAACTTCATGTATAAACCTTTGGAATGTGCTAGGTGCATTGCGAAGTCCAAATGGCATATAATTAAATTCATAGAGACCAAATGGTGTTATAATGGCTGATTTTGACTTATCTTCTTCGGCTAGTGGAATCTGGTAATAGGCTTTGAGTAGGTCTACCTTTGAGAATATATTTTTATTTTGAAGCATAAAATTTACATCATCAATTCGTGGTATTGGATACCGGTCTGGGAGAGTCCTGTCATTCAAACGGCGATAATCTCCACAGACTCGCCATTGACCACTTGGCTTCTTAGCAAGGTGTAGTGGACTAGCCCATTGTGATTTTGATGGACGTATAATACCATTATTTAACAGAAATTGAAATTCTTGTTTAGCAATTTTCAATTTATGTGGGTCCAATCTACGAGCTTTACAGTATACTGGTGGACCAGGAGATGCAGTGATATAATGCTGCACATTATGCTTTAATATTTTTGGTACTATAGATGGTTTAGTTAGATCAGGAAAATTCTCTAAACGTTTTGAAAACTGGCATGTTGCATAGAGTGAGCTTACTGATTCATTAGCATCCACAGTGGTTACTTCTGCTACAATTTTTAATTTTGTGGTGTTGTCTATCAACTTTTTATTTTTGAGGTCAACCAGTAGCCCATAATGATGAAGAAAATCGGCTCCCAATACGCCTTTTGATACGTCTGCTACTATGAATGGCCATTCAAAATTGCGTTTGAGTCCTAAATCAATGTTTAACAGTTTTGAACCGTAAGTTTTTATCTGTGACCCATTTGCAGCATAAAGATTGAAGTCAGAGGGTTGACCTTTTTGGCTTTTTGCAACTGGTATAACGGACAAATCTGCACCGCTATCTACCAGAAAATATTTTCCATAATTTCGATCTTTGACAAATAGGCGATATTGGCGGCCTAATGTGTGCACAGGGGTAGAACACTCAGCCGCTATTGTGTCTACCACTTCTAGTTTTCCTTATTTTGCCATTGGCAAGGCTGAACACATTTTTCAGGCTTACATCGTGTGCCGAATCTGAAATGGTAATAGCAGTATTTGCCGTTTTTATCGTATCTTGCTCTGCTTCTACTTCTACTGCGCGATCTTTGCCTGTGGTTGCGTGTGTTTCGAAGCATTTTAATTTCATTTTCCAATTCATCAATTCTCATGAGAAGATCTTGAACTGACAAAGACGATGTTGACGGAATGGAATGGGTGGAAGCAATTTGAACCTCGTCAACAGCGTTTAATTCGATCATACGATCTGCCATTTGAGCAATCTTATCCACTGTTTCGTCAGATATAAGTAAAATGCTTCGGATACTAGCTGAAAGTTTGTCAAGCCAAAGTGTTTTTAGGATCTTTTCTGATACATTTGTACCTGCATAGCTCCTCATTTTTCGTAATAATTGGGTAGGTTTCATGTCGCCAAGTTCTAAGCCACTCAAAAGTTTTTTAATTTGGCGCTCTTCACTTTCTCTGAATATGTTCAGTAGACGTTCTTTTGCGAGAGAATATTTGTTGTTATCGTTACTCGTAACTAGATCCCATATATTTTCAACAAATTTTGGCTCCAGCTGAGCGAGTAAATAGTTAAATTTAGTCGCCTCCGTAACAATACCAGCGATCGTAAATTGCGCTTCGGCTTGACAAAACCAGATGTCCGGCTTTTCCGTCCAAAACGGCGGTAGCTTAACGCTTACCTTATCAATTTCCACTTTACTGCTACATTCAGAACGATTCCCTTGATTACCGTTTGCTTCTCCTGTCGACATCTTGCGTATTGTTGGACACAGAATATGTCGAACTCAAGTTACGGAAATCTCGTCGAAAATTACGCCGAAAAATTTCGTCGCAACTGTCGTCTTGTCGATCACGTCGGGGTCACCAATTTTGTAGCACACGGTTCATTAAACATTACATTTAACACTTATTTTTCCACACCCTTATTTACTTCTATCTTGCACATCACACATCATGGAAGCGTAATACAGTGACAAGTGAAGAACAGTTTTTTGTACTCTATTTTGTTTACAATCAAAGATAATAACACAGAATACCAATTAGCTTAATACAGCTCAGAAAATACAAATAGTAATTTGTCGTGTCCCCACACAACCGTTCTGTGTATTACAGTTATAAAAATAGAGGCAACAGTGATGGTTGCGGTCAACCTTAGCCTATCAAGAAAGCTGCTCAACATGCCCGGTGCTGTTTATTTTTAACCTCAAATTTACAGGGGCAGATCGGGGCAGAATTTTCTTTCACATTCCATTACAAAACACCATAAGCTATATGCCATATGCCGGAAATTCCTAAATAACGCTGAATACACAACTATTTTGTTAATTTTCGGTAAATAATTCTGAAAGGACAACCAATATGCAGATAAAAATTTGACGATGATTTACTACATGAAGAAATACAAATTAACGAAAACATTATATATGCCAATATTCGTCATACCTTCTTCAGTACCCTCCATGACATAGAAATAAAATATGACACTCAAGTAAAAAATTACACGCACTTTTAGTAGTGGTATTTCGGAGAGACAGCACGACGTTAACGCTATTCCGAAAACAGTAACTTTGAACTGACGTAGCATCTCAGGTATCAAAGATATATCACTTTCCTTTGAGAGTAATATGCACCAAAGCCTCTACTACAAGATTCTATGGTAGCCAGCATATTCGCTGACAGTCGCATTTTTCGATTTTTGGCCACCTTTTTTCAGATCCAGACCACTGTGCGTAGGTTCGAATCCTACCGGCTGCGTCCGTTTTGTGTAAATATGAGCAGAAATTTTCGCAGATATGTGTAGCCTGTAGTAAAATGGGGAAAACGGCAGGAAGCAGGCCGCAAAGCAATTTCGAACGAGATGAAAAATGGTGTTCACTTTCGTTTATTGACATGGTGACGGCCGTTACTTACCTCTTGCTGTTGCTGCGCCTCGCGAACTAGTGTACAACAGCGCCATTAGACTAGTGCGGTAGAGCGCCACACTAGGCCACGTGGTGCCCGTCATTTCGACAAACCGTCGCTGATTTTGGAACGTTTGAAACCTCTGAATGCGCTAGCAATTGCAATGGACAAATAGCATTCAGGTTTTTTCTATTTACTTTTCTTTAGGAGTGTCCCCACATACCTTCATGTGCGATTTCCGTCGGAATGCAGCGTTTGTTTCTTTCAAGATCTCGCAGCTATTTGGTGAATGTGAACAGCTCTTAAGACGCTGCAGACAAGCGTCAGCGGGGGGATGCCTACCGTCGCTCCATCGACACCTCGGTCGAAAGCCACCCACTACCCCTCCATACTCCCGCCGATATTGACCATGCCTCCTCCTTTCTCCAGCAGACCGTTGCTGACGCGGTCCATGCCCACATCCCTACCCAGGCGATCTATCCTCACCGCCCTACCCTTCCTCCACAGGCCGTCCTTCTCCTCCGTAAATCCCGCCGTCTGTACCGCTCCTTTCTCCGGACCCATGACAGGGATACTCTCCAACGCCACTGGCAACTCCAAAGACACATCAGAAACCTTTTGTCCACGAAGAAACGCCGGGACTGGCGTCAGACATGCACCCGCCTTAACTCGCTCCTCCTGGTCTACTCCGCCAAGTACTGGCGTGCCTTCCGCCGCCTTACTGGCAGTCACTCCTCCCCCCACTACCCAGTTATCCATGATGATCGTCCTTTCCCTGACAACGCTAGTAAGGCAGAACATTTTGCCTCCTACCTTTCCGATGACTTTTCCATTCCTGATGATCCCCTTTTTGAATACTCTCTCTTCCCGGACGTCCATGAGCGCACCGACACCTCCTCTCCTACGCTCGCCCCTGGCTTCCAGTACTTGGACCACATTCCTCCCTCAGAATTGAACACTCCCATTACTGCCCCTCTCATTTCATGAATTCCTTGCCAAACTCTACAACGTCATCCTTTATACTGGATTCTACCCCGACATATGGAAAACCTCCCGTATTCTCATGTTCCTCAAACCCGACAAACCCCCGTCCCAGACCTCATCCTAGCGTCCCATCAGTCTTACCTCCGTGTTCAGCAAGGTCCTGGAAACCATCCTTTCTCGTCGAATCCACCAGCACCTCTACCGCCACCAGTTTCTCCCCCCTCCCAATGTGGCTTCCGACCCTCCTTCTCTGCCGACGACCAGCACCTTCACCTGACTCATCTCCTCTCTGTCCAACTCAACTCCCGTCGCTCCGCAATTTTTGTATCCCTCGACATCTAAAAAGCCTACGACCGAGTGTGGCATTCCGGTCTCCTCTTCAAGATCCAGCTCTACGCCCTTCCCATTAATTACGTCCGCCTCATCGCTTCCTTCCTTACCCGCCACCCCTCCTACGTCACTGTCTGCAACTCCGACTCCCGTATTTTCTACCCCTCCGCCGGGGTGCCCCAAGGCTCAGTCCTCTCTCCCCTCCTCTATCTCCTCTACTCTGCCGACATGCCTCAACCCAAACCTCCCGTCTATCTCCTCCAATATGCTGACGACACCGCCTTCCTGGCCCTCGCCCCCTCCCTTGCCCGTTCCCAGGTTTTGCTCCAGTCCCACCTCACCGAGTTCGCCTGCTGGTGTAACCGGTGGCTCCTCTGCGTCAATTCCGACAAATCCCAGGCAATAGTCATAGGTCGTACTACCCGCTCCTTCCGCCTCCACGATTTCTATCTTACCCTTCACAACCGACCCATCCGTCACACCCCCACCCTCAAGTACCTTGGCCTTACCCTTGACCGCCAACTGTCCTGGACTCCATACCTCAAATCCCTCCGTGAGAAAGCCCTGTCCCGCCTAAACCTCCTAAAACTCCTTACTGGCTGGACGTGGGGCCTCCACCCTTCCACTGTCCTTCACACCTACAAATCAATCATGCACCCCGTCCTTTGCTCCTTCCACCCCGCCTGGATATCAGCCCCTCCTACTTTCTACAAATCTCTCCAGATCCTAGAACGCCACGCCTTCCGCCTCGCATACCGTATCAGACTCCCTTCCCCCACGCGGATACTCTATGACCTCATCCCCTTCCCTCCTCTCCTACAGCACCTTGAGCATCTCCGGCTCCTTTACACATCCCGCAAAATAGAGTCCCAACACCCTCTGGCCACCCTATTCTTACAAATCCCAGGCCTCAGCCACGCCTCCACCAAACCGTTCCTCCCGGCCTTCACCTCCATATGCTCCGTATCCTCTCCCAGGGCAATTTCCGCACCCTTCCTCTACCGGATACCGAACTTCGTCCCGATATCTACCCCTCCTATCAACTCTGATCCCTTCCCTGTAGCATCAGCGCCCCTCCCCTCTCTCCCGCCCTTTTCCTTCCCGCCCGCTTGGCTACCCCTCTCCCATGCCCAGAGTCCCAGAGTCTCGTCAATCCTTCCCTCCTTACGCTCTCTTCCCTCCCCTTCTCCCCCTCCCCCGCACTTCCCCCGTCCCTGTCCCCCCTCCCCCCCCCTCCATCCCGCTTCCCACCCCCCGCGGGGGCGTCTCGACTTTTTATCTACATGTTCAGTGCAAGTGCCTCCAGTGTCTTGTATTTTACTCAGTGCCTCCATAATCGCCGTCCCCATGTTTTATTGTGTACGCCGTCCGCTGCCTTCATGTGTGAACTTAGTGTCTCTGCAATGTACTTTTAAACTTGTCATCGTGGCCAATTGTTTTTACTGACTGTGTGTGTGTTTTATTACTACTCGTCTGTTTTTTGTTTTCTGCCATATGTTTGTCCCGTTTGTACATGTCCGTTTTAGTCTGTCGAAAACTCTGTATGTCAATGTTTTTAATTTCCGCAATTTTAATCCTCTGTTTTTATATACTGTTTTACTCTCGGACTTAGCCTGTATATCACATGGCTGAAGAGCAGCCACCGCAGCTGCTGCCAGCCTGCCAGCTGTTTCTACAGCTGGCTTTAAAAAAAACAATAAAGGAAAAAAAAAGCGTCAGCGGGAAATCTGTGGAAGTCGCCAAGACAGCCAGCAGACAGCAATAGCGATAGTATACATACGTATTCGAAACATTCAAGTGTATCACAGCTGTGTGAGCATCGTGTACCATGAGCCCGGATAGCTAAGTCGGTAGAGCATTAGGCTTTTAACCTAAGGGTCCAGGGTTCAAGTCCCTGTTCGGGCGAAGATTTAAAAAAATTCGTTTCTCCTCATGTAACACCGTAGGAAGAGCTATGTAGAAGCGTGCTAGCATGCGGTTTTACTTCAACGTATTGTTCCAAAATTTTAGTATTTGAACGTTTCGAGCAAAACGCCGCACAGCAGCAATCGTGGCCGAGTGGTTAAGGCGTCTGACTAGAAATCAGATTCCCTCTGGGAGCGTAGGTTCGAGTCCTACCGACTGCGTTTCATTTTTGTCTGCAGAAATATGAAATTGTTTTAATGTTACTCTCAAGCGAGAGAAATCATCGAGAAACAGGCAATTGTAACATTCGGAATAGCGACGTAGTGGGGAAAGATGTATGTACTTGAATGCTCAAAAGTGCAATACATAGCGTCCATTAGTATTTAGATTTTTGTTTTGGTGTATTGGCTTTGCTATCTAGGGTGGTCTGTTGTTATGATAGCGTTAGATATGTGTAATCAATACTGTGGCGGATGTGCTACTTAAGAATTTGGTCCTGAGCTGCGGTTTAGTTCAATAGTAAGAAACTTGTGGCACATTGTCCCAGCGCCTTCAGAAGAAAGGCGAAGGCGAAGGCGACTATCGAAGCGTGAGCCCGGATAGCTCAGACGGTACAGCATTAGGCTTTTAACCTAAGGTCCAGGGTTCAAGTCTCTGTTCGGGCGAAAATTTTGAAACTTGTGGAGCGATTTCGTCAAATATCGGTGACAGCACAGCTGTAATAAGAAGGGTTAGCGTGTAGCTGGCGATGCATTGAGCAAAACGGTGGCAGTTTCATGTGAGAAAGGAAAGACTCCAGCAGCGGCAGTCGTGGCCGAGTGGTTAACAGTCTGCTCGCGGTCGTGCTAGGGGCAGGACGCTCCGTGCCGTGCGCTGCGACAGCTTGTCTTCGCGTGGTAAGTGTCGGCGCTTGCTGCAGCAAATAGCTTTCGTTATTGAACTGTGTGAAAGGTATGAACCGATTGTAATGATGGAACAAGAAATGGAACGACCGACTAGGAAGGATATCTTGAAATTGACATTTGAGAATCGAACTACTAGACCGAAATCCTATGAGATAGAAAATTGGTTAGAGCAGGATGTAAAACTATCATGCAACGACATTATTGGTATTCATGTGTCGATTATAGCGAGTGTGGTATTTGTCAAGTTGAGTAGTGCGGAGCTATGCTCGAAGGTAGTTGAATCCTGTGGAGGTACTATGAAATTTAGGTATTCAGACGGACGTGTTGGGGAGGTTGCTATCACTCATGCTGGGTTTGGAATACGCACTATCCGAATTTTTGAGTTGCCTTTTGAAATTACTGTGGAACAGATAAATGCTGTAATTTCTCCGTTCGGTACAGTGCTTAGCAATTTTGCTGAAAAGTGGTCGAGCGCGCATAAATTTCCCGTTCTAAACGGTGTACGACAACTCCGAGTAGAACTACGGAAACATATTACTTCGTATGTAAACGTCTGCGGGTATAGAGGAATTGTTATTTATGACGATCAACCCAGAACTTGTTCGGTCTGTAACAAGCCTGGCCTCGTGCGCGCCAATTGTATACAGAGGCGCGTGGCGCAGCTACCCCCCGGCGAGCCCGCCAGGCCACTAGCCATGACGTCACTGCCTGGAACTTACGCCGCTGCAGCTCGAGCGCAACCGGCTACAGTTTTGGTCCCTGATCCAACTGCAGGAGCAATCGTTGCAGAGCCTGAAATCCCAATGGATGTCAGCACACTTATAGCCGACGATATACTCGATTCCCGACCGCCAACAGCAACAGACGAAGTTCGGCCGACACAGGAAACCGAACCTGTAAATGGTGCAGATCCTTCGGCAAATGAAGAGCTTACCACTCCGCAGGAACCAGAAAGTGGGTCTGAAACCACAGAGAGTTCACCAAAAAGGAAGTCCGGAAGGAGAAACAAGAAGCGCAGGATTGCATCCGAAGGCGCAGAGGAGGCCGCTGCACCTCTGCGACAAAAGGCAAAAGAAATAGCAGCCAGCTTAAGTCAATAGTCCTCTTCCGATAAGAAAGCGACACCAGCACCCGAAAAACCCCCTGTCTCTGCACTGGGGAAAAAAGGCGCTGAAGGACAGTTACCAAAGGAACCACCCACACAGAAACCGGAAAGAATTCCCTCTCCAGAGGCTCCCCATGACCCACCCCAGACGCCTACGCACACCACCTGGGCGGACGAAGTGGCAGATGACCCAGCGGATGAAGAAATGAGCGAAATTCACGAATCTACGATAGATAATGCACAGCTCCAAAAAGATGACGACACTCGGAAAGAAGACACTTCCATGACAGATCTCTCAAAGCGACAAGATTATGTTCCGGATCCTTTTGATACTGATGAGTATTATTAAGCTGTTTTTTTACTATACGACTTTTAGAGAAGGAACGAAGAACTGAAGAACGAATTCATGATTGAACAGCCAGAACGACCGATGACAGATGTACAAACGTACAAGATAGACACAGTAAATCTCAATAAGGCTCATAGCTCATTCAAATTACAAAACCTCAAAGATTTTATATATGCCACTGACGTAGACATTCTCCTATTGCAAGAAGTCACAGATATTGACCTTGAACATATACCGGGACTCAATGCTTTCACAAATCCAGGGATTGGAACGGAAATGGGTACAGCTATCCTCACGAAAGAGGGCATAATAGTCCAAGATGTTGCAAAATTAACCACCAGTAAAGGCATAGCAGGTACAATCAATAACGTACGAATCATTAATGTCTATCCCCCATCGGGATCTAGCAATAGACAACGCAGGGCGGAGTTTTTTAAAGAAGAAGTTGTCCCTCTGTTCGGATCCCGACAGGAGCACATTATCCTCGGAGGTGATTTTAATTGCGTATTGCATGCCAAAGACCAAACTCCCAATCTCAATAAGTCTATCGAACTTGAACGGATAGTCACGCAACTACGTCTAGTAGACTCATGGGAGCACTTGCACGGTGCAGCCCCCGGATTCACTCATGTGACCAGCCACTCGGCGAGTCGTTTAGACAGAGTGTATGTCTCACATAATTTAAAGCGCAACATCCTGCAATCGGAAATATGGCCTGTCGTTTTCTCGGATCATGCAGCGTACATCTGCGCAATCAATATGGCCAAACAGGGGACTTACAGAGGTAGAGGGACCTGGAAGCTGAACGTGTCTCACCTAGAAGACCAGGCGTGCCAGGAGGCGTTCCACGCACTATGGAGGGAGTGTGAGAGCAGGTTCGCCTCGTACAACACTGCTACCGATTGGTGGCTGAAACATGTCAAGCCGAAAATACGGAGATTTTTCCTAAACTACTCCAGAGAAAAAAGCTTCTGGTACAAAAGTACTATGGAATTTTACTTTCAATGCCTAAGAGATTTATTCAAATCAGATGCCACGATTGTTGAAAACTATGCAAGAATTAAAAAGATCAAGGCGAAAATCTTGGCCCTTTGACGTAAACAACTGGAAGGTTACAAAATACGGTCACGAGTGCAGGATACGGCGCCGAATGAGATAACTTCCGTATATCACGTTATCCGTGAGCACAAAAGAGCGTCGCGCAAAATATTCACTGCAATACAACTGAATGACGAAAGGAAGCTAACGAAAAACTCTGAGATTAAGGAGGCGATCGTACAACATTTCGCTTCCTTCATGTCCTCTCAACCAGTTAACGAACGCCTTCAAGACGAGTTTCTGTCCACCCTACAAAGGAGAGTAAACCACGCGGAAGCACAATCCCTCATCTCAGAAGTGACTGCAGAAGACGTCGAAGAAGCAATAGCAGAAAGCAAGACGAACAAATCTCCGGGATCGGACGGTATTCCTGCCGAATTTTATAAAACATTCAGTTCCCTCATAAAAGACAAGTTCACTCTCATTTGCAATGAACTGTTAAACCCTGAAAACGATATCCCAAAAGAGCTTCGGGAAGGCATCGTAGTGCTAGTGCCCAAAACATCAGGTACTAAGACTACAAGCGGTCTTAGGCCAATAACATTGCTGAACAGCGATTATAAGATTTTTGGTCGAGTACTAGCGCGAAGATTAAACAGCACAATGACCACCGTCACCGGCCCTTACCAAACGAGTGTCGGTAAAGATAGAAAGATCTTGAAGACCCTCTGTGATTACAGGGATATAATTGCCACGGCCGACGTTTGCAAAATAAAATGTGCCCTGGTGTCCCTTGACCTTGACAAAGCTTTTGACAGGGTCAATCACCAGTTCCTACTCCGGACTATGAGCACAATGGGATACCCACCCCGCTTTATTGCCGTCATCCGCAATACGCTAACGAACAACGTAGCGAGATTTGTAATTAATGGACAGATTAGCCAACCGATAGAAGTTACCAGCTCCATCCGGCAAGGGTGCCCCATGTCCATGGCACTCTTTGCCATTGCTATCGAACCACTCCTCGCTTCCCTCACACAACATCTTCAGGGATTACAAATTAGGAGAGAAAAGATCGTCTGCAATGCGTACGCTGATGATGTCGGATTTCTCGCCACGAGTGGCAATGAAGTCGTGACTGCGCTGGAGATAGTCAGGAAATACGAACAAGCTTCAGGCGCAAAACTTAATGAAGCGAAGTCCGGGATATTTCATATTGGACGTGGCATCAGGATACAAACCCAAAGCTTGCTACCAGAACTCGCAACAATGAAATGCCTTGGCATTGATTTTAAACGGTCCATCCAGAAAACTATTGCAGTTAATTATCGGAAACTACTGAACAGCATGCGAGCCTGTGTACAAGAACATAGTATAAGGAAACTCGAAAAACTCCAAAAGGTCGCAGTTGCAAATGTTTACATTACATCTAAAGTAAACTATGTAGCACAAGTCTTGCCCCTTCCTGCAACCTTGGCCAAAAGCATGATATCTGCTCTAGGACATTACGTGACCCGCGGACGAATCTTCAAAGTGAAATACGACACGCTGACGCTTCACACGACACTTGGGGGTTTAAACCTCACAGATGTCAGTCAAAAAGCGAAAGCTCTGTACCTCTCCAACACGTACAAGGAATGGAAAAAGCAAGGTGGTAGCCTTACTGCACACTTGGTAAACGAAACAGCTCCTGTCGACCTCAATGCACCTGTCAGTGTCCGACACATCCCTAACGGATTGCACCACTTAAAATATTTTTTCGTGGAATACAGTTACATACACGGCAGGATACCAGAAAAAGAAATCGTAAAGGTTAAAGATCTTTACAAACAGCTGATGAAAAACAAACTCGGAAATAATATAGAACAGAAATATCCGTCGAATAACTGGAACATAATCTGGAAAAACATTCACAGCAGGAACTTACCAACGTCCGTGAAAGCGACCTGGTATTTCGCGGTCAATAGGAAAACTGCAACGAACTCTAGACTACATGCAACTCAGCTGGCACCTTCACCGCTGTGTCCACTCTGCAACGTAGTAGACGATGAAGAACATAGACTCTTGTGTAAAAAGGTTGAAGACATATGGCTTTATGTTAGACAAAAGTTAGCTAGCATCAGCAGAACGACACCCACTGCCTTCACAGCTGCTGACTTCCTAACACCGGATAGCATTCCATATCCAAGAACTAAGAGAAATGCTGTCAACTGGTTGAAAGGGCAAACTCTTCATTACATCCTAACCAAAGAATCAAGCAATGTGGAGGATTTCTGGGTGTATCTTACAACTGAACACCACATGCTGATGCGTAATAAAAAATACAAGGAAACTTTTGCAAATTTTTTGACCAGAACAATAATGTAAAGTATTACAAGAAGTTTACATTTAGAAGAATGTAATTGTTTTGACTTTTCTGTTACACGCAACAAGAGAAGGTTTTTAGGGAAACAAAGAGAAGACCGCCATGGATCATTTAAATTCAGATACGTTACTGCGTTGACGACTCTATTTAACCCAGTGACGAAACTGGACGTTCTGTTGCAATTACAAATTTAGTTTAATTAGTATAACAAGAAGAAGAAATCTAATTTACTCAAGACTAACATCAACACGGTTTTAAATCATTGGTAAATCAGAAGAAAAAACTTAAGTATGTTACCACATTACACCTACGAGGGAACGAACTTATGTATTCATACAAATGATTCTTGCTTTCCTACAAAACATACCGGAAAAGAGATTTTCTTTTCATTACAGTTTTTAATTCTTTACAATTTATTTTCTTATTTATCTTATTCTATTTTGACATCACGCCACACGCAAAGTTAAAAAACCCTACTAATACATGTACTTGTACGACGAAGAAGAACAAACATTTAGTCTTTTGGTTTGCAATATTTTCGATAAAAAGTTGTGGAACAGCGAGACGGAAATTCGTCAAATCAGCTACATTTTTGTTATTATTATTTTCAAGTCCAAGAAATGGAACAAAAAGGCCGATAGAAGCCGACGCCGAAGAAGGCGACTTTGGTGAGCGGAAGGACGGGTTGAAGGGGAGGAAGGAGACCCGAAAAAAAAAAGTTAGTATTTGAACGTTTCGAGTAAAACGACGCACAGCAGCAGTCGTGGCCGAGTGGTTAAGGCGTCTGACTCGAAATCAGATTCCCTCTGGGAGCGTAGGTTCGAATCCTACCGGCTGCGTCCGTTTTGTGTAAATTTGAGCAGAAATTTTCGCAGATATGTATAGCCTGTAGTAAAATGGGGAAAACGGCAGGAAACAGGCCGCAAAGCAATTTCGAACAAGTTGAAAAATGGTGTTCACTTACGTTTATTGACATGGAGACGGCCGTTACTTACCTTTTGCTGTAGCTTCACCTCGCGAACTAGTGTACAACAGCGCCATTAGACTGGTGCGGTAGAGCGCCACACTAGGCCACGTGGTGCCCGTCATTTCGACACACCGTCGCTGATTTTGGAACGTTTGAAACCTCTAAATGCGCTAGCAATTTCAATATACAAATAGGATTCAGTTTTTTCTATTTACCTTTACTTAAGAGTGTCCCCACATACCTTCATGTGCGATTTCCGTCGGAATGCAGCGTTTGTTTCTTTTCAAGATCTCGCAGCTACTTGGTAAATACGAACAGCTCTTAAGATGCTGCAGACAAGCGTCAGCGTGGCAAGTCTGTGGAAGTCGCCAAGGCAGCCAGCAGACAGCAATAGCGATAGTATACATACGTATTCGAAACATTCAAGTGTATCACAGCTGTGTGAGCATCGTGTACCATGAGCCCGGATAGCTCAGTCGGTAGAGAATTAGGCTTTTAACCTAAGGGTCCAGGGTTCAAGTCCCTGTTCGGGCGAAGATTTTAAAAATTTCGTTTCTCCTCATGTAACACCGTAGGAAGAGCTATGTAGAAGCGTGCTAGCATGCGGTTTTACTTCAACGTATTGATCCAAAATGTTAGTATTTGAACGTTTCGAGCAAAACGCCGCACCGTAGCAGTCGTGGCCGAGTGGCAGTCTCGTCGCGGCTGCGGCGGTGTTCGGACCTCCGGCGGAGCAGCGCGCCGTTGCGAGTTTGTTTACGTCGGCGCGGTAAGTCGCGTGGATACAGCGTCGTCCTAGCTGTAGAGGAAACCATGAAACCATGAATCAGACTAAAAGAATAGATACCCTGAAGTTCACATTTGATACGACTTTTCCCCGACCGAGCTCTTTCGAAGTAGAACACTGGTTAGAAGAAACCGTTAAGATATCTGCCGATGAAGTCATTGGAATTAACTTTTCTATCGTCACTAGTGTGGTTTTCCTTAAAGTTATCAACTCAGACGTATGTGATAGAGTAATAGCAAGTTGTGGAGGGGCCTTAAAATTTAAATACAGGGACGGTGCTGTCGGTGAGGTGACTGTCACACATGCAGGACTTGGCATCCGGACAGTGCGCATTTTCGTGCTGCCCTTTGAGACAACAGCGGAACAAATTAATGCAGTCCTAGCGCCGTATGGCAAGGTGTTGAACAATTTTGCGGAAAGGTTCTCTCAAAGCCACAAATTCCCTGTGTTAAGCGGTGTGTGACAGGTTAAGATCGACCTAACAAAACATATCCCCTCTTACATAACTGTAGGCGGAAACCGTGGGATTGTCATATACGATGGACAGCCGAGGACTTGCGCTGGCTGCGGCGCAACAGGCCACGTCAGAGCGCAGTGTTTACAGCGCCGCGTGGCGCAGATACCAGCCGGGGAGGCCGCGCGTCCCTCCGTGACCACGGCGCTGCCCCTGACTTACTCGTCGGCGCTAGCTGCAGTGCAAACCGCGATCCCACCTTTAGATGTCCCGCCACCAGACGGAAATGATAAACGTGCTGCAGCGCTGACAGTTACGAAATGCGTACCTGAAAGTTCAAACGTTGATGTCGTTTCAACTGTTGAAATTCCCACTGACACACATATGGAAACGAGTGATGACGTAGGACCGAGTGAATCAGACCGCGAACACACAGGATTGAGTGAAGCCCTCCCTATACCTGGACCTCATGAAGTGCGGGAGTCGATGGATCCTGGATCTATTGATGAGAACGAGTCGACGGAACAACGGACTTCTGATTCTGATGGTTCGGAGTCATCGAAGGGGTCATCCTCGATAAAGAAAACTAAGAAACGGAGACGAGCACACCAGGGCGCTAATCAAGTCGCCCCATTACTGCGGGAAAAAGCTAAGAAGGTTATAAGCAAGATCCGTCATGAAAATTCTGTGACTGCTGATGTGGGTCAACCAGTTTCGGCAGGAATGGATGTCGAGATGTCTGCCTCTTCCGGATCGATTTCGCATCAAGGTTCGAGTGATGGCACAGCGTCTACCACGTCTACACAACTAGCACTGGCCTCATCTGCAGAAATAAAACAAGCAGAGGCTTTGCATCAGTCCACATTTTCCAAATCCTGGGCAGAGGAAATGGAAGACGCAGAGGAGAACGCTGATACGGCCGCGGTCCAGAAATTGGGGACGGAATCTTCAACCATCTCGAGGGAGGAGACTACAACAGCAAAAGATGGCACGATAGTAACCAAAACGCCTCCTATTTCTAGTCACCCTCACAGGACAAATTAACTGCTGTAAAACCTTAAATCCATGAATCAGTCGCAAGCCTATAAAATAGCCACTCTCAACATCAATAAGATCCGGTCAGGGTTGCGACTGTCTATGTTACAGGATCTGCTACGTGCTGCCGACATTGACATCATATTGCTACAGGAAGTGGCTGCCATAGAACTTGAACGAATTGCCGGATATACTGTTATCACCAATCCGCGAAGTCGAGCGGATCTAGGGACAGCTGTTTTGGCAAAAGAAGGCATCATAATGACTGATGTGGAGAAATTACCAAATAGCAGGGGAATTGCAGTCACCGTTTACCGCACTCGCATAATTAACGTGTATGCGCCATCCGGCAGTAGCAATCGGCGAGGCAGGGCAGAATTCTTTAGCAGTGAAATTGTACAGCTTTTTGGAAGGAATTATGATAATCTAATACTTGCAGGTGACTTTAACTGTGTGCTGCACCGTAAAGACCAGACGCCCAATTTTAACACATCGATGGAACTGAAACGTATTGTCAATGATCTGAGTTTAATTGACACTTGGGAACACCTGCACGGCATGTTACAAGGTTTCACATATGTCACGAACCATTCTGCAAGTCGGCTGGACAGAATATATGTCACCGAACAATTTACTTCTGCCGTCCTACATTCCGAAATTTGGCCGACAATTTTATCAGACCATGCCGCATATATATGTACAGTTAACATGTGTAAACAAGGCACATACAGGGCCAGAGGCACGTGGAAGCTGAATAGCTCCATTCTCCATGATGTAGCATGCCAGCGTGCATTTAATGATACGTGGAGGGCATGTGAAAGTAAAGCATCACAATACAACTCAGTGACGGAATGGTGGCTCAAACATGCCAAACCAAGGATACGGAAAATGTTTCAAGCATATTCACGAGAAAAGTATTACTGGCAACGTAAGACTACAGAATTCTACTTCTCTTGCTTAAGAGAGTTATATAAATCGGACGCGACGATCATTGACAATTACGTACAAATAAAGCGCATTAAAGCAAAACTTCTGAAACTCAAGCGACAACAGTGTGATGGGTACAAAGTCCGGTCTCGCTCTGATAACTTAATAAAGCAGGAAGAACCTTCTATGTTCCACGTAATTCGTGATAATAAGAGAGGCAAAAGAAGAATTATCACGCAACTCCGGTCACGTGACGGGACCACCCTCGTGCAGCAACACGACATAAAAAATGCAATTCATACTCACCTGGAAGAGCTGCTGGCAACAGGAAGCAACGATGCAATAATGCAACAGGAGCTGTTACACAACCTTCAAGGGACGTTAAGTGACGCACAAGTCGAGATTCTCCTTAAAGAAATTGAAGAGGACGAACTGGAATATGCCATACAACGAAGCCCCAAAAACAAGTCACCGGGCCCTGACGGCCTCACTGCGGAATTTTATCATACTTTTCGAGAACAACTGCAGCCAAAATTATTAGCTATGTACAATGAATTGTTGCAGCCACATTTTAATCTGCCTAAAGAGCTGGTAGAAGGAATTGCAGTTTTAATCCCTAAACACCCAGGAAGCAGACATATTGACGATTTTAGACCTCTGACGCTACTAAACTGTGATTACAAAATCGTGGCACGAATTTTTGCACATAGACTGAAACTGATGCTGAATACAATAATAGGCAGATACCAGACGTGCGTGGGTCTTGACAGAAAAATCCAACACAACTTATGTGATTACAGAGACTTGATCGCTACAGCAGAGGCTTGCAAAATTCAGTGTGCCTTGGTATCACTTGATTTTGCGAAGGCATTTGATAAAGTGAACCACCAGTACCTCTTGAGCACCATGCATGCTATGGGCTTTCCGCAGCGCTTCATAAACTTCATAAGTGAAATCCTCAGTAAAGGTGTAACAAGAGCACTAGTGAATGGACAACTCACAAAAGAAATTAGAATAAAGAGCTCGGTGAGACAGGGTTGCCCTTTGTCAATGGCACTTTTTGCTATCGCCATTGAACCCCTTCTTGCTACACTGAACCAACGTCTACGAGGATTGACAATCAATGGAATTAAGATAGCCTGCAATGCTTACGCGGATGACGTAGGTTTCTTAGTTACGGACGACCAGGAGTTAAGAGCAGCTCTCCAAATTGTTAACAAATACGAACTTGCCTCAGGGGCGAAGTTAAATGAAAGAAAGTGTGGCCTTATGAACATTGGACGTGGGATTGCCGTGCTGCACCATGAATACTTAAATCCAGTCTCCAAACTGACGTGCTTAGGCATCGAATACCGGAGTGACATAAGGCACACGATCGCTGTCAATTACAGAAATCTACTCGCACGTCTGCGTGCATGCATACAGAGCCACTACATCAGGAAACTTGATGAAGTACAAAAGGTTACCCTCACTAATGTTTACATAACATCACAGATCAATTATGTTGCTCAAGTTTTACCGATGCCACACGAGACAATGAAGCGAATTATGTCAGCTTTGGGTCACTTTGTCACTCGAGGATACATCTTCAAAGTCAAATACGACACGCTCACTTTGGCCATTTGGGATGGTGGATTAAATCTTACGCATGTTGAAAATAAGGCACGGGCGCTATACGTGTGTAATACATACAAGATCTGGAAGAACTTACCAAACAGTTTAACAGCCCATCTGTTAAACGAGATAACGCCTACCAGTCTGCAGCCTCCAATCGACGTCCGACATATTCCGACCGCTATGTCGCATTTTAAAACCTTTTTAGTCGAGTTGAGCTACCTACAGCCAAACATGCCAAATGATGAGCTCATGACGGTGCAGACAGTATATAAGAAGTTAATGGAAAACAAGAACCGAAACGTCATCGAACAAAAATATCCCAATCACAGATGGCCAATAATCTGGAAGAACATCCACTGCCGTGATTTGCCAACTGCGGTCAGAGCCTCCTGGTATCGCTTAGTGAACAGGAAAGTCCACACCAACTCCAAGCTATATTCCATACATTTGATGGAATCACCTTTGTGCGCAACGTGCAACTTAATGGACAGCGACGAACATCTTTTTGTTTGCTCCAAGGTCCAAGAAGTCTGGAACTATATTCGTAAAAAGCTTGCAACTATCACAAGAACATCGGTTCTTCGCATTACACCTGACGATTTCTTGTACCCAGATGCTGTTCCGTACCCTAAAACAAAACGGAACTCTGTTAACTGGCTAAAAGGTCACTTCGTCCACTATTTAATGTCAAGTACAACTAAAAGCGAAGAGGACTTCTGCATGTACATAGTTCAGCAACTTCGCCAGTTATTACGAAAAAAATATTACAAGCGAAACTATGCGAACTTTTTGGAAGCAGTTTTCAGAGAAGAATGTAGGAATTACTGAGAATCCCAGACATTTGAAAACGTAGAACACGAAGATAGAATGTAATTTGATGTCCTTCTAATGAGAGCATTTTATCCCTTTATTTCTGTTATGTTAAACACTTTTGTTCAATTAGTTCTAAATTTAAATGGCGAGAGGACGCCTTTCCTTTAATGATGTTCAAAGCATTCTCCTTATGGTTTGACATCTATCATCATAAAAAATCAAACCTGGCAGATCACGATTCGCGAGTTAAGAGAAGATAAATAAAGAGAAAAGGCAAAGAAATTAACTGAATTGCAAGAAACGATAGAAACAAAACGGTAACTTTCATTTCTCGAGAAGGCGAACTCGGAAGCGTTCAGAGAGCCAGGAAAAAAAAAAAAAAGTGTCTTTGACGGAGGTACGTCAGTTTTCTTTTGTTATTTATGGAGGAGGCTTTTGTCATCTTCGTGGAAGTAATCCACTACCTTCACCTGCAGAAAAAAAAAAAAAAAAAAAAAAAAAAAAAAAAAAAAAAAAAAAAAGTGGTTAAGGCGTCTGACTAGAAATCAGATTCCCTCTGGGAGCGTAGGTTCGAGTCCTACCGACTGCGTTTCATTTTTGTCTGCAGAAATATGGAATTGTTTTAATGTTACTCTCAAGCGAGAGAAATCATCGAGAAACAGGCAATTGTAACATTCGGAATAGCGACGTAGTGGGGAAAGATGTATGTACTTGAATGCTCAAAAGTGCAATACATAGCGTCCATTAGTATTTAGATTTTTGTTTTGGTGTATTGGCTTTGCTATCTAAGGTGGTCTGTTGTTATGATAGCGTTAGATATGTGTAATCAATACTGTGGCGGATGTGCTACTTAAGAATTTGGTCCTGAGCTGCGGTTTAGTTCAATAGTAAGAAACTTGTGGCACATTGTCCCAGTGCCTTCAGAAGAAAGGCGAAGGCGACTATCGAAGCGTGAGCCCGGATAGCTCAGTCGGTAGAGCATTAGGCTTTTAACCTAAGGGTCCACGGTTCAAGTCCCTGTTCGGGCGAAAATTTTGAAACTGGTGGAGCGATTTCGTCAAATATCGGTGACAGCACAGCTGTAACAAGAAGGGTTAGCGTGTAGCTGGCGATGCATTGAGCAAAACGGTGGCAGTTTCATGTGAGAAAGGAAAGACTCCAGCAGCGGCAGTCGTGGCCGAGTGGTTAAGGCGTCTGACTCGAAATCAGATTCCCTCTGGGAGCGTAGGTTCGAATCCTACCGGCTGCGTCCGTTTTGTGTAAATTTGAGCAGAAATTTTCGCAGATATGTATAGCCTGTAGTAAAATGGGGAAAACGGCAGGAAACAGGCCGCAAAGCAATTTCGAACAAGATGAAAAATGGTGTTCACTTACGTTTATTGACATGGAGACGGCCGTCACTTACCTTTTGCTGTAGCTTCACCTCGCGAACTAGTGTACAACAGCGCCATTAGACTGGTGCGGTAGAGCGCCACACTAGGCCACGTGGTGCCCGTCATTTCGACACACCGTCGCTGATTTTGGAACGTTTGAAACCTCTAAATGCGCTAGCAATTTCAATATACAAATAGGATTCAGTTTTTTCTATTTACCTTTACTTAAGAGTATCCCCACATACCTTCATGTGCGATTTCCGTCGGAATGCAGCGTTTGTTTCTTTTCAAGATCTCGCAGCTACTTGGTAAATACGAACAGCTCTTAAGATGCTGCAGAGAAGCGTCAGCGTGGCAATCCTGTGGAAGTCGCCAAGGCAGCCAGCAGACAGCAATAGCGATAGTATACATACGTATTCGAAACATTCAAGTGTATCACAGCTGTGTGTGCATCGTGTACCATGAGGCCGGATAGCTCAGTCGGTAGAGCATTAGGCTTTTAACCTAAGGGTCCAGGGTTTAAGTCCCCGTTCGGGCGAAGATTTTAAAAATTTCGTTTCTCCTCATGTAACACCTTAGGAAGAGCTATGTAGAAGCGTGCTAGCATGCGGTTTTACTTCAACGTATTGATCCAAAATGTTAGTATTTGAACGTTTCGAGCAAACCGCCGCACAGTAGTATTCGTGGCCGAGTGGCTAAGGCGTCTGACTAGAAATCAGATTCCCTCTGGGAGCGTAGGTTCGAGTCCTACCGACTGCGTTTCATTTTTGTCTGCAGAAATATGGAATTGTTTTAATGTTACTCTCATGCGAGAGAAATCATCGAGAAACAGGCAATTGTAGCATTCGGAATAGCGACGTAGTGGGGAAAGATGTATGTACTTGAATGCTCAAAAGTGCAATACATAGCGTCCATTAGTATTTAGATTTTTGTTTTGGTGTATTGGCTTTGCTATCTAAGGTGGTCTGTTGTTATGATAGCGTTAGATATGTGTAATCAATACTGTGGCGGATGTGCTACTTAAGAATTTGGTCCTAAGCTGCGGTTTAGTTCAATAGTAAGAAACTTGTGGCACATTGTCCCAGCGCCTTCAGAAGAAAGGCGAAGGCGACTATCGAAGCTTGAGCCCGGATAGCTCAGTCGGTAGAGCATTAGGCTTTTAACCTAAGGGTCCAGGGTTCAAGTCCCTGTCCGGGCGAAAAGTTTGAAACTTGTGGAGCGATTTCGTCAAATATCGGTGACAGCACAGCTGTAACAAGAAGGGTTAGCGTGTAGCTGGCGATGCATTGAGCAAAACGGTGGCAGTTTCATGTGAGAAAGGAAAGACTCCAGCAGCGGCAGTCGTGGCCGAGTGGTTAAGGCGTCTGACTCGAAATCAGATTCCCTCTGGGAGCGTAGGTTCGAATCCTACCGGCTGCGTCCGTTTTGTGTAAATTTGAGCAGAAATTTTCGCAGATATGTATAGCCTGTAGTAAAATGGGGAAAACGGCAGGAAACAGGCCGCAAAGCAATTTCGAACAAGATGAAAAATGGTGTTCACTTACGTTTATTGACATGGAGACGGCCGTTACTTACCTTTTGCTGTAGCTTCACCTCGCGAACTAGTGTACAACAGCGCCATTAGACTGGTGCGGTAGAGCGCCACACTAGGCCACGTGGTGCCCGTCATTTCGACACACCGTCGCTGATTTTGGAACGTTTGAAACCTCTAAATGCGCTAGCAATTTCAATATACAAATAGGATTCAGTTTTTTCTATTTACCTTTACTTAAGAGTGTCCCCACATACCTTCATGTGCGATTTCCGTCGGAATGCAGCGTTTGTTTCTTTTCAAGATCTCGCAGCTACTTGGTAAATACGAACAGCTCTTAAGATGCTGCAGACAAGCGTCTGCGTGGCAAGTCTGTGGAAGTCGCCAAGGCAGCCAGCAGACAGGAATAGCGATAGTATACATACGTATTCGAAACATTCAAGTGTATCACAGCGGTGTGAGCATCGTGTACCATGACCCCGGATAGCTCAGTCGGTAGAGCATTAGGCTTTTAACCTAAGGGTCCAGGGTTCAAGTCCCTGTTCGGGCGAAGATTTTAAAAACTTCGTTTCTCCTCATGTAACACCGTAGGAAGAGCTATGTAGAAGCGTGCTAGCATGCGGTTTTACTTAACGTATTGATCCAAAATGTTAGTATTTGAACGTTTCGAGCAAACCGCCGCACAGTAGCAGTCGTGGCCGAGTGGACATTCGCCGTCTAGCTGCCGTCGAGTGAAGACCTGCCTGCTAGTGCTGCGCGTAACTTAGCTTCTCGTGTGTGTTTGTTTACGTTCAGTGAATTGTTATTTCTGTGAGTGTTTACATCTGAAATTTGTGGAAGTGCGTCTCTACGCTTGCCGTACGTCCACGTTTCGCCTATTGGCGGGATCACGGTTTTCACCGAAATCTCTACACTGCTGAATCGTCATGGCTGATTCTCTGAGGAAGAACACACTGATCTTCTCGTTCCAGAAAGAAACCCGGCATGTTCAACCAACTGCACTCGAAATCCTGGATTGGCTGTATGAGGTAATGGGCATTGATAATGATCTTGCACATACCACTCAGTTAGATGCTGATGAATACTGTCTTTTTATTAAGTTTTTTAGTTCTGGGACTATTGATAAAATTTTGGGAAAGTGGGGTAGCTCTGTTGAGTTTGTGCATAGAGATGGTTCTAAAAGCAAGGTTTCAATTAGAAAAGCTGATACCAAGTATATTAAAGTTAGAGTTTTAAATTTACCGATAGAAATGGATAATATTTTAATTAAGGAGGCACTTTCCAAGTATGGTGACGTGCTCTCGATTGAAAATGAAAGGTGGTCAAAACATTACAAACTACAGTGTTATAATGGTATACGTGCTGTAGAAATGGATGTCAAGACTAATATTCCGTCATATATGACAGTCCACGGATATAAAGCACACATTGTGTATTCAGGACAAGAACCAACTTGTCAGATATGTAATGAATCTGGTCATTTTAGGTTAGAGTGTCCACGCCGGTTCACTGTACTTAAAAGTAATTATGTAAAGCGGCAACGGCTCACCCTTGGTGAGGTGATGCCCCCTACTGTGCCACCCTCCTCTGTTGCTGACGTAACGGAAAGTAACACCGATAAGACCATAGTTGATGATAAGGAATTTCCACCCTTGAAGACACCGGCAAATTATAGTCAATCAGTCCGAGAAAATGACCAGCAACCCAAAAAAAGACCGCTCGAAACAACGGAAGATCGATCTGATGATGATTCCTCTTGCTCTCTTCCCGTTCGGAAACAAAAGCAGTGCGAAGCGGGAGAAGAAGAGCCTACAGCAAACACTGCTATGGAAGTGGAGACTGCAGTGAAAGAGTCCATGGCATTGGATGAGGAAGAAAAAGGTGCGGTAGTAGACGAACCTGTCACGATTCTGCCTGGTGCGGAGGAGAAGGAAGTAAACTCCGACGAGCCGGCAGAAGTAGAGGAAACAGAGGAAGCAGGAAAACAGCAAGAAGACGCCGCGGCCGCGGTGACAGCCGCCGCGCGTGAGCGCGAACAGCAGGGCGGCAGTGGCCGCCAGGCCCCGCCTGAGCGTCCCTCGCAACCGGCGGACGTAAACAAGGAAACTGTGAAGGAGGTGCCGGCGACTCAGGAAGGCCACCGCCGCCGAGTAAAGCCTCAACCGAACCTGAAAGTCACTCGAAATCAAGGCAAGCAACAACCTACCAGGAGCGGTCAGAAGCCGCGTAATATAAAATATGAAATTATCACTGCAGATTCATCCCCAGAACACGCAAAAAATGACTCTCTACCAGATACCCCACATAGTAATCAAACAGACGAATTCCAAGAATCGGTGTCTAGAGGAAAAACTTAGCATGCATTTCAAACGGTGTGCTTATAATAATGACATGTTTCGTTATTTTTCTGTTTTCTTTTGCTTGCAAATTTTCAGGTGTTTCATATCAATCAAGCTTTTCGATATAAATTTTATACATTCAAGTAACTTCAGATTGGTATTGGTTTTAAACAGTGTAATCTTTGTTGCAATATTTAATTTAAGGTAATATAAAGTTGCTTATCTTTTGCTAACCTAATCATGCAAGCTTACACTGTAGCTACTATTAATATAAATAAGATCCAATCAGACACGAAGATTGCTGCTCTGAAGGACTTTTTATATCAATCTTCTACAGACATAGCTCTCTTGCAAGAAGTAGCAATAACAAATCTTAAAATAGTGGGTTATGTGGAGATCTTGAATGTATCACTTGAAACCAATGTGGGGACAGCAATTTTGGTTAAAGAAGGCATTCCAGTTACAAATATAGAAATGTTAGAATCTGGTCGAGGGATTGGTATCCAGGTACTAGGTGTCACCCTCATCAATCTGTACGCCCCTTCAGGCACTTCCAATAGGACAGAGAGAGCAGCCTTTTTTAAAGAGGAAGTTATTTATTTACTAAGGAAAAATCCACAAGATATTATATTTGGAGGCGATTTCAATTGTGTGCTGAACAAGAAAGATCAGACCCCCAATTTTAATGGATGTCATGAATTAAAACAGCTAATTACTCATTTAAGACTAAAAGATACCTGGGAAGTTAAGCATTCCACGTATGTTGAGTTTACTTACGTGACTTCACAATCCCGTAGTCGGATTGACAGGATTTATGTCTCACATACCCTGGAATCATCTTTAATTAAAGTCGAAACCATCCCGGTATATTTTTCTGACCACAGCACCATGCTTGCTACTATAAATTTAAACAAACAACCGACTCATCGTTACAAAGGTCAATGGAACCTGAATATTTCAGTTTTGAGAGACGATGGAATTGACGACTGTATAAAGGAAGCATGGGAAATGTGCCTGCGTTCGATCAATAGATATACGTCAGTGACTGAATGGTGGTGTCTCAAAGCAAAACCGAAATTGAGAAAAGTTATTATTCAGTACAGTACACAACGATCACGCGATTTAAAAAACTCCATAGAATTTTATTACGCAGTCCTGCGGAATTTATATGATCTCGCCAATACCTCCACGATCCGACTAGGAGATATCAAAAAAATTAAGGCGAAATTACTCAAAATAAAGAGTCAGCAAATGGAAGGTCTGCAAGTGAAATCCAAGGTCAAATCTATATCGCAGGAAGAAACAACTTCTCTTTACCATCTTTTGCGACACGCCAAGAATAGACGGCGTACTTTCATTGACGAACTACAAACTGTTAATGGTGCGACTCTCAAGATTCAGAAGGATATCGTTGCAGCGATCAGCAAATATTACAAAGAACTGTACTCGGAAGATCGGATAGATGAAGACGCCCTCACAAACTATCTGGATATTGTAGACACACGGATATCTCGAGAAGAAAACGAAGAACTTGTAACCGAAATTGATGAAGAAGAAATCCATCAAATACTATGCCATTCTCCTTTAAAAAAATCACCTGGGCCGGATGGATTACCAGTCGAATTTTATATCCGTTTTTGGCCGATTATCGGTCGTAAGTTCACGCAGGTGATAAATGAAATACTTCAAGGAAAACCGATACCCTCAGAATTTAAAGACAGTACAATAGTACTAATTCCCAAGAATAATGCAAAGAAACACCTAAATAACTTTCGTCCTATCTCCCTCCTCAACTCAGACTACAAAATAGTTTCTCGACTATTAAAAAATAGAGTTTCACATCTAACTAAGAAATTTATCAGCCAACATCAGTCGTGTGTACAGGGCAGAACGATATTTAATACCATAGCGGAATACCGAGACATCATAGCCGTCACCTCCGTCACCAGTATTAAATGTGCACTCCTTTTCATCGATTTCCATAAAGCTTTCGACAGAGTAGATCACAGATACCTTTTTAAAACCATGGAAAAAATGGGTTTCCAAGAAAGAAGTCTAGCAGTCATTAAGAACATTGCCACAGGAATCAGTGCAAAAATATCGGTTAATGGTCAGAGGACGGAACCAATACACATAAGAAGAGGCGTTCCACAAGGTAGTCCGCTCTCTATGCTTCTGTTTGTGCTTTCCTTGGAACCCTTCCTACTACATGTACATAACCGACTAACAGGACTAACTCTGTCAGGACAGCGGACTGTCATACGAGCATATGCTGATGATGTCGGGGTGGTGGTGAGGAATCATGATGACGTTTCGAACTTAGAAGTACTTATTAAAAAGTACTGTCTAGTCTCGGGCGCAGCAACAAATGAAAACAAAAGTAAACTGTTAAATCTGCGAGGGTTTAATCAAATTACTCTCGCCTGGGCAGGATCCGTTAGTCAGTGTAAAACGCTGGGAATTACTCTGAATCCATGTACAATAAAGATGGCAGCAATTAACTGGAGAAACACTTCTGGAGAAATACAAGGAGCCGCAAGAGAATACCTGTACCGAAATCTCAACCAAGTGTTAAGAGTAAGGCTAATAAACGACTGTATACTCTCAAAAGCCTACTACACTGCGCAGTTATTCCCACTTCCCAAAATGATTGCTAAAAAAATTATGTCAACCGTGACGAATTACTTATGGAGGGGAGAAGTGTTTAGAGTGGATGCACGGACAGCAACACTTGACCCAAAGAATGGAGGTTTAGGTCTGGTGGATATAAAGAACAAGTCCTCCGCACTCTACATCAAGCGGACTGCCGCCATTATCAAGGAAACCCCACAGAGCATCACTTCAAAGCTCTTCCAGGTTGTCAGGCCAGCCAGTCTTACAGCACCTGTCGATGTTCAAAAAATAAATCGTCAGCTTCTTCACATAAGGACGTACTACGTCGAAAGGAGTTATCTCTGTACCGCCATAAACAATTCGACGGAAATAACAGCACGTGACATCATGGTCTACAGAAAAGAAACTGAAGGGAAAAACAAAATAGAGAAAAAATTTCCGCAATTTAATTGGAACATTATATGGAGTAACATCAGAATAAGTGGTATGTCATCCGATGTAGTAACAGCGTGGTACAAAGCAGTTAACAATATCGTCAGCACGAACGAAAGATTGTATGCAATCAGAATTAGCGAGACGGACCTATGCTCTACATGTCATCTCATAGACACATTACTACACAGGTTTACTTGTGCTGGCAATATGCAAAACTTCAATTGGATAAGGGAACAGATGGCTTTTCTGACAAGATCTTCAAAAGAAAATTTTACACCAATGACGATTCTCAGACCGGACACAAAGTACTTTCCCAGGATAAAAAATAACTCCGTTTATTGGTTATTGGGACAGTATGTCAGCTATGTTGTAAATGGTTTGGGTACTACCGATACCGTAGACTTTCTCCTTTTTATGAAATGTGCACTGTATCAAAGACTCCAGTATAAAGATCATAAAAACAAATATGGAAACATGTTGAAGATTATTTTTGAGCGGATGGGTATAGGATAAAACTACAAAGGAATAACGATTGGTACGTATTAAACAGAACGTAAAACTAATAAAAAATCACAGATAGAAAAACAATGAAAAAAATAGAGATAAAATTCAGAAAAATGTAATGCATGAACTAAATAGAGTACATACGATAAGAAATGAAGCCACTAGACCCCAGAGAAGAAGAATTTAAAAAATAGAAACATTAAGAAAAAAAAGGGACAAGAAAGAAAAGATCCCTTGGGGGCAATATTTAGTTAGCGGATAGGGTCACAAGTGGCGGTGGCATTAGATTTTTTTTTTCTTTTTAGGTTAGTTGTTTAGTTTTTGGGAATTTACTTGTTAGGCGCCAACGCCTGAAGAGGGAGAGATTAGGGAGAAAAAAAAATAAAAAAAAATCATAAAAAACAAAAAAAAGTGGCGCAATTGGTTAAAAAAAAAATGGTGTAACGGTTAGCACTCTGGACTCTGAATCCAGCGATCCGAGTTCGAATCTCGGTGGAACATTTGTTTAGATAAAATTTTCAATAGGAAAAGCTTTCTCGTCATGCAATTAGCAGTACATGTAAGAAAAAAAAATAAAAAAATAAAAAAAAAATAAAATAAAAAAAAAGCGGTCTAAGGCGCCAGATTTAAGCTCTGGTTCCCGAAAGGGAGCGTGGGTTCGAAAAAAAAAATAAAAAAAATAAAAAACAAAATAAAAAAAAAAAAACAAAAAAAAAGTAGGTAGAAAAAAAAAAAAAAAAAAAAGTGGTGTAACGGTTAGCACTCTGGACTCTGAATCCAGCGATCCGAGTTCGAATCTCGGTGGAACCTTTGTTTAGATAAAATTTTCAATAGGAAAAGCTTTCTCGTCATGCAATTAGCAGTACATGTAAGGGAAAATAATTTATAGATTAAAAAAAAAAAAAAAAAAAAGTGGTTAAGGCGTCTGACTAGAAATCTAATTCCCTCTGGGAGCGTAGGTTCGAGTCCTACCGACTGCGCTTGCTTCATTTTTGTCTAAGGAAATATGGAATAGTTTTAATGGAACACTCAAGCGAGAAACAGGCATTTGTGGAATTCGAAATACTGACGTAGTGGGGCAAGATGTGTGTACTTGTATGCTCGAAAGTGCAAGTACATTTTCGTTTATGTGTGTTGTCTTTGCAATCTATGGTGGTCTGTTGTTATCATAGCGTTAGATATGTGTGATCAATAATGTGGCGGAGTTGCTACTTAAGAATTTGGTCCTGAGATGCGGATTAGTTCAATAGGAAGAAACTTGTGGCACACATTGTAAAAGCGGCCTCTGGAGGAAGGCGAAGGCGAGTAACGAAGCGTGAGCCCGGATAGCTCAGTCGGTAGAGCATTAGGCTTTTAACCTAAGGGTCCAGGGTTCAAGTCCCTGTCCGGGCGAAAATTTTGAAACTTCTGCAGCGATTTCGTCGAATATCGGTGACAGCACTACTGTAACGATTAGGGTTAGCGTGTAGGTGGCGATGCATTGAGCAAAACGGTAGCAGTTTGATGTGAGAAAGGAAAGACTCCTGCAGTGGCAGTCGTGGCCGAGTGGTAGTTCCGCTTGAGACACGCTAGCGTGAAGTCGCACTGCTGCGCTCTCACAGTTAACGTAAACAAGTTGTGAACAGCTTACAATTTGTGTTGTCAACGTGCATTTGTTCATCGTCTTGTGCTGTATTGTGATATAGTGTTTGTGTATTGTGTCTTGTGTTACGATTAGCGGTTTCGGCCGCTAAAACAGATCGTCGATATGGAAAGTAAAGTTCCACGGAAGTGCACACTGAAATTTGAATTTGATAAGTCTACCCGGTACGTGCAGCCTTCATCAGTTGAAATTCATGACTGGATCTTCTCTGCTTTTGGAATCACAACTGAACACGTTCACACCGCATACTATGACTTGGATGAGTACTGCTTTTACGTCAAACTACTGGAACCTGTACACTTTGAACGAATTCTGATGACACATGGCGGCTCTGCGCAGTTTCTTCATCGAGACTCATCGGTGAGTACTGTTTCAATCACTAATGCAGGAGTTGAGTATAAGAATGTCAGAGTGTTCAATTTACCACCGGAAGTAGAGAACTGTTATCTACGTCAGGTTCTATCCAGTTATGGGGACGTTAAGCAAATACGTAATGAGCGTTGGTCTAGTCAACACAAATTGCAGTGCTTTAGTGGAATTCGTTCGGTCGAAATGCACGTGAGGAAAAATATACCGTCTCACATTGTTGTGGGCGGTTATAGAGCTCATGTCACCTACCCTGGTCAATTAGCGACTTGTTATATATGTAATGAGAGTGGTCACGTCCGCCAGGACTGTCCTAAACGACCTGTTGTACTGCGAAGTAGTTTACAACAACGTAAAAAATTAACTTTAGCAGAATTAGTTGCTCCAACCCAGGTGGTAGGTGGTTCAGATCCCGTGCCCAGTAACAATACAGGAGACCGACCGGTAGTGGTTCCGACGGAATTTCCGCCACTGCCACAAAAACCAGTGAGTGAACAGTTTCCCGTCCCAGGTGTCCCACCCGTCGTTCCCGCGACCGTTAACAACAAACGGAGACGTACGAGTGATGAACGAAACCCGTCCGATGACTGCTCTCAAGTTGAACAGAGCCACAAAAGGAACGTAGGGAATACCGTGTCCGAAATCGCTGTTCAGAAACTTGACACCGTCACGATTATGGAAACGGTTGCAACTGACGTTGTAACCGGTGACTGTTCCGTATCCGAACCGCAGCAATGTGAAGTCAACCCGCTTCCAGTGCTGCAAACCACAAACCAGGAAAGTCTACATCTAGTAACGCAGACTGTAAACACAACGGAATTCGAAGTGAAGGAAAATAAACAGGCAGAGCCGTGTCAGCACAGAGCCCACGACGGGGCGACTGTATGTAAACCTGAGTCGCTTGTTGTCAACACACAGGCTGAGCAGAGCCCGCCAGGCGTCCCTGGTAACGAGGAAGTAAACACACAGAGGCCTGTTGATAAGCAAAGTGCCGGTGTCAGCGGCGAGCCGCCGAAGCCTGGCTCGGCCGACACGGGGTCGCGCAAAGCCTCGCTGAGCGATATGGAACTGGACTCCTATAGTGAACCCCCGACATCACCATCTGCCGACGGTTTTGTCAGTAGTGGAAGGCGTCGGAACAAAGTGAAACCGAATGTAAACGTAGTGAGAAAAAAGAAAGCAAATAGTGATTGCGCAAATGACAGCACCGACACTAAGGCACACACCAGCAAAGTTGTCGGTTCAATGGATTGGGACGCGGGAGGGGATGTTAAAAAGAAAGGAACAGCACAGGTCTCCGATTAACTCGAATGCAGGCTTATAAAATAGTAACAATCAATATCAGTAGAATAACCTCTGATGTGAAATTAGCAGCGTTACGGCAGTTTATATACGATTCGGATGCCGATATAGTATTCCTTCAAGAAGTCATAACAACTAACATCGCAATACCCGGTTTCAACTCAATAGAAAATGTAGCCCTTGAAGGCGGTACGGGGACAGTTGTCCTGATCAGACAAGGAATTCCGTTTTATGACATAGAAAAATTGGAATCAGGAAGGGGCATAGGCTTCAAGTTATATGATGTCACTGTCGTTAATCTATATGCACCATCTGGAACATCAAAAAAGGCAGAACGGTCTAAATTTTTTAAGGAAGAGATCATTTATTTGCTTCGAAAAAACCCACAGAAACTTTTATTAGGTGGGGATTTTAATTGTGTCCTGAGTGCAAAGGATCAGAACCCCAATTTTAATTACTGTAAGGAACTCCATTCCCTAGTGCAACATATTCGACTTCAAGACGCTTGGGAACTAAAATATCCTACCCTAGTGAAATATACGTATTTTACGTCTCACTCAGCTAGCCGTCTTGATCGTATATATACCTCTGACACTATCGGCAATCAGGTAGTAGCAGCGGACGTCATTCCTGCAATATTTTCCGACCACTGTGCATTATGCATTACAATTCAGTTAGATAAACAGCCAACCAAACTGTTCCGAAGCCAGTGGATGTTAAACGTATCGCTGTTAAACGACAAAGAACTGGAAGATGCTGTCAAAGACACGTGGACCATTTGCTTACGTTCTCTTCACCGTCACACTTCAAAATTAGACTGGTGGGTCAATGTCGCAAAACGAAAACTTAGACAGTGTGTCATGTCTTACGGGAGACAAAAAGCCAGGGATCTGCGGAACACCACGGAATTTTATTACTCGGTACTAAGAGAGTTGTACGAAACATCCACCGATGCGAACATACGTCTCCAACAAATAAAAAACATCAAAGCTAAACTGATCAGCATAAAGCGCCAACAACTGGAAGGATTAAAGGTCAGGTCCAAAGTTCAATCACCGGTGCAAGGGGAGATGACTTCCATGTTTCATCTAATAAAACACAAATCCCGTCGCAGACGGTGTTTTATTGATAATTTAAGAACGAAGGATGGAAGTTTACTTCTTAACCATACCGAAATAGTGCAGGAACTTTATCACCATTACAAAAAGCTCTATTCCCGAGAACACGTGGACGGAGATGCAGTATCAGAACTCACACAGGTTCTTACTAGGGAGATTACATCAGACGATAACACTGAAATTTTATCTGATTTTACAGAAGATGATGTGTTGGAGTTAATATCCAAGTCACCAGCTAATAAATCCCCAGGTCCGGATGGCCTCCCAAAAGAATTTTATTTTAAATTTTGGAGTCTACTTGGATCTACTTTTACTGCAATATTAAACGATGTCATGAAAGGCGAGTGTATTCCCCGTGATTTTAAAGAAGGAAAAATTGTTTTATTGCCAAAGTCACGGGGTCAAAATCGCATTGAAAACTTTAGGCCGATAACCCTACTCAATTTTGATTATAAGACCATTGCCAGAGCTCTCAATAGTAGATTGACTCCTCACATCCGCAGAATAATCGGCAAACACCAGTCCTGTTTTCCCGGAAGGACTGTCATGTCCACAACCTCTACATACAGAGACATAATTTCTATAGCTGCAGTTACCGATATTAAAAGTGCGTTGCTCTTTTTAGACTTTTATAAAGCTTTTGACCTGGTGAGCTACGACTACCTGGAACACATAATGTTGAAAGTTGGCCTAGAAGAGAGACTTTTGAAAGTAGTTCGAAATATGATCACGGGTATCAACGCGAAAATAAGCATCAATGGACAAATGACACAGACTGTAAATATCGAAAGGGGCCTACCACAAGGAAGCCCAATTGCAATGCTGTTATTCGTGCTATCCTTGGAGCCCTTCCTCAGGAACGTGATCGCAAAACTCCCTGGTATCCACATTTCAGGGGAATCCTTCGTAGTCACTGCCTATGCCGACGATGTAGGGGTTCTACTACGCCAGGAAGGTGACTTAGCTACGCTGAAAGAAGAAATCGATACCTATAGTGCAGCCTCAGGAGCCAAGATCAATGCAGGGAAATGTAAACTATTAAATCTCAGAGGATTCGATGATGCTGTTATATCATGGGCCCAATCCGTGGAACGGCATAAAACTTTAGGCATTACCTTCGACAAATGTCCATTAAAAATGACTGCTCTAAATTGGAGAGACACTTGTAATAAAATACAGGGGAATATGATTGAATCTACTTGGAGATCATTTAACCTCATTCAAGCGGTAAGATTTGCTAATATCTACCTCTTCTCTAAGGCATATTACGTGGCACAAGTATTCCCTATCCCCAAGATTCAAGGACAGAAGATAATGCAAATAGCAGCCAGATATATTTGGAAGGGAAACATCTTTAAACTTTCATACGAAGCCTTAACTAAACACCACCACAATGGAGGACTGTTGTTAACTGACATCAACAGGAAGGCCTCTGCATTGTACCTTAAAAGAAACATCCGCCTCTTAAATGATAACGAGAGCAACATTACGGCAAAGCTCTTCAAGGTGTTACAGCCAAAGAGCATATGTCCACCGATTGATATCGGTAATATTAACTTTCAGCTGAAGCATGTCAGAGTGTTTTATATCGAGCTCAGTTACTTACAGGGTATCACTGCGCGTGGGACATCACTAAGTACTCGCAGCATCTTACAGACATGGCAGAAGACAGACAAGCCTAACAATATCACACTCAAATACCCAACTGTTGACTGGAAAACGGTGTGGAAAAATATTAGCTTGCGGATCCACACAGCGGAGGTATCATCTACATGGTACAAAGTAGTAAATGAAACTGTCGCGACGAATGAAAAGCTCCATCGCATTGGGCGCGCCGATTCAGACAAATGCCAAAAATGTGGCCTGATAGACACGCTGCGACACAGGTTCACCTGCTGTGGACACATGGAAAATTGGAAATGGATTCGGAGGAGACTTGCCTTGTTGACTAGAAGCACCGAAAGCAGCTATACGACAGACATCTTGTTGTGGCCGGATAAAAAATTCTACCCGGAAACCAAAAATAACACCGTTTTTTGGCTATTAGGGCATTACGTGAATTACGTCATCCATGGACCAGGAGAAGATAATCTAATTAGCTATCAGTTCTACATGGAGTCAGCAAAATGGAAGACAGAACATGTCTGTAACACGAAAAAGATCTTCGGCAATATGCTCGGTATTGCTTTTGAAAGGCATGGTATAGGATGAATACAAATAAATACAAAGGAAGTTAATCAAGAAGCAACCACTGCGAAGTGTCACCAAAACAGATAAAACAAAAAAGAAATAACAACGAACTGGCAAAATGTAAAGAAACAGCAACCATCACGTCACTACTGACTTTTCAAAAAAAAAAAAAAAAAAAAAAAAAGTGGCGCAATTGGTTAGCGTGAATAAAAAAAAAAAAAAAAAAGGTGTAACTCAGAAAAAAAAGCAATTATAAATAAAAAAAAAAGTGGTTAAGGCGTTGGACTGCTAATCCAATAAAAAAAAAAGTGGCGCAACGGTAGCGCGTCTGACTCCAGATAAGAAAAGAAACAAAAAAAAAAAAACAAAAAAAAAAAAAGTGGCGCAATTGGTTAGCGCACGGTACTTATAAGGCAGTCGCCGTGAGAAAAAAAAAAAAAAAAAAAAAAAAAAAAAAAAAAAAAAAAAAAAAAGTGGTTAAGGCGTCTGACTCGAAATCAGATTCCCTCTGGGAGCGTAGGTTCGAATCCTACCGGCTGCGTCCGTTTTGTGTAAATATGAGCAGAAATGTTGGCAGATATGCGTAGCATGTAGTAAAATGGGGAAAACGGCTGGAAACAGGCAACTAAGCAATTTCGAACAAGACGAAAATTGGCGTTCACTTGCGTTTATTGACATGGTGACGGCCGTTACTTACCTTTTGTTATTGTTTCACGTCGCGAACTAGTGTACAACAGCGCCATTAGACTAGTGCGGTAGAGCGCCACACTAGGCCACGTGGTGCCTGTCATTTCGTGAAACCGTCGCTGATTTGGGGACGTTGGAAGCCTCTGAAATCGCTAGCAATTGCTGTGGACAAATATCATACAGTTTTTTCTATTTACTTTTACTTAAGAGTGTCACCACATTTCTCCATGTGCGATTTCCGTCAGAATGCAGCGTTTGTTACTTTCAAGATCTCGCAGCTACTTGGTAAATACGAACAGCTCTTAAGACGATGCAGACAAGCGTCAGCGGGAAGTCTGTGGAAGTCGCCAAGGCAGCCAGGAGACAGCAATTGCGATAGCACACATACGCATTCGAAACATTCAAGTGTATCACGGCGGTATGAACGTCATGTACCATGAGCCCGGATAGCCCTATTCCGCTGTCGGCGGGCGAGCGGTAAGGACGTGTTGTGTTTACGTCGCAGCTGCGGCTGGCCGAGCGCTGTGTTGGTGAGTTTAACGCCGTAGAGCGTTTCCTCATGTATTCAACTTAGACTAACCATGGCAGAACCTGTACGTGTTGACACGTTGAAATTTATGTTTGACAAAAGCTTTGCTAGACCTAGTTCGTTTGAAGTAGAGAATTTCATGGAGGAGGTTGTAAAGATAGCAGAGGATGACATGATTGGAATTTGCCCATCGATCTGTAGTAGCACAGTCTTCATTAAGTTGAAAAATGCCAAGATGTGTGATGATATTGTTGTTAGATGTGGAGGTAAATTGAAATTTAAACACTCAGACGGTAATATCGGCGAAGTTAGAGTGAGTCATGCTGGGTTTGGCATTAGAACACTACGCATTTTCGAACTGCCATTCGAAATTACCGCTGATGATATAAATGCTGTTCTGAAACCCTATGGAACCGTTATCAGTAATGTGGCAGAGAGATGGACAGGTGCTCACAAATTTAAGGTCCTTAATGGTGTGAGGCAGGTCAAAATCGATATGATCAAACACATACCTTCTTATATTAGTGTCCATGGCCATAGAGCTATTGTGATATATGAAGGACAACCTAGAACGTGTGCAGGATGTGGTGGTACAGGACACGTTCGTGCTGAATGTATGCAAAGGAGAGTGGCGCAGCTGCCAACAGGAGAAGCAGTGGTTCAGAACACGATGTCGCAGCTACCGCTGACTTACGTTGCGGCAGCTCGTGCGTCCGCACCTGAGGCTACGACCGCAGAGCTGGAGGTACCTAATATCGAAGAACAAATTGAGGAAATCGGAATGGAAACCGACGCCCCAGAATATAATGATGGGCAAATTGCTGTAGAACTGCCAGCAGAAAACGAAGAACGTCAGTCTGCGGCTCTTGAGCACGACAGTACAAATACAGAAGCCCCGAATGAGGGATTAAACAATGAGCAGGTGACGGAGCACGACTCCCAAACAGTTACGTCCGGTGAATCGTCTACGGATAAACAATCTACGGACAATAAAAAACGTCGGATTGCCCACCAGGGAGCTGAAAAAACTGCACCTGCACTGCGAGAGAAAGCAAAACAGTTGCGACAGAAGTCGAACGACACAACGGGGAAAACGCGTGACAGCAACCAAAAAACCGTCAAAAAGTCACGAACGGAAGACTCTTACGGCGGCATCACGGAAACGTCAGGAAACTCTGTGAAGATGAAAACGACGACAAAAACTAAAGCGGACTATGAAGAATAACCTCCTGACCTCACCGAGTGGAAAAAGGAAAAACGGAAAGGTAACCTTAATCAAAACTGGGCTGACGACCATGAAGATGCCAACCAAGACCAAGAATTGATGGAGACGAATGATGAAATGACACAGAAGACTGAAGAACACAGAACCAACGACAATAGACCTTCACCGGCGAAAGACACAGCAGTAACTGATGACCCAGACTTTCATTAAACTGAAATTTGTTAGTAGTAAGATAGAAGGAAACATAGAAAGAATGATAGAATTACAGAAAGTTTAGAATTTAAATCAAATATAAATCATTACCAATATAATATGACCGAACTACAAGCATATCGATTAGCCACAATCAACATCAACAAGATAAGGAGCGCACTCAAACTGCGACTTCTCCAGGACGTGATATATGCCGCAGATATAGACATCGTTATGTTACAAGAAGTGACAGATGCAATTGATCTGGATCAAATAACAGGATACAATGTTATAGCTAACCCTGGCTATACTACTGAACTCGGAA
Organism: Locusta migratoria; assembly: GCA_026315105.1. NCBI lineage: Eukaryota > Metazoa > Arthropoda > Insecta > Orthoptera > Acrididae > Locusta > Locusta migratoria. The sequence continues at coordinate 169,536,977 of CM048746.1, forward strand.
CAGCCATTTTAACAAAAGAAGGTATTATAGTCAGACGAATAGAGAAACTACCTAACAGCAGAGGAATAGCATGTACGATAAACAACACCAGAATAGTCAATGTCTACGCGCCTTCAGGAACTGGAAAACGACGGCAACGAGAAGAATTTTTCAAAGACGGAATAGTACCACTCTTTGGGACCGGACATGATCATGTAATATTTGCCGGGGACTTTAATTGTGTCATACACCCAAAGGATCAGACGCCAAATTATAATAAATCAGTTGAGCTTGAAAGCATTGTCAATCAGTTAGGACTTGTTGACACCTGGGAATATACGCATGGTGACATGCCTGGCTTCACGCACGTCACGAATCACTCGGCAAGTCGTTTAGATCGTATGTACGCATCAGCTGATCTTAAGGAATGTATCCTACATTCGGAAATATGGCCCACCGTCTTCTCAGATCACGCAGCTTTTATGTGTTCCATTAATTTGGAGAAACAAGGGACCTATAAGGCCCGAGGCCAGTGGAAACTTAACGTAAGCCACTTGTCGGATCCAGGATGTCGTGCAGCTTTTGACACTACGTGGGAAGCGTGCGAAAAACGGTTCACTCAGTTCAGCTCACCGATCAGTTGGTGGATTAAATGCGCTAAACCTGCAATAACGAGAACCATGAAAAATTACTCACGGGAGAAGAATGAGTGGCAGAAGAAAACAGTAGAATTTTATTTTCAGTGTCTGCGAGAATTGTATAAACGGGATGCAGCAATAATTAATAATTATGTACAGATTAAGAGAATTCAAGCTAAAATAATCAATTTAAAGAGGAAACAACTAGAAGGATGCAAAATACGGTCACGGCAGCACAATACCGTCCAAGACGAAACAACTTCTGTATACCATTTCATACAGGAACATAAAAGGAAAGGCAGAAAAATTCTTACCGAGCTGAGGGCCAGTGATGGACGATTATTGACCAATCAACGCGACATAAAGGAAGAGATACAGAAGCATTTTTACAGAGCTCCTAGCCACGAAACCTACAGACGAGACTGCACAAAAGGACTTCACGACACGGGTACCAGGAAGACTCAGTCCGGAAGAAGCAAACAGCCTCACTACCGAAATCACAGAAGACGAAGTAGAAGACGCGATACTCAGAAGTCCAAAAAATAGATCACCCGGACCTGACGGTATCCCGGCAGAATTGTATCAAACGTTCAGACAAAAACTGCTCAGTAAACTAACGAGCATATGTAATGAACTTATGAACCACAGTACACACATTCCCAAAGAATTCTGCGAGGGGACCGTGGTTCTCGTTCCCAAAACCACAGCAGGCAAGTCCATCAGCAATCTCAGGCCTATAACGCTTTTGAACAGCGACTACAAGATCTTCACGCGAATTCTGATGCAACGTCTCCGTACAGTAATAAACACTGTCACAGGACCGTATCAAACAAGTGTAGGCAAAGACAGAAGAATTTTTCACGCGCTAAGTGATTACAGGGACATAATTGCGATAGCTGAGACATGTAAAATTAGATGTGCAATAGTGTCCCTTGATTTTGAACAAGCATTTGACAGAGTGAATCACAATTATCTTTCCAACACCATGAGAGCGATGAATTTCCCTTCACATTTCATCGAGACGATCGGGCATTTATTAACGAATGGCACATCAAAAATTAATATAAATGGTCTATTAAGCAGTCCAATACAGATCAATAGCTCTGTTAGGCAAGGATGCCCCTTGTCCGTGTTATTATTTGCTATAGCCATCGAGCCTCTCTTACGTACACTAACACAAGAGTTGCAGGGATTACAGATACATGGACAAAATATTGTCTGCAAATCATACGCTGACGACGTAGGACTTGTAGTAAGAAGTGAACAGGAGCTCCAAACCGCTCTTGACGTTATTAAGAAGTATGAACTTGCATCTGCGGCCAAACTGAGCAACGTTAAGTCACGAATTATGACCATTGGAAGTGGCAATAACATCAGAGCGGCAGGACAACTGACGGAAACGGACAGATTGAAATGTCTAGGTATAGTTTACACACGGAATATACGACAAACGGCTGCCCTCAATTACAAAAGAATATTGACGAGTATGAGAGCCGGAATACAAGTTCACAGCCTGCGAAACCTCGATGAAATACAAAAAGTTCGGCTTGTTAATACATACATAACGGCCAAAGTGAACTATGTAGCTCAAGTTCTGCCATTACCCAAAGAGATGGGAAAGAGAATGCTCGCAGCGCTCGGCCACTTCGTTAGTAAAGGTCAGATTTTCAAAGTGAAATATGAAACCCTTACTCTAATGCACAAAGATGGCGGCCTTAATCTCATAGATGTTTACAGTAAGGCACAGGCGCTTTACATCTGCAAGACCTACCGACAATGGAAAGTTTCTGCCAACAACTTGGTAGCTCATCTTCTGGATGAGATAGCCCCAATCAGCATGGACCCGCCAGTAGATGTGCGCCACATCCCGAACGAGCTGTATCACCTCAAACATTTTCTCATTGAATACAGCTACATTCGCAGGACAGTTCCCCAGAAACACATTCAACAAGTAAGAGAAGTATACAACAACTTGATAGACAGAAAACCGAGAAACGTGATAGAACAGAAGTATAATCATTTTAACTGGAAGAAGATATGGGAGAATATTCACGACCGCAATTTACCCACAAACGTAAGATCTACTTGGTATTTAGCAGTCAACAGGAAGATACCGACGACTTTACGGCTACATACCATACGCTTGGCGGAATCACCAAATTGCAGCACGTGTGACTTGATAGACACAGACGAGCACAAATTTACATGTGACAAAATCAAGGATATTTGGGGTTATGTTCGGCATGTACTCTCGCTTATACTACGAACATCAGATAACTCTATAACACCGACGAAACTATTACACCCCGAAGACGTGCCATACCCAAATGCCAAAAGGAATGCTGTGAACTGGATCATGGGACATGCGGTATTCTACATTCTTAGAAATGAAGAAAAAAGCAAAGAAGACTTTTTGATGTATTTGACAATACAACACCACCAGTTAGAACAAATAAAAGATTATCGAATATTATATGCGAATTTTCTAAAGAAAACACTGACATATAAGTAAATGTCTACACAATTTTATTTCATTACTTTCGTTTTTTTTTTACTAAAGTGAAAGCCTCTTAAGTGGCTCATATATAATAACCAGGAAAAGTTTTGTGTTTATAAACTGATTTAAGTTATCTTTGAATTTTCGGTGCAGAAAATCCGAAATAATTTATAACATGTACTATTCAACAAAGAAGCTCATTGGAAAGAAGTACGTCTTTCAGTCCTCTTTTATCCAATGCAAAAGGAAATGCAACACTGAGTTCTTGGATATACCATGGAAGAAATATTTCTGTTAAAAAAAAAAAGAAGAATAGACAACATTTAGATTTACAGAAAGGCAATGAAGCCTAGACGAAGAAAAAAAAAAAAAAAAAATAAATAAATAAAAAAATAAAAATAAAAAAAAAAGGATAGCTCAGTCGGTAGAGCATTAGGCTTTTAACCTAAGGGTCCAGGGTTCAAGTCCCTGTCCGGGCGAAAATTTTGAAACTTGTGGAGCGATTTCGTCGAATACCGGTGACAGCACCACTGTAACGATTGGGGTTAGCGTGTAGGTGGCGATGCATTGAGCAAAACGGTAGCAGTTTGATGTGAGAAAGGAACAACTCCTGCAGTGGCAGTCGTGGCCGAGTGGTTCCTGCTTTCGGCGGGCGAGCTGTGTGGTTCGTGTTTACGTCCTCGCTGCGGCCGGCCGTGTGTTGACACTGTGTGGTGAGTTGGACGCTCTCGCAGCGCATATCATAGTTATATTCCAACATGTATAGATCATAAAGATGAATCAACCTTTAAGAAAAGACACCTTGAAGTTCATGTTTAATGAACAGTTCGTCCGACCTAGAGCTTTTGAAGTAGAAGCTTTCTTAAGAGATGTAGTTAAACTTAATGTGAATGAAATAATAGGGATCCATTTATCGATCGTTAGTAGCACGGTCTATGTTAAAATGATCAGTTCAGAGTGCTGTGATAAAGTAATTGAACGTTGTCGAGGACACCTTAAATTCAATCACTGCGACGGCAATGTTGGCGATGTACAAATTGATTACGCCGGTTTTGGCATTAGAACAGTTCGCATATTTGAACTCCCATTTGAAATAACTGCGGAGCAGATTAATTCAGTCCTCAAACCATACGGGAGAATTATTAGTAATACTGCGGAAAAGTGGACAACGTTTCAAACTTTTCCAGTATTAAACGATGTTCGACAAGTGAAACTAGAACTACAGAAACATATCCCGTCGTATATTTACGTATGCGGATATAGAGCCATTGCCATATACGATGGTCAGCCACGTACTTGCTCAGGATGTGGGCAGTCAGGTCATGTTAGGTCGGAGTGCGTACAACGTAGAGTGACGCAGCTGCCGGCAGGGGAACCAGTCGCTCCTATGACGATGACGTCACTGCCAGTGACTTACGCCACGGCCCTCCGCGTTAATACGGCCACCACGTCGAGCGCCGCAGTGGGTGAAAACGATGACGTACATGTAGACGGTCCGTCACTAGCAATGGATGTTGGTGCCGCGGAAAAAGCGACTGTCACCGACTCCGACAAAACAAAAACAGCCACTAAAGAAGAACGTGAAACAAACCCAGAAGATAAGTCCGGAAGAGGAGTACGCAGAGACGAAAACGATAGTGCAGCACAAGACCTTAGCACGACTTCAGAGACTGAAGTTAGTCAGGAATCTCGATCCTCTCTTAAAAAACATAAGAAACGGCGTTTAGCTCCTCCCGACGCCAAACAAAAAGCTCAGGCAACGCGTGAAAAAGCGCAAGAAATTGCTCGCAAATTAAGTGAAAAAGCACCTGAAATTTCGGAGCGTAGCAAACAGACGACAAATTCAGCGGCCAATGAAAATCTGAAAAATGTAGAAACGATAACCCAACAGGATGTGGAAATGGAACACCCTGCAAAGCAACAATTACAGAATAAGATCCCACCTAGTCTTGGTCCCGAAAAAGAAATGCACCATCGCAATGACGGAAGAAACTGGGCAGATGAAGTGGACTATCCCAAAGATGAAGATATGAAAGAAGCTACAAGTCCAAAAAGGACTCGTCCTCCGCACTAATGGGAGAGAAAATGAAAGGGCCATCGCATCCACGACCGGTGCAACAATAATATAAGGCGTCATGCGCATGTTATAACATCTAATATATAAAGTCAGTCTACATCTCACAATTGCGTTACAATCGTACAGAATTGCGACGATAAATATCAATAAGATTCGTAGTCATTTAAAACTAAAGACCTTACAGGACATGTTATACGCTGCCGACATCGATATTGCTATGTTACAAGAAGTAACAGATATTACACTTGATGCAACAATAGGATATAATGCAATTGTAAATTCAGGGCACGACCATGAACTCGGCACGGCAATTTTAATTAAGGAAGGCGTAATTGTAAAAGATGTGGAGAAACTGCCAAATGCAAGGGGTATAGGCGCCACCGTCAACAACACTAGATTAATAAATATCTACGCACCCTCTGGTACAAGCAACAGGAGGGGAAGAGCTGTATTTTTTAAGGAGGATATGGTTCCCCTATTCTGCGGCCGATATGATCAGATAATTTTTGGCGGTGACTATAATTGTGTCCTGTCGGCTAAAGATCAGACCCCAAATTTTAACTACTGTGCCGAACTTGACGCTATTATTAAACAATTAATCTTAACTGACACTTGGGAGCACAAAAACGGTGCATTACCAGGGTTCACTTACATTACAAATCACTCTGCCAGCCGTATTGACAGGATTTACGTTTCAGCCAACCTGAAACAGCATGTTCTGCACACAGAGTTGTGGCCCACCATCTTTTCGGACCACATAGCGTACATATGTACCGTTAACTTAACAAGGCAACAAACATACAGGGGTCGAGGATTGTGGAAACTTAATACAGAACATCTGAACGACCCTGAATGTCATGAAGTATTCCAAAATGTGTGGAACGAATGCGAGAAGCGATTTCCATCCTATCCTTCGGCACTAACATGGTGGTTGAAATGTGCCAAACCGACGATAAGAAGAGCGCTAATAAATTACTCACGGGAAAAGATGGCCTGGCAGAAGCAGACGACCGAATTCTACTTTAAAGTCCTCCGAGATTTGTACAGATCCGATACACCTATAATTAACAAACACCTGGAGATAAAAAGAATTCAAGCTAAGCTCATAGCTTTACGACGGAAACAGCTTGACGGTTGCAAAATACGATCAAGACTCCAAAATGATGTACGTGGAGAAAATACATCAATATACCATGTTATCAATGAAAGAAAGGGACAGCGGAGGAAAATAATAACTGAAATAATAACCGCGGATGGCCGAGTATTGACGCAGCAAAGTGACATCAAGACCGAAATACAAAACTACTTCGCCGAGCTCTTAAACAATGCAACAACGGATGTAACAGCGCACAATGAACTTACAACAGGACTCACCCGGAAGCTCGACCAAGAGGAAGCAGCCGCTTTGTTAACAGAAATAACAGAGGAAGAGGTTGAAAACGCAA